>JAZGTN010000013.1:0-600000 GCA_037783415.1 Leptasterias polaris | reverse complement strand
TCTATATATTTATTTTTAATTTATAATTAAATAAGGGAATATTCCCTGTAAGAAACAGGATTATTAGAGAGGCTGACCCACCTTGATGGCGTTAATTGCACGGCCTTCGAATGACGTGCCGATCTGGAAGTTCTGTACAAAGCTGTATTCGGCTGCGAAGTCCTTAACCCATTGCCTGATCTGTAAACAGGAATCAACAAGTTTTCGCTTCATTTCTTGCACCAAAACTGAGGCTAAATGCGAAAATATATAGTCTGAATCGTTTTAAGAATTGCTGCGTATTATTATTTACCCCTTGCAGACGTGGACATCTGCTTTTTTACATCATTTTGAAGGTGTGTGTACATTTTGACTTCCAAAATGGGGGAAAGGATATAGGCGCATGTAAGTTCGCTGCGCGTCTTGTATGGGATTATCTGTGCTTGGGGCGTGTCCATGGTTCTCGTTTTTTTTTTGGTTTTTTTCAGCTTCTGTGTGAAGGTTACAGAACAACACTTCAGATTTAAAAACAAACATGATTTTTTTTTCATATAAAACAGTGTCATCATAATGTAATGTGCAGTCAATGACTTCAACAATGGATACCTCAGCGTAAGTGTGATAAACTGTGTAGTCGAATGACTCGGCAGTGGTGCTGACGTCACGCTGCATTTGTGAATCGGCGACGGCTTGTACGTCATCGATCATGACGTCATAGGACATACCACGACCTTCGAGGGCTTCTTTGAGGAAAGTCTGGTGTGTAGGCGACACCATTATGTCTATGGGGCGGTCAAGGCGTCCGGTATTCTGCCAGAAATCAAGCTGTGGGGGAAGACAAACTTATTTTGAAACTTTCATCCTCTTAAATTAGTTCGACAAATTCGAGACTGATTTTTAAATCGACAAATTCTCAATGCAGTTTATTTTCAGTTGTTTGCTTCATTTTAAGCAACATTGTATTGTAGTGACCAAGAGTTCAGAGATAGCGACAAAAACACTTGAAACTACCCAGTTGTATCTGTGAAGAAAATAATCAGATCCCCGTCGCTATGTTTATTTCGTTGAAATGCCTCAGAATAAAAAGCTTTCCATTGGCAAATCAATGTTTGCGACAATTTGAATTTATTTCATTTGGAAATAGGACGTAAAAGAAGTTAGGCCCTCACCTTAGATGCAAACACATCCTTTAATGAATTCACCCAGTCTAGCTCAGATGGATCACGTGGCTGTATGCGGATGGTCTGGTACCTGTACATATGAACAATTTATGGTGTTGCGTGTTTAAACCATACCAGTACTAAATTGAAATGATAAATATTTTCATCTGAATTTAAGAACAACAAATCATAATCTCCTCAGTATTTCATCCATAAAATAGAATTATGCACATACACTAGGCCTATATTACGTTCATACATAAAATCGTGCGCAACTGTTAGCAATAACTATAACAAGTATTTTGTAATAATTTAAGGATAGTATTTAACGTACTTACCCATCATAGCGAATAGCAACAGCGCACACCAAAACTGTGGCAAGCACAATTAAACATTTCATCTTGAAAAGGTGATCAACGACTCCTCTCAAGTACGGGTTCCTAAAGTGTGCCTCAACATAGCATGGCTACTGCCTTTTAAAGGAAGACGCAATCCATGGCTTTATCTTCAACAATAATGAAGGTCCGTATGGTACTTAGGATTGCGGTTCCTCAATCATCCGATAAACAAAATATCATAATGGTGTACATGTATGTACAAGTTATCAACACTACAATTCTCAGGAACCACTGGGAAGTATCGTGGGAATTCAGCAATTTACAAAACATCTGCAACAGACTGATCAGCGTGGGAGAACTCAGCTGTCTCACTCTGACTGGTATCAAAATGACTTGAGGAGTAAACGGGCCTGTACACGAAAACACGACGCTGCATCAAAATGAATACGATCAGTTATCCGTTGGTATATAAATAAGTAAGGTTAAATTTACCCGCATATTCGAACACAATTACACAATTACACTAAATTGCTGTGAGAATGTACCAGCATATTTTCGCTACAGAAATTGACTCCAGTATTATTTTGAATGCAGTGACAATTGTGTGAGATACAAGAATAGCACAATATCATGACTGCTTAAAAATAATTGGACCATTAATAAATAAGTAGCTCAGTTGGTAGAGCACCGGTACGTTAATGGGGGATTACAGGTTCAAATCCTGCTTTATTAAATATATATGTGTTGCACACAAAATTGACTCGTACGAAAAAGGAGAACCCCCCCCCCCCAAAAAAAAAACAACAACAAAAACAAAAAACCAACCAACCAACCAACCAACCAAACCAACCAAACCAACCGAACAACAAACAAACAAACAAACAAACAAACAAACAAATCCCAACCAACACACTTGTGTGTGTAACAGCCTGCAATCGTGCACCCTCCTTTGTTCAACTCTTTGTGATAGCAACCGTGGACCGCAATGCTTTCCTTTGTGACATCACATGTTTACAAAAGAGCCACAGAGCCAGGACTTCCTGCAGGCACATTTGTACACGGCTCAATTGAAGAAAACAACAAAACTTATGTTTTATGAAGATTGCACTGTCTGATTTTTCTCAACTTTTGATATGAAGAAAGGGATGACATCTCAAAAGCTGTACAGCTATTGCTTTTGTAAATTTTGAATTTATGTGAAAATTATGACACAAAATGTAATTTTTCTCATATGCCTGTGTAGTATCTTGCCCTGCGAGAAACGCTATAGAATCTACAAGGTCACCACTTTGTAAACAAATGTAACATGGTCTATAGGTCCCCGGTTTGAATGTGGTTACCTACTCACACTGACACACACACACAAACATTTCAGCTACTCCCCCATTGGTTATTGTTGACATGGAATGATATCGGGCACGTCCTTGGCTGGGTACTGGTAGGCCTATCTGTTGTGAAAGCCATCGGTATCACCGACACCCTAATCCACACAAGCGCAAGCAAATGAATGATTTAAAACATATTATAACATTCATGATCTCTTTAATATAGGGACAAAGTAATTAACAATACAATTACGATCTTCTCCCAAGGTTGTGACACCCCACCACCAACAATAATTACGATCTACTATCACGGCCCCCTTTTAGGTTTAATTAACAATTTACAATTTACAGATAGCTTGGGCCGGGCGGTGTAAACACAAGAAGGATTATGTTGTTTTGTTTTAAACGACACGATTGGGTCAGTGCATGGTTAATTGTTTAAGGTTGTACTTCTTGTCCAACGAGGGCGCTGCTACACTGAGATCTGCGCATCACATCTGAAGTTGGAGCATACACAATGTGATGTAGTTTTCCTGCCACTGTAAAATTGTGCTTTCATGCTACTTCGCTTTGCTCATACGCATGAAAAACAGTTTCCTTCTTATTGAGAACACAAGAATAATACAAAGAAACACATTCTTTCATTTCTGGATTGTTAAAGCATGGGAAAGTACCGATAGTAGTATGGTACATCGATACGAAAACATGAAGTTAGTAAGAAATTATTAATACCTCCACCTTTGCCATCCGACTCGAGTCCCATGTCTCCGACATGCATTCCACAGTTCCTCACTGGAACTATCACCCTTTAGGTGTTTACTGCCAATTCAGTACTCAAATCCTTTACTTTATTATTATATTAATTATAATCCTAAGATACATCGCAAATAAGCCATTTTTCTTCATGACATCAAATCATTCGAAACGAAATCGAGATGCTTAACTTATCCACCACCTCATCCGACTCTCTAAAGTTACATGACTGTATCCCACATGTTTTCCCCACAGTCACACTAGAGCTAAACACCATTTAGGTATAGGCCCCGCAAAGTTAGGAATAAAAGTTAAACAACAATTCGTCTTTATGACAACAAATGTTTCTTAAATGGCTTAAATTAACATAAATTAGTTTACTTGCCAAACATAGTAATTTGCCAAACATAGTTATTTTGTGCATACAGTGATATACAGTGAAAATCGACTAACTACTATCTTGCAAGAGAGTTCTTAATAAGTTGAGTCAATGTTCTACATCCCTTTTAACATATTATGTGTTTTTTGCTTGGGTAGTTTTCCATCTTCCATGTTCCATTATTAGTTCTTCCGAAACTCCTTTATTGGCCAAATGAGAGGCCCCACCTGATCTCATGTTATGAAACCCATAATTCGAAAAATCTTCAACCCCTACTTGCTTGAGTGAATCTACAAAAACCTCCCTGCATCTTGTATAACTAAGACACTTATTCAGCATTGGTTTATAGGAATTTTCAGGTTTACCAAATTTCTCTGCTATGAGTTTTACAATATCCAGTAAAATTGGTTTCTTCTGAATTTGTGGACTGTGTAACTTACTTCTTTGTGAAATTATAATCTGCTGAACAATTGGCGAATCTACAGGGTTGGGTTTTGAATTTACCAACGAATGAAGCCATTTTACGGCTGAAGAAAGTGTAATAATTGTGCTGTCAGAATTTGCGCTAGACCTCTTGTCGACAATGAAAACTGCTATAATTTCATCTCTTAGGCCTATTGGTAATTTGATAGTAAAGTACATGTCTATGAGCCATGAGAAAAAATTTGCCTGAGCTTGTAAAAAATATGCATTAATAGTACAACAACAAATCTTGAAAAAGGGCGTGACTTGATCCCTTCTAAACCGTATAAAGAAACTCTGACCAGAACTCTTGCTTGTAAAAAATGATCTCCAATTTCACTAGAGATGTTCAATGACTTGTGACTTGTGACTTGTGACGTGCTGTGTTGACTGAGGAGGCATTTGCCGGCATGAGGGATGGTATGGGTCTCTGTGCGATTGGGGCCTTACCATGGAATGAACCTGGGTTGATAAGTGTTGTAACCAAGTTATGGTGTTGCTTGCACTCTTGGTCTTACTCTAAGAGGCACGGATGGGGACCCGAGGATATAGGGGCATTCTCTGGACCAGTGCCCGGGCATCTTGCAGTTGAAGCAGATATCATTTGACAAGCCTGTTATATGACAAGAAAAATTGGAAACGACCAGCAAAAAAGAAAGAAAACATACACAATTTATAATCAAAATAGTAAAAGTACTAATAATAATTTTGGAACTTGACGAAAGCAATACACAAGCTGCATAACGGCGTGAACTGAAAAACAATACGACTTCACTGCACTCTTATACGAATACGCTTCAATGCGTAAAGGAATGTTGCGTCACTAACCATTGTGTCAAAGAAACTATACAACTACAAAAACCCATTATAACACGTGACCATGGTGGCGCGCTTATACTTGTGTCATCCAAACGAACAAAACCAAATTTTCATGCTACTTCGCTTTGCTCATACGCATGAAAAACAGTTTCCTTCTTATTGAGAACACAAGAATAATACAAAGAAACACATTCTTTCATTTCTGGATTGTTTTATTAAAGCATGGGAAAGTACCGATTAGTGGCAGGTATGTAACAGCACAAGATATTTTCTAGGGGTATGTCTATTGGTTTCATTACCTCGAAAGAGAGTACGGTCAGCAGGAGCCATGTTATAAACATCTTGCCATTGTCGGTCCGAAGTTGCTCGACTTTGGCGTTTCCGGGCCTCTATCTCCTTTATTGCAGCTTCTTCCGCTGCCACAACTCTTTTGTTTAACTCTGGAGATATGCCTTGGCGACTGTCCTTCTCCATGTGCTGTATAGTGGCCCAACCGGCATTGCTTGAGTCAGCAATCTTGATCTTTCTTTTTCTATCAGCCAGAAGTTCCTCAGCTTCTTGGATGCAGTCTATTGAGTTCTGAACATCGCATTTCTGAAGAAGCGATACCTTCATCTTGCCAAAGATTATTTCTAGTTGGCCACAAAAAACGAACTGGGCTATAATTACCGGCCCTAGACAGCTTCTGAGACTCAAGTTGATTTTGTAACTCTTTTAGTTTCGTGTCGTCCGACTCTTAACTGGAGTGTGATATGCTGTCAAACTTCGAATCAAAGTACCGTTGGAACTTGTCAAACAGTTCTTCGGTGTTTAAACCAGAACCTCTCGGTTTGTCTTCCGTCGACATCATAAGATTTTTGGAACTTGACGAAAGCAATATTATATACAAGCAGCATAACGGCGTGAACTGAAAGCAATACAATTCGCTGCGCTCTTATACGAGTACGCTTCAATGCGTAAAGGAATGTTGCGTCACTAACCATTGTGCCAAAGAAACTATACAACTACAAAAACCCATTATAACACGTGACCAAACGAACAAAACCAAATTCATTTTACACTCTTCGATAATGTCGTCTATGATTATGAATATTTTAAGTATTACTCGTAAATCATCTGAAGATCACGTTAATAATATGTATTTTTACTAAATAGTATACATTCTAAAGAAAATAAATTTTGTTCCATCGAAGTGAACGAAATCTCATAGGCCTATAATTATTATTTTGTTTGTCTACTAAGTGACGTTACCATCTCTCTGCAGCACATCCAGAAAAGTCGTGAAAAAACACCACATCTGCATGGTTGGTTAAAATGAAAAGAGTCTGGCACGGTAGATGGACCAATTCAGTCAGCACAAAAGAATACAGAGAAATAAACACCGATACGGGCTTTTCATATTCCAATGTATTTAACTGTGAGGCCGCATTCCCTTAGTGCTTGCTCATACAAGAAACGAAGCTGTTTTCGACAATGCAGCAGTGGTTATGAGTGGTCTAACTAATAGGCATTTAACTCTTCTCTAACCACTATTCTCTAACCAACTACGGTATGTTACCGACCGTCTTGATATTAGTTTGTTGCGGAGGATTCCTTGCTGATTCAGCAGTATGTGGTGAGTAGTTTCCAGAAGATCGAAAGACCGTAAAGTTGGCTACAAAGGTTAAATAATACACAATAATTCCTACCTCTTTTGGAGGTTATCATGGTAAACATGAAGGCAAACCCTTGTTCATCTCTATATGACATGTCTGCTTTGTTACCGATGGTTTCGGTTACTGAATAGCATGACATTTTTAACGGGATTTGATGTTCAAATTCCATTTTGAAAACGATATATCCTGTTTCCAGATGAAATGTTGTTTGCGTAAGGTTAAATTAGAGCAATGCTCTGGTGCAATTTGGCATTCAGACGGTGCTTTTTTAGCAGGGCCCAACACTATAGAGCTGCTTAAGCACTTAATATTGCTTACTGATTTTCTGCTAAGCAAAATGAGCAGGATGCCATCACAAATGGTACTTGCTACATAGTATTTTGGCTGGTAAACTCTTGTAAGCATTGTGCTGAACTGAAGCAGCTCTACGAAACTGGCCCTGGAAAAGAGCACCGTGATATGGGAAGACATCGACAATACAAACTCGGTCGGCAAAGTTTCTTGTATACATTAATAAGTATATTATTTATTTCCTCTTTCAGCACTGCAAACCAACGTTGGACGAGAATTCATCTTTGGGTTTGCTGAAAACTATCGGCCAAATGCTGACCCATCGGTTATTATCACAAATATGTCCCCACTGGATCACGAGATCGTCACTGTCAACATCAGTACACCGGTACATGGGCTCTTGCAGACCGTTCATCTGCAGGGCTTGGACAGCTCGAAGCAAATAACACTGCCTCGGGAGCTTGTACCGTACGGCGAATCGCCAGATCTTTCTGTCATCATCGTGCATGCCGATGACGACATCGCCGTGTACGCCATCAATGACGCCCACGACCGATCAATGGACGGGTTCACGGTTCTACCCAAAACGTCTTTGGGAACCGAATACTTTGTTGCAACTTATGAACCCTCCTTGGTTTCACAGATGCTTTTCATTTCTACTGATTATGACACTGTGATTCACATTTATCTATCAAACCATGTCGTCTACAAAAGAGTGGACATTGAAGCAGGCCGACTGATCACTATTGATGCAAGCAAGTATGAGATGTTCTTGCTGGAAAGTGACACAGACTTGACTGGAACCCAGATCACGTCAAATAAACCTCTAGCAGTTTTCAGTGGGAACAGGTGTGCGTTTGTCCCAGTAGGTGTGTTGACATGCGACCATCTTGCTGAGATGCTTCCCCCTTTCGATCAGTGGGGCAAGACGTTTGTGATCATGGCGTTTCTGGGCCGTTCTTCGGGTGATATTTACCGCGTCATTGCTGGACGCGATGGCACGGAAGTTACCATCAAATCTCAAAAGTTCTTCTTTAACGAGAAAGAGTTTCAGGACTTCGAAATTTCGCATGGCCAAACGAGTCTCATTCAGTCTAACAAACCTGTGCTCGTTGTTCAGTACGCCAAGAGCTTCGCAGCTGATGGGGTAAACGGAGATCCGTCCATGACGGTTGTACCTCCGATGGAGCAGAGTGTTAATCTGGTTAAACTACCTACTTATAACACTACAAAGGACCTGCAGACAGTCGAGAACTACGTGAACATCTATGCCACGTGTAAAGAGATGTACTACTCCAACCTCACACTGGACGGGAAGGTGATTCGAGACATCGTCTCCGCTGATCGGATCGTCCGGGTAGACCGTTCAGACTACTGTGCCGTGGGGTTTCACATTGACCACGGAATCCACACCGTCGCCCCGGGACCGCAAGGGTTTGAGAGCTTCGTCGCCATTGCCTACGGTTTTGCCCAGGGAAATTCGTATGCGTGGCCGGCGGGTCTTGCAACAAACCAGATCGTTTGTGATTACTTGTCACCAAGTAGAGGCCTCCAGTACTATGATTGCACGAGAGGGATCGTGGAAGTAAACATTCCATGTAATGAAACCGAGGTTACAACCGTTAAATGCATCAATACAGATTGTGTGAGCTATGGTAAGCAAGGGTGAAAACAATTCGGTTTACTATAGCCGTTTGACGAAATTTCGAGGGAGCCTGGGAATTTAGGCTTAGCCCCATTAAAGAAGTGGCGTGGGGGAGGGGGCAGGGGATGTGAGCCCTCCGCTCAGAATACTCAGTTTTTCCCCCACTGCTGAGGTTGCCTCCAATTATGTATATGCTGCCGCCCCGCCCCTCCCCCAAACAAATATAGGTTTCCGTGTTTTTATTAATGTATGTAAACAAAATGTATGTTCTGTCTTTTAAAGGCACTGAACACGTTTGGTAATTACTCAAAATATATATTAGCATAAAAACTTACTTTGTAACCAGCAACGGAGAGCTGTTGATAGTATAAAACATTGTGAGAAACCACTCCCTCTGAAGTAACGTAGTTTTTGAGAAAGAGGTAACTTCTCATTAAAATAATAAAAGACTTCATGCATGAAGCCTTTTATTAGCATCTGAAAGCACACAAAATTGTGCAACAAGGTTTTTTTTTCTTTCTTTATTTTCTTGCAATTGCGATGACCGTTTCAGCCCAAATTTTCACAGGTTTGTTATTTTATGCATATGTTGGGATACACCGAGTGACAATACTGGTCTTTGATAATTACGAAACATGTTCAGTGCCTTTAAACCTTTTACTTCTTGTGTATCTTGTTTTTCTTTTTCTCTGTGATAACTTTCACTTTTGCTATAGTCGATTTTCGATCATATTATTTATGGGTTTATTTCTTATATCAGGCTGGCCGGGTTTTTGATTTTGTATTGTCTTTGTAATACTTAATGTTTGGTTTTGTAAGCATGTCATTTTTAGTATTACCTTGTGATACTACCGACCATGTTTTGTTTTTTTAAACCGAAAATGAAAAATGAAAAAATAGGCTTGTCACGCCAAAAGAGTCACCTGAGTCCTTTGTAGCCCACGTGACTACATGCATTGCATCAGTGATCTAACTGCAATGAAAATAAACGGTGCTTTTGTGTTCATTGAGGAACCGACCCATGTCGTAGAACTATACAAATAATTTGCATCAGAAATAAAGTTAGCACTAGGTTCTTTTTTAAAACCATTAACACAGATTGGTAGAAACTTCACTTGGATCTCGGTAAAACGAATAACTAGCTATTTTATTTTGTTGCACTTTAACAGATAATCTCATTTTTATCTGCGCTGGAGTTGCAGTCTCGGCAATCATTCTGCAGAAAATATTTAGTTATTGCGTCATCAGAAAGACATCGTAAGTATGGGAAGGGCTACCTCAGACCCCTTGTTGTAAGAGAAGGAAACAAAATCCTCAACATTGCAAAGACTATGAAATTATCACTGATGATTCTTGTGTTGTTAGAATCATTGCGAATAGGCCTACCGTATAATAATGCGGGCCATCATCAAGCCCACTCCTCTCCATCATACTGGGGGAAAAAACAAACAAACAAACAAACAAACAAACAACACAACAACAACAACAACAACCGGTTTTTCGATAGAGTGAACATTCACGCGATTTCTACTTAACAAAATCAAGTTTAAACATGGACATGTATTTTTCTGTAAACTATTAAATAATTTTTGCTCACAAGGCAAAATGAATAGTTTTTAAATTAAACAACTTTCAGAACTGACAGCGTTTCAGGCAGATACGTCTTCAGACATGCTACTGTTTCGCAAACGTATTAAATACAAATATAATAATAATCTTTTGAAATAGCCAATCCAGTCCTTTTTATTTATACCCAAGGTAATTCACGTTTATTCGTATAACCATTATTTGCATCAGAAATATTATCTGCATGATTTTCACCCCGAAAACCATATTTCCGACATCTGTGTTTGTAACGTTATAGGCCAACCGTATACTGTTAAATGGTGTAGAATTTACATTCACTATTTATTGTCATTGGTCTCCTAGATTAATGAAAAAGAAACAGCTAGCCTTTGGACAATCTCCCCAACCTGAACAGCCACCACCAGCACCGGAGATCACTATAGCCGTGCATGATACTCTCAGTGTACATGAGACTCTCAGTGTACTGCCGCCAGATATCGACATCAGGCGCCATAGTCTATCCCCTTCACCATCCATGAGGAAAACATCAAAACAGGAGCGCGCCGATCGAATGAGGAGAAAATAGCGCAATTTCAAACACAATCAAATTTTAAACAGATCTTATCTCAATAAAAGTAATACTAATTTGTTAATCTAAAATAAAAGCGATGGTGCAAAAAAATATATTAAAAATGGGAGTGACAAACTGACATGGCATTTTGGCAGCTAACCTGTTTCTGCTTGTAAAAGTTCTCATATCTAGCGCGAACTGACGAAATTGAGACTTCATTCCTCGACACACCAAACCATCGTTAACGCCATACAGAAACTTGAAATAAACTTGATTTGTTTGTGTTTGGCGCATGCAAGGGAAAAATAAACTACGAGTTTCATAAGTATAACGTACAGCTGTAATTTATAAATCCTTGCCGTATGTTGAAATTTTACTTTCTCACTATTAAATGAAAAAGTGCTTCATCAAATGCCCGTGCATTTCAGATGCTGTGAATATCCAAACATTTATTTTTGTATTATTAATTTCAAATTTCTATACTATAATCTGGACCTTTGGTAAAGTTGTTGAAGCAAACTGATGATTTGTATATATAAAATTGTGTGAATTAATTTGATAGAAATTTGTTATCTTTGCCACTTCTTATATACGCGGTTATTTACTTTGTTTTTATTGATATTAATCCGAGAACAAAAATACCACCCCCCCTAAAAAAATAAATCGATGTCTCCATGCGAACCTTACAGTGGGTTCTGCTAATGTCACGTTTATATCAATGAAAACAGCCTTCAATAAGGTCGTCAGCGGCGGATACAGGGGGGGCGTGGGGGCGTGGGGGCGCACGCCCCCCCTTTTGCTTGAGAAAAAAAAAATAATAATAATAATAAAAAAAAACATCAAGGAGAAAAGTGAGGGAGAGACAAAATTAATGACTAAGGCCCTACCTAGTATTTTATTTCAAAAAGCTACTAAAAAACCGTACCTCATACACTTTGTTTCATTTGTGGACATGTCTCACGTAACGTAAATCTTGTGTACTGTGTGGAAAGCGTGTTTTTCTCACACACTGAACATGCCTGGCGCGGGGATCCGGGGGCGTGAAGATCATTCACCCACATCGTGAGTCGACCATGCATGCCACCTGTGTGTGGGTGTGTGTGTACATTATGCAAAGAAGTTTCTGGCTGGAAAGTCAGCACTCGCGCGCGCTAAATACAATGTGACTTTTACAATACGAACTTCCGGAAACTAGTGAAGACATAGCCCCATGAATAGGGATAATCTACTTCGTATCCTTGGCCCAGTGCATCCTTTTTTTTCTGTGGCCGATTTAATTTTTAATCCGGGTTATGAAACGTACCGATCGAATGCTACTGACTTGTAGAAGGCCCTAATGCTGAATTGTTTTTTAAAAAACATCACAGATCTTTAGGAAAATTGTTTGCTTTTCGAGTCGCGAGTGTGATTTTCCCCCACTTATTAACTTGCGGGAAAACCATTGTCAGGTTCCCTCAACAATCCACAACAGTTAGACGATCAACTGCTGATATTTAATGGGGACCAGACTGATTTAGTCAGCGCGCCGAGCGCAATCAAGGTTTTGTGAAATACGCGTAATGCTGTGCGCATCTTAAGCCCGTCTGGGAAAGATATAGACCTTTCTTTTGTTGATAAACAAAGTGCGCCGGTTGGCATGGACGGCCGAATGTTGGCAAAACATTCAATCGTGTTAAAAAATGTTGTGACCAAATTCAACATTTTCTGTAAAGATTCATGAACGGAAATACCTTCCATGATTGGTTGATTTGTTTCCAACAAATTCAACACTATTTTTGAATATTTTGTGTAACACTGCTACAAACTGTGATGTGGCAATCTGTTTTTGATTTGCAGTTATGGCTTTCCATAGTTTTTCAACCTGGGTTGGCAAAAACTTGGGCTGTGACGTTGCAAAAGAAAGGTCTATACTATATGCTCAGCGCGTTATGTAAATCAGTCTGGTCCCCATAGATAGTTTAAATGTTGTGAAATTGTTAAGGGAACCCAACTAGGTTCTCGCGCAAGTTATCAAAAAATTCACTCTCGCGACTAGAAAGGCAATCAATTTTCCCCAAAAATCTGTGATGTTTTAAAAAAAATGTTTAGCATTTGGGCTTTCTACAAGTAGGCCTACAGTAGCATTCGATCGGTAAGTTTCATAACCCGGATTAAAAACTACATCGGGCACAAAAATAGGATTGCAATGGTGCTTAGGCCCAATTGGCAAGGATACCAACGAAGTGGATTGGCCCTACTCATGGGGCTAGTGAAGACATAGCATCGTATAATCATGGTGTCTCACTCTCTGTTTAGAAAATCACAGATTTTTTTCGTATTCAAGAAAGAGGGTATATATCCGTTGTGTTTCTTTCAAACTAGTCATTATCAATTGTGCAGATAGTACAACGATGTAGGGCTGGGGGAGGGGGCTAGGCCTGTAGTAGGCCTACCCTCACCTTGTCGTACATTAATGTTATTGTTGCTCGATCGCGCTGTCACTGAAGACAAGCACAGCTTGTTATTTTGTGTCACATTCTAATCCTCAAGTATGTGAAAACTAAATGACAAAGAGACCCTATTTGGTTATATTAAAAATTGCACTATCGTTTAACTCGACAACAGTTTCCCCCCCTGAATAAGTATAAGTTGTAGCCTGCATTTTGATTTTATAACTCAGGATGGCCGATTCAAATCGATGACTCCCAACTCGAAAATAATGTTTTAATAATGATCTTGCAAAAACAAAATTGGTTTAAGTGGTCGGATATTGCATGAGATCGTACCACAGAGCATCTAAAATCCTGTTTCGTAGCATTGCGGGCCCCGGAACCGGCCCATGCCGTTAGAGGTTCGCATTATGCGCTCGTAGGCGCCACAAATTGCATTCACCATTTGCTGCTTGGTAAATGTTCACGCCCCCCCGTTTGGAAAATCCTGGATCCGCCCCTGGTCGTAATTTGTAAGAGAATGGTTTCAAGCGTTTTTACTGTAGAGCAGTCAAATAAAATTTCGTCACAGACCTTTTCATTTAAATATTCCACTTTTATTTGAAGTATTTGATCACACTATATCCATTTTTTGAAAACCGGTATTGTCGATATGCATTACATCATGTGTAATCTAAAGTATATTACTTATTACGAGTTTCACTTCACGACTTTCCCTCTAATCACAATTTGGATACTATTTTGGGGTTGGACTTTTTACCATCACTACTCCCGAGTATGTAATTCATCTCCCCAAATTCCTATCACTGGTTGTAGTACACATAATTTTTGTATGATCAATAATGGCTTCATTTTACACTATACAGTTCTATCTGTTTCTGGTTAAAAAAGTTCTGATGAAATTTGTTATTATCACATTAATAAGTTTACTTTGTGCTGACACATGATTGTTTATTGATTCCCGACACCGATTGATCAGATACAATATTGCAAGCCATCTCAATATCAATCTAGGCCTTCCCCAATTGAGGTAAAACAAAAACAGCAGATATTCTGCCAAATATGCACAAAGTGCTGTGTCATCCAGGTTACATAAGAATAATTGCTGATAGGTTTTTGCATGCCAATAATGCAAATGTCTATAAAGAACAAAATATATATCCGACTTGATCGCTGTATTGTTGGGCATCTTAAACACATTTATGCTCTTTTGATTGAAAGAAAGCATTGGCAAATCGTTATCCAGGCCTAAGTAATGCACCCTACTTGCTAACCATGCATCAAGATACAAAATATAGAAAATATCTAAAAGGAAAGAAATGAGTTGGGTAAATGAGTTGGGTAACAATATTCATGCAATGATGAGGGATATGATGACAATACTATATAATACCATTGGTTATTCGTTCATGATATCTCACTCAAACATTGTGTGAAAATTATAATCAAATTAACAAAATGTCAGTTGTAATAGAAAACAAAACTCTTAAAGGGACACATTGCCCAAGTTGGGCGCTTCCGGCTATAAAACGCGTTTTTTAAATGAATAATTGGAAAAGTAGAATACAATAATTCACATAATATCCCTTGAAATTGTGTGGTTGTTGTATTATATCATGACAGAACATGGTCCACTATTTTATGGAACCAACTTGTCGACACCACAAATGGCGGACCAAGGTGTTCCGCTAGTTGTATTTCAAGAGGCAAATTTACGTTTTTTTAATCGGTACTCACTAAAAATAACCACTCTTTAAAAGAATAAGGGGCAAATCCAAATAGCAAAAATTTAAAAGATTCGAAGGCAATGTGCCCCTTTAAAAAGTACATTCATTATGAATTTCTAAATAAAACCTTTTAAGGCTCTATACAGTGAAAGCCTTTGAGTTATATTATAAAGCACGGTTGTTGTGTCCTATATTAGACCTTATGCATATGACGTCATTTGAGAGGTCAAAAGGAAGATGCTCATTGGCCAATCCTGTGCGCCTCGCGTACAAATCTGCGCGTTTCCATTGTTTCATCATCAGTTTACCTCTAAGATGGCGGCTTGGTAACGTCAATGCATAAGGTCTATACACGTCAAGTTTTAAGTACAGTTTGTACTCAGCAGAGTGCAACAGGAGGTAACAAAAGAAACATGGCAACTGCAACAATATGCAGCAACTTTGTACAAACAATGCATACTGTTACACATACCATAGGTGAATGTAGGAATATCAATACATTTGACCAATCAAATCAAACTTTTATGTAATTAGGGATACACCGATTTTATTTGGGCTCTAAGCCTAATGTCATTCTCTCTTTAACTAATTGGCAATTATTCCCCTCGAACTTTGAAGAGAGCTAATACTAAAATTCCGCATGCAGTTTACTTGGGTGTGTACTCTCGATTCTTCCATATTGGGAAACAATAAGGTTTTTAAAGAGAATTGGGATACGTATTTCACATTCCTTTATCAAGCTTTATCTTTTAAGATTTATAGGCCAATATAAACTCCAGACTTAAACACAGGAAAGTACACCAAACACACTTTCTTAATATTGCACCTTTCCTTAATTTGGTTGGGGTATCAAACATTTGGAATTTGGACGGTGGAAAATTCGATTGACCCTACGACATAATGGAGCAATAATATGTTGTTGTTGGTGGTGGCACTCTTTCGACCATAAACTGGAAGCCCCAGCCTATGAATGACCATAGCACAACTGTGATTTATACATTTAAGTTCAGCACAGTGAATTAATCAATCAGTGAATCAATCAGGTGTTTTGCCACAACATGCATTTCTCCAAATACCTATCAACTAGTAGTAGATTTCCATCAGAATGTGTCGAAGTGAATAGAAAAACGGGTCAAACAACCGAATCCCAAAAATCCCCATTCCGACAAAAAATGGAGAAAAAAACATTTTCAGGGTAATTAGTAAATAGGGTGCCACCAAGGTGCCGGCCACCTTGTACCGGTCATGTACTGTTGACGTATGGGGACTGCGTACGCATTACAACAGTATTGAATAAGCTTAGACTAAAAGTACTACCCAAAAACAAAACCATCTCGTCTAAAATACTACCTTTTGGAGCAACTTAACACTCTCTAATAAACCAGGCTTACCTTTCAAGATATGAAGGGTATTTTTGACGACAAAATTGGTCCTGTAATCATCACAACCAAAGCATGTAAAGTGGACCCTCTGCCAATGCCCGACTCAAGAGACAAACATGACAACATAATGATCCACAAAGCGACATCAGATGGACAACCCCAAAACGGAAGCAAATTTAGCACTCGTAGCAGTCAAGTAATGGCCTCAAGTTATCCGCAAACAGCAAGAAACAAATTTGGCCTCACTTCGTGCACTTCCAAGGTGTATTTCCCACATACTTCGCAAATTTAAATACATAGCGACTGACACTTCAACGTTTGGAATTCAGTGCGCCATGACACCCCCTGAATCATGTGACGGTCACGCATGGAATCAGTCAACTTTATTAGTCGAGGTTTCAGATAATGGGCGGAGATTAAAGATTCGTCAGTCCTCACATACAGCTTGCGCCAGGTAGTTTACATTTCAAGTAAGATTTACATAGTTTTAACAACTAATGAGTTTTAGTGTATTTTGCTGGTCACATAAAGCTCTTTCATTCTACAGACGTAACCTTACTTTTAATTTACCATGCCGTTTCAAGCTTTAAAACCTTACACCGTAATACACGGTGATAAAAAATCCACTTTTTTCATTTAAACTTTGAAAACAATAAATCATTATATTTATGCCATGTGGGTTAAAATGCAACATTCTATTTCCCAATACACTTGCTTTACCGACAACACCACAAACACAATCACACATTTTGTCGACCCGGTAAGTCAAGACATCCATAGTTTGGACATAAACTCGAACTGTGAATGCCCTCGGTCTGACAAACCACTTCGGTCCCATTCATTCAAGTCTTCGGTGTGAACCAGTAGACATTCTCACACACAGACCTTCATTACATACACAGATCTTCGTTACCTTTACACTCAATGTACTTTTTCATGCATTTTCTTCTGCATAACTTTAGAGGAGAAATTAAATACCATTTAGTGTACCCATACTTATTCATGAAATCATGAACTAACACATAATGTTAATACTAAATTAAATGATCAACTTTTAATTGTGTGAAGGTATGCATATGTAAATGTACATAAATTAAAGCAGGTTAAAGCTGTCATTTGTATGCAACAAAAGTACAAATTGTTACTACCATTGTACTTGTTTTGAAGTTAGTTTATGACATTAAATTATAATTTGCAAATTCAAAAATTATGTTAGGCTGAAGGTCTGCAGGCATTTGTACAATACTCTTTGTAAGAGTTGTACACATGCGATGGATTTCTCAATTTAAACTCTGATGGCCGCAATCAATGACAGTTTCAAGTCAAAACAGACTAGGATATATGTGACCCGCTCTATCGAAATGAGGAATGTCTCGGAAATCACGTTTACTGTAATTCGCCATACAAAAACCGATTCCGCAATTTCGGTGGAATTAAGTTAAACAAAACTTGATCTTTCTTGTCGTGGTCTTACCTTTAATTGAAAAATGAAAAAATCCGCAAAAAAGTATGTTTTCTTGAGCATGTTTGTACGCATAGCTACAATAGCTAGCTATTGTTAATAACGACTATCTAAACAAACACGTAGTAAAATAAGTGGCCTTGTCTTGTACACTTTCTTCATTGCCCGATAACTTCGGACTGGAATAAGCTACAGAATAATAATGGTATTGCTGGAAAGCCAGTGAGTTACTTGTTAACATGGTATGCATAACTCAATTTTCAAGATTTCCTAGACATTCCTTAATTCGATAGAACGGATCACATATTACCTTTCAGCTTTTCCGAACCTGTGAGATTACAAGTTACAGTACACTGCAAATGATCTTACCATGGGCTTTAAATACCGACAAGGAACATTTTTCATTTATTAATTCTGGTTGTGAAGCCAAGGACTCTCAGAAGAGCGAACTTAATCACTGTACTAGCCAAGAACCCCGTGGAGAGAAGACAGGGAAGGAAGTTTCATTTTAGATGTGAGAGGAAAACCCCAGAGAATTATTCCAGGGAAAACCCACGCCATCAGGTAGGGTCTGAAAACCCAATCCACATAGTGCCCCCGGTGGGATTCGAACCGGGGTCCCAGAGGTGGAAGGCGAGGCAAGATACCACTACACCAACCTGAATATTTGTGTTGTGACCACCATGAAATCCTCCGTTAAAAAAGGGCAAATTATAAAAGTTAATTACTTATAAGACAACTAATCCTTGCCTTTGTTCAACCCTCCAAAGGCAGAATTTTAAACCCCAAGAATGTGACTTACATGTATACCGATGCCATCAGTGATGTTTTCTAATTCAAGAAGTCATAAGTCAGTATCTGACTCAAACAAATAATACATGAACATCATGAGTACATTTCCAAGGAATGATACTGAAACGAAACAAGAAAACCCACAAAAATGTGTCGGCAACAACTAAACTTTCTTACTGGCTTATAAAATATTTGTTGCACTCGTTTTAGCTGATACTTATAAAACCACACGAAAATGTCTTTAAAAATTTTGGGACATAATTATTTTGTTTAACATGACAATCACATTTTTTAAATCAATTTTCTTAACTGATAAGCAGAAAATGTTACCTAACAAAGTTATCAGCTTTGGCAAAACGATGGCAGGGAACCAGTGAAAGGCAATGTTAAGGACGAGTAATTTTGCCTGGTAATCTGTTCCTGCTTAATAGCAAACATTTCTTGTAGCAGTTACGTGAAATTGAGTATAGGTACCACACAACCAGGAGCTTGATTCAGTGCAAGAACTTAAATCGGATCTAGACTTATTGCTACAAAAAAAATCATTTAAATATTCACTTTGGGCCACAGTGCCCATGAGGTGATTTTGCATGTGTTTATTTTTTTACATGGAATTTGGAGCCATCGATGACCGTGATCACTTTTCTTTGGTGCCTCTTACCTCACCCTCTTTACGCATCTGCGGAACAAAAGACAATACTTTGATATATGATAATCACTAACACAATTAAACAAAGGTAAAATACAAAGAAATTGTAAAAACAAAAGTTGACTACTTTCAATCTGAAAGCTCACCGACTCAAAATTAATGCTACGCCAATTTCTGCAAAATAATAGTTAATGGACTGAAGCTTCAACCCTAGCAGAGTCTTTCTGGAAGGCTAAATGACAACACACAACACTAACACAAGACATACCTGCATACAGGATTAACAAGAGCAGTCAAGTGGAAATACATGAATAGAGGGAGAGAGGCAGAAAGCACACAGAAAAAGCAGGGGGTGAACAATGAATAAGGAGACAAAGGGGAGGGGGTAGAGGGAAGGGGCTGATTTGACCACAAGAAGTTGGAAACACAAAGGACAAAATGGAAGGTTGGAAGAATGAAAACAAATAATTAATTAGTAAAATAAGGCAGACTAAAAAGGTGGATATCTGTGGGGAAAAAAGAGAGGGCAAAGTCAAAAGTTTATTGGTCATTTCCTTCTTCGATGTTCAAACCATGGTCTGGAGGCAGAGTTTCTCCCTACTCACACTAACAGTCTCTCTGTGATAACCTAGTGCCTCAATGCCCTATAAAGTCATCTCAGAAATGGAGTGTCTGAAAAACATTTCTGTATGAAATACGTCATGTACTTAAATAGCATTTGAAGACCACTCCCCTTACCCATCCCCATTTTTTAAAGATAAATTGCAACAGTCAATAGACACAATCGGCAACCGAGTCACCTGACTCATAGTGGGTATACAATGTAAACAAACGTAGCAAGCAATGCACAGCGAGCATGGAAAACCATGGCTGCTTCCCACCTTACGGCAGAAGCGCTCGGAAGCAGCCATGCGTTTCCATTCACGCTGCGCGTTGCTTGCTTGGTTTGTTTACATTGTATACCCACTATGGGTCACATGACTGCAGTCGCTGATTGTGTCTATTGGGTTTCATGTTTTTGACCAACTAACTTGATTAAATGGCCACATGTTGATTTAGTGGTTTGTTTACTAGGGAAAGGAATGTACCATTAAAAAAACATGATGTATTATCCCACTAAGGGTACTGATCTTGGCCAAGCTGGATGCTCATGACAAACGAAAGCCAAAAGATTTGCTTACTTTATCTAGCTCTGCCTGGGTTTCATCTTCAAGTGCACGGATGTCAGCCATTGTAAGACCGGCCCATTTATCCATCCAGCTGTACAGTTGACGGTGAAAATTTGTAAATACCCTCCTCTCAGCCTAAATGTTGAAAACACAATACAATTCAAATCAGATAAAACTCACATTTATTTCCATACTTCATGAACATTTCTAAACAATGCATAACATTTAACAATACATAAAAAAGAACAGTTAAATTTAAGAAGTAAACTTTAAAAAAAGCATTTTTAACAAGACAGAAAGAAAAATAAGTATGGAGGCATCTGGTAGAAGCCAGGGCTTGTGGAGAGATGCCTGATGGACAGACAAACATTACCAGAATGTTACCAGGAACAGTAACATACCGACAAACAGGTTGAACAAAGTCACGAAAGATGGAAAGATAATATACTAAGAAGTGTAAACAGAGAACAAAGAACATTGTGAAAAATCCCTTCAAATGAATGGTTTTATATTTCAAAATAAATAAACATTATTCAAAACTTCATTTAAAATCAGGAAAAAAAAAAATCACTTTGCTATATATAAAAACTTTAAATAGCATGGTGCATGTACATTGGCCACTCATTCAAAATACCTGTAAACAGTTGTAGAACTTATACAAATCCTTTTACACTTAAAGGCCCTGTACACTATTGGTAAGATCGAAAAACACAAATGTTCACAGATTCACACATAACTTACATGATTTAAAGTAAGTAATGGTAGAAAGGGTTCCTTAAAATATTTCTGCCTAAAATGCTATCGTTTCTGAGAAATGAGTAAAACAATAGTTTTTATCTCGCGCGATAATAAACTCGATGTTTGAAAAACAGAAAACACATAAGGTCTCTTTTCACTATTTTCTCGTGACCTCGATGACCAATTGAGCTCAAATTTTCACAGGTTTGTTATTTCATGTATGTGGTTGATTACACAAAACATGAACACTGTCTGTGATTATTTTGTCAGCTCTGCCAATCCTGTATAATACCTTTAAAGCCTGGTTCATACTTCACACAAATTGCGAAAGTGAAACAAATTTTCCTGCATCACAATCGGAAAACAGCGCATATGTGACCACATACGTCACGTAATTCGCTTTCGCGTGAAGTATGAACCGGTCTTAAATTCATTGAAAATGTTCTCGAAGAATTAGAAATAATGTAAACATAAACAGAACAATACATTTTGGTTGTGTCTATCTATATCACAATTTTTAAAATTATACATCAATCAATTATCCAGCCTTATGTCATATATGTGCCAAGTGGATGTTCCATAACCTTGCTATGGAGGTTAATACTTGCAATTCGTGAGCATAATTACTGTTAGTGTCTTGAAATGAAATGAGTGTTTATTTTGTGCATCAGGGATAATATTTGGCCCCTGGAATAAAAGTAGGCTGACCTACATATGGTATAGGCTTTCTATAGACTTTTCAGGCTAGTTAGTAACAATTTTGCTGAATTTTTAGGGTGGAAAAAAAAAAGAGATAAATAAATCAGAAATCAGATTAAAGTAGAAAGAATGCTTTCCTTGGTGTACACAATTTTACTCACCTTTTGAACCCAGCTCTCTACTATACTTTGTAGTCCAAACCACACAAATTCAATTGTTACCAGTTTGTATGCACACATGTGAGGCTCACATGTGTCCTGCAAAAAAACAAAATTATAATAGGTATTAGAAGACATTTTTTTTTCTCTTCATATTGACAATCCCTAAAGAGGATGTTTCAATTTCTACTTCATGAAAACAGAAAAAAGAAAAGAAAAAATGTACATTAATTTGATTGTGGTTTAGGATGGAATGGTACAAACTCATTGCTAAGGCATAGAGTGGACGTTCAATACGTACAAATCTACACAAAATAATTTCCGTACAATACTAAGCACACACTCATGAAACTTCTCAAACTTCTCAAACTTCTCAAACAAACAAACAGAAATCTTCCAATGATAACAAAAATCCAACATGAAATACAAATCAAGGATTTACAAATGGCGTGGATTTTTAAGGGTGAATAGTTCAATGAGTAAATTTTGGGGCCTCAATAAAAGCTAGAAGAAAATTCTGCACTACAATACAAAAATTTGCACTCCCAAAAATTAATTGGTAATATTCAGCCTCACTGAATTTGACAGCCATTTGCTGCAATTTGTTCTCGATAAACTTCAATGTCGTCCTACACTTTTGAAAGTAACACTTTCCAAAAGTTGGCAGTTTCTCTGTAAGAAGGTATTCTTCACGAATTTTTTAACATACATGCAGGTCTACTGCAATACTAAAAATTAACCCTTTCCAGGCAACATGTTAGTCTACTGCTATCTCATATCAATTCCATTGGGGAACTAAGCCTGCGAGAGTTTCCAAATGGAAAAACTGCCGAAAAAAATCATATTTTTTTTGCATCTATCGTCTTTTTGAGAATATCTTTCAAAATATCTCTTAGTTCTAGTAGCATAACGAAGCTAAGATACTACACTTTCATAAAATATCTCTTAGTTCTAGTAGCATAACGAAGCTAAGATACTATACTTTCATAAAATATCTCTTAGTTCTAGTAGCATAACAAAGCTAAGATACTATACTTTCATAAAATATCTCTTAGTTCTAGTAGCATAACGAAGCTAAGATACTATACTTTCATAAAATATCTCTTAGTTCTAGTAGCATAACGAAGCTAAGATACTATACTTTCATAAAATATCTCTTAGTTCTAGTAGCATAACGAAGCTAAGATACTATACTTTCATAAAATATCTCTTAGTTCTAGTAGCATAACGAAGCTAAGATACTATACTTTCATAAAATATCTCTTAGTTCTAGTAGCATAACGAAGCTAAGATACTATACTTTCATAAAATATCCAATAGAATGAAATCTTTAATCATTTAGGCTCGCTAATATCATGATGAACATCGTATTTTCCATCAAAATCTGGCTAATTTTCGGTTTAAAATCCCTTTTTGCACAGTGACTCCCGACTTCAACTCATTATAATAATAAATAGCGCCATCATACGGCTTAGTTCCAAAAAGTGTGTCTTCAGCAAGTCTTTGCCAAACTAGTAATGTAACAATCATTTTGATTGGTTAAGGATAACACTCGCGTATCTTTCTTGAAAAAAGAAATCCATTCAAATTGGGCGTTAGTTGGGACCGTGGCTCGGAAGACTAGTCTTTTCACGTGTGTGATGAGGTGCATGCTTCCGGTAGGTGTGCTCACATACACACACCCACACAACATATACATACACGTCGTAAACAGGATGTTAAGAGTGTATGTAAGACTGGACAGGAGACTACAAAATCCAGCGTGTTTATTGAACGGTTGGAAAGTTCTCCACAGAGCCAGGGGATTCCAAGGTCATTGTGTGGTGCAGCTTGAGCTGTGCGTTTTCATAGGGTCCTTTTGGCACAAAAGGTTTCCATATGAGTCTAAACTCTAGAACTACTACATACCTTCCAGTCAGGAGTGTTGAGTGGTCCTCGATCCAACTTTAAAGATTTCACTAGCTTTGGATCTGTTTTTGGATCATTGTCCTAAATACATCAAAATAAAACAAGGACAATTGTCAAACTGAATGCTATTTGGCATATTTACATAAAAAATTACGACAGGAGCGCCGACAAATACTACTTGATTGTGTAGCTTTTCACTGTTTGGGAGTTACATGAGTGAATGAAGATCAGCGATGTTTACAACCATTCAACATGAGAAAATAGAATTAGCTGTTGCAAACTGCTTACCAACCAAAAGGACCTGTGGTATAAATGCAAAAAATAAGTTGGTGGCCTGACCACTCAGCCCCATCGTTTGAACATCCAAGAAGGAAATGACTAAAATCCTTTTGTCTTTGCCCTTGGGCGATACCACGATATTATCGAAAATCGCGATACAATTTCTGAAACGATTATGATATCGTGTCTTTTTTTTAAAATCGCGATATAGAGCCGTTTCAAAACATAGAAAGTCACCGACCGCAACCGCAAGATTACCTAAGTGATCCTAACCAGACTGGGATTCTTCGAAAAGACCAACATCAAAGCCTAGCGTTCAGACGGTCTCACACAGACCAACATCAAAGCCTTAGCGCGTTCAGGCGGTCTTACACAGACACTACAGAATCTAGTCTTGGTTCCAAGACGCTCCAGTTGTGTAGTCACGAAAACCTAACCGCTATCTAAACCGCTATCACCCCAATATCCACTCGCAACTAGAGGGCGCTATCATTCCCGTGATAGCGCCCTCTGGTGGCGAGTGGTTCGTGGGGTAGAGCAGTTTGGAGAGCGGTTAGGTTTTCGTGACTACATGTGTTCGTGACTACACAACTGGAGCGTCTTGGAACCAAGACTATATCACACCACAAACCGCATGTTGAATATGTACACGCAAACATGATCACATGTGTACTGCATGCACGTGGTCCTACACGTGATGTTACATGCAGCTCCAGGCTGAGAAATACGCACGCGGTGAGGACCAAATTTCTCATTGGCTAAGATCGCGCGTCTTCAAAAACTTGCCTGAAATGGACAACAAATCTTATTGGCTGTTGGGGATTGGGTTGTCTCTATGAGGAATGGCATCAACTGACGCAGTCATAAAGAATAAAATATAAAAAAACACGATAGCAGTTTCGGTTGACAATCCTCTGTGATGTGAGTTAGGTTTAGGAGGCCAGCTGCAGGATTAATTCTCTCTTGTTGGTAGGTGTTTCATGTTTCAGGCGCGTGCACTGCCGCACTTTGTGAGAGAGAATTCCTGTGGGTTTAGTGCTGAAGAGTTGATTTTGGTTGACGTCACAAATTAAACTTGATATCATCGAATATCGCGATACATTTTTGACGATATATCGTGGATGAAAAAAAGCATTATCGCCCAAGCCTTATTGCCTTCTCTTTTTCCCCCCACAGATATCCACAATTTTGGTCTGCCCTATAATTACTTTTCTTCCTACCTTCCATTTTGTCCCCCCCCCTTTGTCTCCATAATCCCTGCTTACCCCCTGCTTTTTCTGAATGCTTTCCCCTTCTCTCTCTCTCTCTCTCTCTCTAATCATGTATTTCCACTTAACTGCTCTTGTTAATCCTGTATGCATGTATGTCGTGTGTTGTCATTTAGCCTTCGAGAAAGACTCTGCTAGGGTCGAAACGTCAGGCCACTAACTTATTTTTTGCAACCATTCAACATGTTACAGTGGCGCAACAAATTTGCATATTGCATTTAATATGCAGGATGCAATATGGGATATATCCAATGTCTGATGCCCAATCTCAAGCGAGGATTCTACATAGCTTGCTGCAGGGTTAAACTCAATACTTACACATTCTTTAACCTTGTCGTTAGCTATATCAATCTGTACAACATCTCGCTTACTTAATAGAGCTGGTGGCAGGTTGTGAACCTTGGGTTTAAAAAATGATATAAAGAAATGAATAATTAACCGGTGTGAGATAAATGTAACTTAAATATATTATTCTTAACTGACAATTGAAAACAAATAAAAATCACTTCAAACTACACTTTGTACACTGCAGGCCTCCCTATTGTTTGTTCAACCAAAATAAATATTGCAAAATAAATATTGCATAGATTTTAAAATAGATTTCATGATTTCAGTTTTAACCTTCGTCTTCTCTCAAAGAATATTTCTCACATTTCTGCCATTCCAGAAATGGGGGTACATGTACATGTAATATTGAAGGTATTTTGAACAGTACATACCAAACACATTGTCAGTGAAATGATTTTGAAAGTGGTTGGGATGGTCATAACACACACAAACTGGAAGGTTTACAGTTGCTAAGGACTTACGTTTTCCTGCTTTCCTCTGTCTGGTTTATGCCACGTTTCAATGGTTAGGGTGAACTTTTCCTTCATGTAATCGGGATTCTGCCAAAAGGTAAACGGAAAAAGATGCTATCAACCACAACAAGTGTATGTATTCACTGACATCAGTTTCAAAGAGGCTTAAAGGCACTGAACACTATTGGTAATTACTCAAAGTAATTGTTAGCATAAAAACTTACTTGGTAACAAGCAATGGAGAGCTGTTGATAGTATAAAACATTGTGAGAAACGACTCCCTCTGAAGTTAAGTAGTTTTTGAGAAAAAGGTAATTTCTCACTCAAATAACAAAAGACTTCAGCGAAGCCTTTTATTATTGGCATCTGAAAGCACACAAATTTGTGCAACAAGGGTGTTTTTTCTTTCATTATTTCCTTGCAACTTCGATGACTAATTCAGCCCAAATTTTCACAGTTTTGTTATTTTATGCATATGTTGGGATACACCAGGTGAGAATACTGGTCTTTGACAATTACCAAAGGTGTCCAGTGCCTTTAAACAGACGGCCTCTATCACCCAGATTTACTAATACTACACAAGAGGTGTCCAAATTCTAACTAACAATACTTTCACAAGAATCAAAGAAAAAGCAATTCAAAATTATGGAGACGAAAAAAATAATATAGAAACCCTGCTAAATAACACAACTACATGCAGGTAGATATTGTTCTTGTGTTCAATGAGAGACTTTGTGGCAGCAGTGGGAGACGCTAGATGGCAGCAAATTTTTACATGTACCAGGTAAATCATATTTCTCAGGTTTGTGTGCATGCTCAGAATTACGTAAACAATGGAAACCCATCTGATATGTCTTGTGTCTGCCATTAAACTTCATACTCTGGAGTTGAGTTGGTTGTATGAGTGACTTTGTCCCAATGAACAGGGCAAGCAATTGTATGACATGCTTTGCTACATTGTTAAATACTCACAGTAATGACCGTTTTGCAGTATGGGTAAGCATTAAATGCTTCTTCCTTCATCTCCAATGCACCTTCTGGTGCTAATGCTCTTACATAACTTGGAACCTTTCTGTAATTAACACATTTATCAAGCAAACAAATCAATGGGTTTGCAGATTTTGTAAACAGGCAACACTTACTTTTACAAAACTAACTTTCCCAAACTATGCCTTACATGTACATGTATGATATGTGCCAGAAGGAGTTGGTCCCCCCCCCCAATAATCTAACAACCTCTTCCCTTTCCCCGTACAGAAGAACATGTGGTGTCCCCACCCCATCCCCCAAAATCCTGGAGTAAATTAATTCCCGAGATTCCAGAAAAACAATGATAACACAATTCATTCACCCTTTGCACGGTAACACTTCAAGTTTAAAGTGCAAACAAACAGAAGAAGAAAAACAAATGAAGATTGTACTTTTTTTAAATATATTTTTTGTGTTGCAACTTACAAAAACTAAAACATACATTATTAATTGTATTTTACACCTTATATCCCTCTATCATACATGGATGTTCCGTGGTTTGGATTTTTTCCCCATAGATTTCACGGTTTCAACTTTTTTCCCTCGTTCCGGTACAACAAATCCTTACAACAAATACACCAATGTGTGTAATGCACTGTGTATTCGGTACTTTCCACAGGCATTGCTCGGGTGGGATTCTAACCCCTGACTTTTCCAATGAACCACTGAGATTGCCTGGTAGTTAGAAGCAGTTCAAATCCCGTATTTAGGCAGTGGGTATATCCCAACAGCTGAAGAGATGTTTTTTTCTTTTTCTTCATTCGATTGGTGTGAACTGTTCTGTGGAATGGATTATAGTTAGCTGGGGAACAGGAAAACCAGTATAATCACAACAGTTTTAGTGTTGAATTACCGGACTTGATGTTGTCAGACTTTTTGGACACATTGAGGAAGGATCCTAATAAGCAACTTTAAGGTGTAAGAGTTATTGGTACACAAAAACAATTTATGTTAATCTGAATAAATCAAGAATACTTACTGTTGTAAATGATAAATTTTAAGTGTGTATTGCCCCTTTTCAAGGCCATTCTCTGTTTGTTTTTCATAAGGTTTATTTGCCTTCACCTCAACTCCTTCGCCTCCTCCCGTTTCATTTTTGCTCGCTTCTGCAACGGCCCATAGTTGTGCGACTTGATACTGTGGTCAAATAAGAAAAGAAAAAAAACGATAATTGAATGTATAGACAAATCCATTTAAGGTCATTTGTGTATCCTGTGTCAGTATTTTCCGCTATTGCTGGGCCAGTGAGATGCCACTGCACTTCATTTCTCACTGCGCAATGACCTTCAGAAACTTATCAATAATAATAATTTGGGAGGCTAATCATCCTTACTTGCAGCTGAGAAGCTGAGAAGCAAAGGATTTGGCTACAATGTGTTCGAGTTGCAGGCATACAAGGGTGTCTTATGCCAGCCAGCCACATTGACCCATACATGCGAGAACTGGAAATCTTGATGACTTTGTATCAACTGATGACATTCTTCTTGACGCACTTGATAATACGTTTGTAAATACTAAAGAATGTTTAGATGATGTGGGTATAACTACGAGTAGGTTCAATAAGGACACTACAGTAAATAACAACGGTAAGAGGCTTATTGATTTATGTAAAGATTTCGACCTTAAGATTGTTAATGGCAGATTTGGCAACGACAAATTAGTTGGAGATTTTACATGTAACAATGCTGCTGGTAGCAGCGCTGTTGATTACATCTTGGCTTCTCCTGCCTTGTTAACCTGTATTTCTAACTTTGGAATCTGTGATTTTGATCCATGTCTGTCTGACGTTCACTGCCCTTTGGAATTAACCTTAAAATTCACCATAAATCGTAATCTAATTAACACTTCCGATAATCATAACTCTAGTACTAATAATGACGATAAATATCTTAATCCTAACCATAGCCAGTTTAAATATGTGTGGAAACAGGAACTTGCTGGTGAATATAAGATGAAGTTTAACGAGGATGATATTAATAACCTTCAGTCACAATTGAATAATTTAAACCTTGATCTAACGTCGCAGACTAATATTGATAACTTTACTAAACAATTAGTTACATTATGCCTCGATCCTGCCAAATCGTTCGGGATGTGTAAAAATACTGTATGTAACAAAAAACCTAAACCAGTTAATAAGCAGCTTAACAAACCTTGGTTTGATCAAGAATGTAGATCTGAACGAGCCAATTACCTGCGTGTTAAAAACAGTCTAAAAAGGTTAGATGCACCCGAGGCACGTTCAGAAATTAAATCTAATGCTAAAAAATTCAAGAAATTAATTAAATTAAAACAGCAGCAATATTCTAAGCAGTTACATAAACGCTTAAGAAATCTTAGAAGCACTAATCCTAAAGAGTACTGGAACATCCTAAATGAAGCCACTAATACTAAAAATAATTCTGCTGACAACATATCTCTACCATCCTTCTACCAGCATTTCAAACAGCTAAGCTCCAGTAACAACACTTCTGACTCTAATAATTACGATCCGAGAAATATTACTCATTCTTCAAATGAGTTTATTAATGAATCCTTTTCTACGGAAGAAGTTGTTTCAGCTATCAAAAAACTTAAGAATAATAAAGCGGCAGGAATTGACGCTGTCTTAAATGAACACCTCAAAAACTGCCCTGAGAGTGTTGTGTCATTAATTGTTAAATTATTTAATATTGTTTTGCATACAGGAATAGTTCCTAGCGACTGGTGTACCGGGATTATAAAACCTATCTACAAGAATAAAGGGTCTAGTGATGACCCTGACAACTACAGGGGAATCACTTTACTTAGCTGTTTAGGTAAATTATTCACCAGTATTATTAACACTAGGCTTACATTGTTTATTGAAGGCTGTGGCATCCTAGGGGATGAGCAAGCTGGCTTCCGGGAAGGATTAAGTACTCTTGACCACATCTTTGTGTTGCATTCGCTAATTGAAATCTATCTCAGCAGACATACCAGAGTTTATTGTGCATTTATTGACTATAAAAAGGCATTTGACCTGGTACATAGACCCTCACTGTGGTCTAAGCTTATCTCCACAGGTATCAATGGGAAGGTTATTACTGTGGTTTACAACATGTATGCCCATGCAAAATCTTGTGTGAAAGTTGGTAACAAAGTTTCAATAGGGTTCCCCTGTGAGCAAGGTGTTAGACAAGGTGAAAACCTTTCACCATTATTATTTAGTATATATCTAAATGACTTTGAAAGGTTTATTAGCAAATGTTATAATGGTCTTTCCACTGTAGCTAGTGACATTAGTAATCTTCTGAGTGATGATGATGTAGAAGTATTTTTGAAATTGTACACCTTACTCTATGCAGATGATACTGTTGTACTTTCAGAATCTCCACATGAATTACAATGTGCTTTAAATGCTGTTTACGACTATTGTAAACTTTGGCATCTAAGTGTTAACCCAAATAAAACAAAGATTGTAATTTTTTCTAAAGGTAAAGTCCGATCTTTCCCGGAATTTGTTTTTGGAGAGGATAAGCTAGAAGTAGTTCATGATTATATTTACCTGGGTATACAGTTGAACTATAATGGCTTGTTTAATAAAGCTATTAACAAGCAGGTCGATCAAGCCAGAAGAGCTTTGTTTAGCCTAAAGACTAAAGCTACCAAACTAGATTTACCTATCGATATCCAGTGTCAACTATTTGACCAAATTGTTTCTCCTGTCCTTTTGTATGGATGTGAGATTTGGGGATTTTCTAATATTGCCCAAATTGAGAGTTTTCATAAAAAGTTTTTGAAAAGCTTATTACGGGTTAACTACCGGACTGCTAATTGTATTGCTTATGGTGAATTGGGTAGAATAGGACCTAAATATACTGTGTATTTACGTATGTTTAATTTTTGGCTTCATTTAACTACCCGTCCTAATAGTCTTTCTAACACTGTGTATCGTCTTATGAGAGCACTTTTTGACCAAAATATTGTAAATTCTAAATGGATCGGGTGTGTTAAATCCATGTTAGATGATACTGGATTTTCTGTATTATGGAACCAAACTGAAATAAGTGATTTTTCTAAAAAAAGACTTTCTAAAGAATTTGATCGTAGACTACAGGATATTGCTAAACAGCACCTGGAATGTGACATTTCAAATAACAGACTATGTTCCTTTTATAAACTTATTAAAACTAACTTAGATTCTGAGAAGTACCTTGTCAAATTAAAAAATTCTAGTAGATCAGCATTAGCTCGTTTTCGTTGTGGAAACCACCACCTTCCATCATCTGATGTCCGCTATTTACCATCTCAATCACCTGTTAATATCACAGTTTGCCCGTTATGTAATTCTGAAGGCAATTGTGATGAATTCCACTATACTCTTGTTTGTAATGCACTTCACGAAGACAGACGCTCTTATATAAAGAGGTTTTACTGGACTAACCCAAACACTGTCAAATTGGGGTTATTGTTTAATGTAAAAGGTTACCTTCAATTGAGTAATCTAGCTAAATTTATAAAGATCATACTGTCTAAATTTCCGTAATCATTTGGTTATACTAATTCTTGCTTATTGATAATGTATTATATAAAGCTAACTTGTACTTTATTTTCTTAACCTTTATAACCGTTATATTAATTACTTTGTAACCTGTACTGGCTCTCATACTCCTCTTGGGGTCGCAGAGATCAATAAACCAAACCAAACCAAACATGACCACAGAGCACAGCCAGAGAGATCAGAAGTGTTTGATTTTTCTGGAGGGCGGAAAACTAGAGGGCCCAGAGAAAAACCATTGTGGCATAGGAGAGAGCCAACGCACAACTCTACTCACATAAGATAGCTTTAGCCGAGAATGGAACAAGAACCACAGTGGTGAGAGGCGAGCACATTATGCACAAGCCAATCCTGCCATCCCACCCAACCATGACAAGTAAATAAAGCAATGGTGTGGAATTAACCAGTAATGGAATAAGTCATTCAATCTGTTTACATGCAGGCTTACTTAGACTACACTACACCATGTAAATGCCTCAAATGCACATTTGAAAATTGAAAAAATTAGGACAATCCTGGACCTTTTTTTGTAGTGTAGGATAGGAAACAATGGTTAATATTATGTAAAAATGCCATAATGCCCTGTTACTGTACCTGTATGCACAACAAACTCATTAGAGCTTTTTATAAAGTACAAGTACTGTAGGTACAACGCGATTTTCCCTTCTGACCTCATTTTGACCTATCTCTATGGTTACATATGTAGATTGATAGGTGGAATCTTGATAGAGTTGGAGTATTATTACAGCCAGCCTCCAATCACAGACCTGGATTACACTGTGACCACAGAGGCTATGACCTCCGTTGCCCTAGTCTTGGCCCCTTTTCAAAAAGATTTTCCAATGGAAGTATATGTACATGTACCCCATTCAAAGTGAAGACGGCCTTGCCCTCTCAAAGATGAAATTTCTTATACTGCAAACATGTGGGATGTTTATCACTAGCGTGCACAATACTACACAATTTGTAATCCGAATCCATGAAAACTGCATGTCATCCATTGTACACATGTACATGTATGCAAAGATTGAAGAATGACTTGACAAATGGTCCAATAGCACTTGGCACTCAATACTAAAAATATAAGCTAAGTACCCGGATCTCATACAAACGTGTCAAACTTTACTACTAGTACAGCTTGGAATGCCAACATGTGGTGATCACAAAAGTGGTGCAATGTTTGTCTGACCAGTGACAGCCAGGTATTTTGAACAAAAAAGACATCATTAGTGCAAAGTGCTCTTTTGCGTAAATGGTCAGGGCAAGCAGTCCAGGGGTTTTCATGGTTTTAAACAAAACCTCTGTACCAAACAAAAGTATGCATATTGCCTTTATTTTTGTCTACATGTACAATGTATGTGTAGACTTTTCATTGCATCATGTCATGAAGAACCTGTTCAAATTGAACACTTAAAAAAACACTTAAATTCACTGGCTGGGGCTGTGTACATGTACATGTTTATACATGTACATGTTTATGTACATGTATGTATTGATTTTATGCATCACTGACTAATGGAATTGGGTGTGCATCCCTTACACAGTGGAAATGAAACAGGTGGCTAAGCACTGGTTGTTTAATGAATTGTATGGCACAACTGCATCACTTAATGATGATTTTATCAATAACAGTTTGTAACATTTAATTAAAATGAATGCACAAATGTTGCACTGTATGTAGATTTTGGGGAGCACGGCAGCTCAAGTTTCATGTACCAGACGGTAAAATCCTTGTTTTATGTTTTATGGCAAAATTAGTAAATTTTACCAAGGATTTCACCATTAAATGTGTATGCTATGAGATAATTTCCAGGGTTTTTCGGGGTAAAAATGAGGCAACACATGGATTACAGCCTTCCTCCAAAAGTAAGAAAGTTGGCTTTGAAATATTAACTGTGTGCACTACTGTAGAACGGCTGCATGCTTCATGTGTACAAACAAAATACAAACGCGAACAATATGTGTTCCAGCAATGGGTGGCAGCAGACTCAATTCTTGAAAAAAGGTGTGCATGCACCGAAATTACAAAACCAATGGAAACTTACGATGTACATGTACATGAACCCAGTTTGCATAATGGTTATTGGAGAAATAAATGCCACCTCATTAGTCATCTATCTATCTATCTACATTATTATTATTATTATTATATACTAATGTGAGTAACGTGTCTGTTTGTGTACGAAAAACTCCCAGGTGCTTGTATAGATCGGGCTGCAAATTTTCGTACGGCTTCTGATCATTCTAGCTTGCGACTTCAGTTCAGTTTAGAACACATTGGAATGCATTTGAAAACGGTCAGAAAGTTGTTAGTATCAAAAAGCAAACCTTAAAGAGGTACAATTTGCTGATAGCCACAAGGTTTTCCAGAGTTTTTTGCTCATTGAGTTTTATCTCTGGTTTTTAATCCTGTGGGACATTTAAGTTGCTGAAAAAAACACTGGAGATGCACACTATTTTGAGCAAAGCAGTAATTTTCGGTCCAAATCTGCGCTGAACTTTCCTCCATCCATCGTGTTTGACAGACTAAAGAGTCACAAACTTACAATTTACAAAAATCAGTGTACAAGTGTAACATGATTTGAGGTTGGACAGTCCCCAAGGTATTGGAAAATCCAGGATACATATAAACTTTTTTTTTTTTTTTTTTTTTTACTTAATTTTTTTTCTGCATTCAAAACACGAAAACTTACTGAAACAAGGAACTAACAGGCTCGCGAAAGGCCGCCTCGGCGGCCTTTTTGCGATAATGCTAGTTATAACTTTGCTCAACGGTCATTGTGATTACTTAGTTTTTCAAGTTTTAACCATAAGGGAAACTTCACTGTCAGGTTGAATTTTTAACAATTTTGGGTCAAGCAAAGAAAATTGACAAGAGCGGGACTGCGACCTCCAGGTTAAGGTATCGACGTCCTAACAACTAAGGGAGCTCTGATAATGCAGGTCTCCCTATTTTGTCATTATCTTTGATCGGGGTGCCAGTCAGAATGCCATTCAATCTGTAACTGCAGTACAGCCAGAGATCACACCCAGGTTTACAATACAACCTGGAAATTTGTAGTGGAGGGTTCACCTTAAAGCGGAAGTGACTTTTTTATTTGAAATATCAAGTAATAAACCACAAGGGAAACTAACTGGGTAAATCTTAATAAACAATAGCACTCCACACTGATGAAGTTACTCCTGCTCAAAATACCCAGATGTCTGTCAGACAAACATTCCACCACCACTTACGCAATCACCACATCATCGACATGCCAAACTGCATAAAACATAGACATGTACGCACGTGTATGTTAGTGAAATACACCTTTGTCTGGGACCAGGGTGCGTGGGTTCTATTTTTAGCATTAGTGCAGTAGCACTAGTTAGATTTAAATTAACTTTAGTTTTTCCCATCAAAAATGCTCACTTTCACATAAGTATAGGGCAGTCAATTGTTATTCATTCCCTGTGTAATGACATCATTTAAATCATCCTGTTTACTGTCTCAAAGCACTATAACCAGAGCAGCTGGTTGCTAATGCTATGCAGATTGCGGACTCATGTATACAGTCCCAATTATAACCGAGTGCCTTAGAACTCAAAGTGGCTAATAACAAGCAATGTGCACATTTTACTGTAGCTAGGGCAGTTGGAGCACATCAAGTCCAATTTCTGCTACTTGTGTGTGTTGCAAATCCCCAAACAGGTATTTACCAAGTCCTTATTGAAATGAAAGAATACATTGAAAGAAACTTTTATGTGCTTCCAAGGTGTTCACAAGATTGGTATCATCATAATTCAAGCACAGTTCTGCATTTAAGTTAAAAAGTAAGCTGCACTGTGAGACACCCGTCTGGGTCCAATTCCTTCTGCTTAAGCAGACAATTTGGCTTAACAACTTTGCGCTTAAAAAAACTTAGCGGGATACCAGTCAAAGATGGTAATCATGTGACATGGTATTTTGGCTGGTAACCTTATTCTGGTTAACATAATTTTGTTATGCTTACCTAATTTGTGAACTTTTAAGCAGCTCTATTACATTGGGCCCAGGAGTGATAAAGCACTTTGATAAGACATGCGTATTACGGTTCTCAATTGAGTACGTCCATTTAGCTGTAAGGAATCCATGCATGCACATGAGCGCTTGCAGGGACCTACCTACACATATGTGTGTACCGTAATTTCCTGCGGATAAGACGCGTCTTATCTGACTTTTTAGACCACAAAATCATCACTGCGCCTTGTATTCCAGTGCGCCTTGTCTGATGTCGCTTGAGATCAAAATGACCGCGGCCGACGTGCAAATAATCTAGGCCCTATTTAATGTAGCTGCGGTCAGGTTAATAATGCGGTCGCCAACCATCAACTCACCACGCACTGTTGACGTAGTACATTATCAGTGCTCAACTCTCCAGACAGTGTCGCCAGATTTTCATTCCGACAATGACGCGATGTGTTGAGCCGCCTTTGTGGCCACGTGTCCCTATACATAACGACCGTGAATTCATTCCAACAATGCAGCAACGTGTTCATCCCTCCCTTTGTGGCCGTGATTTCGTAATAATAATAATAATAATAATTAAAACTTGTAAAGCGCCATCTATCTAAGACTAAACTTATTCCGAGGCGCATAAAAACCAAACACAAAAAAAAAACAGAAAGAGTAACCAAAAAGATTACAAATTACGTAGCTTAGAAAGAAATAAGAGCACATTGAATAAAACAGATTTACATAAATGTGTCGGCAAAAACAAGTGGAAAAAATAACAAACAGATAGTCAATCATAATAAATATTGAACAGGTGAGTTTTTAGCAATGTTTTGAAAATGTCCAGAGACTTTGTAGCTCGGATATGTAAAGGAAGAGAGTTCCAGAGAGTGGGTGCAGATACAGAAAAAGCGCAAACGCCGTTGGAAGTGGTTGTATTAGGGACAGTTAAAAGAAGTTGGTTTGTAGAGCGAAGATTGCGAGTTGGCGTATATGGTGAGAGAATTTCTTTGAGATAGGGAGGAGCCCTATCATTCATAGCTTTCCAGGCAAGCAAAATGATTTTGAATTTAATTCTTTGACAGACTGGGAGCCAGTGAAGCTGTTTCAACACAGGTGTGATGTGATCATATTTACGTGTTTTAGATAATACCCGAGCAGCAGCGTTCTGGACATTTTGCAGTTTTTTGATAAGATGCTTGTTAATACCATAAAGCAATGAGTTTCCATTATCAAGCCTGGATGTAATGAAAGCATGTATAAGGATAGAGGCAGACTTTTTATTGAGGACTTTACGAATGCTGCTAATGTTTCTAATATGGTAAAAAGCAGATTGACAAATGTTCTTCACATGGGATTCCATGCACATAGTGTTATCAAACATGATCCCAAGATTGCGAGCATTTGCAGACGATGTAACAGTAGCAGTGCCAATTTGCATCTGGTGATTGATTATTTTGTCTTGGTTATGTTTAGACGTTATTATGAGCAGTTCCGTTTTATCATCATTGAGTTTTAATTTATTATTGGTCATCCATGAAAATACTGCATGCAGATTCATCTAAAGGTTTGCGAACGCATTCACCCAACAACGATTATTCACGCATACACCCAACCTGTATTGTGTGAAAGGTGCGACCATGTTCTAATGTCCATGGTTTACTTTAATCAACTTTATAAAAATAAACTGTAAAATCGTTACTTTTTAATTGATTGTATTTTTTAAACGAAAAGTGACCTTTTTTAGAAACTAATACTATGACAGACCGTCAGTTTAATTAATTGTTTTGTAACGGGGTAGTAACATTTTTTTGAAACTAATTATATGATAGACCTTCAGTTTCATTAATTGCGATTGGCTTCTTCTGCAAGCCTGCAGATGAAGAAATCCAGCGTATTTTTTCAACCAGCCGCCTGATATGTAGCTTCGAATAAATTTTGAAGTGTCCAACAAAACCAACTGTCCTTTTCAGGATGCCCAAATGAGAAAAGAGATGGTTCATATATCTGTTTCGTTTATTTTAGCTCAAAAGTTAGATATAAAATAACTGTAGTGAAAACAAAACCAACGAGAGAAACGAAGTCTTTGAATAAATGTCTGTTTTGTTTATTTTAGCTTAAAAGTACGATATAAAATAACTGTGGAGAAAACACAACAAACGAGAGAAACGACGTCTTTGAATAAAATGTTATGAACATGACTATAACATAATCGTGGTATAAAATAAAGAAAAGGGACTTCACATTAATTTTTTGAAAATAAAGGAAACCACAGAAACCCCAATAATGTCACGTCCCCATCGGAATGGCAGGAGATTTTTCCCGTATGGTAGCGCCCTCTGTTGAATAAACTCCCTTCAGCCCTGTGGTAGCGCCCTCTGTTGGTTAAACTCCCTTCAACCCCATGTGACACACGGGAGAAAGAATCTCCTGAAAACGCCGGGCGCTGAACGGTAGGTTGGTTTCAGTTTAAAATGAACTTTTCTACATGTCTCTACATGTTGCAAGCGCACGTGATTTCTATTTATTCACGTGTTGATTAGCATGGTACTTTTAGGGTAACAAAATGACCCCTTTTTGGCGATGTACCGATACGGTCTGCTGTTTGCAGTCAAAGGTGCATGTAAGATCATGCGCCTTGTGCGGCAGTGCGCCTTGTGCGGCGGTGCGCCTTGTCTGTTGACGCTTGATTTTGTGTGTGTAATTTTACGGCCCTGCGCCTTGTGCGCCCCGCGTCTTATCCGCACGAAATTACGGTAGGTCTCCAGGGTTCTGCCCACGGTGGTCGGTGCCGGAAAACCCGACCGGCACTCATGATTCCCCGACCGGCACTCGCAGAATTTTTTCGTTTTCCGACCACCACACATTTTCCCTTTTTTTGCCCATTTCCTTCACAATATTTTGAACAACGTGTAAAACAAATTATTTACCGGTAAACAGTTTTATCCAAAGTTTCGAGTAGCCTACTTCTTTGGTTTGAGTCTATTTTAATGATCCAGGATCGAGCATTCCTCCCGCCTGTACGATGTACAATCCAACGCACGAAACCCGCATTGATTTTGCAATGGTTTCCAGTCACGCTGATTATAGCTTTACACTTGGAATAACATGATACCAGTTTCATCATGTTGCGAACCCTATTCTACAGCGTTTAATACAACAGAAATGAACTGCAGAGTAAGCACCATGCTATAGATGCTGTAAATTGTTTTCCCATGGCGGTAAAGGCGTGCGCGCACTGAGGGCCTACATTCAAGGCACAGCTAGCTGCAGGGCGCACGTGTGTAACCACTCCGTGCACGATCGAAAGGAAATTGACTTGACTGTACTAGGAAAAAAAAAATTCCGGCACTAAACAAATCCTGGGCAGAACCCTGGGTCTCAGACTCTGTACTAATTGAGTCCTAATCGAGTGCACTTCCCTCCCCAGGTATTAAGGTATGCATAAATGTACTGTGTTTGTACAGTGTACTGTAGGGTTACAAGAGTCCAGAGTTCCACCCATTTCAAATAACATTGTGCATTTCAACCCCTCCTACACTGGACATGGATGTTACTGTTAACGTAAATCATTGTAACATGTATGACATTTGTCACCATACATGTACACATGTAAGCTGCATTTCTTAGGGCTATGTAAATGATCCTTATTCATCTGTTCAACATAAATGTACAGTACTGTATGTTACTAATTTGATTTGAAAATCACACATTCTCTATCTTCGTTAAATGTAGAATTCAAACATGTAAGTTCTACATTGGGTGTAAAGTTGATGTATACATTGGATTGTATTAATATCATACAGGCCTGTATGTTTCATTTTTCATGTCTAAGTATTACCACCTTTTACACACTTAGTATTGTGTTGTCAATAGACACAAGGAACATTTATACAACACTTCCATGACACAATTGAGCAATTTATAAGGTTGTCAAGATACATTAATTTTTAGGATACATCCTGTACGTGCATGGAGACTGGAATTATACCAATGACAAGATAACTTTGAAAGTTATGTTCATGAGCCATTTTGAGGTATTATGGTGCACACAAAACTATGACACTATTAGGTTTGGGTAAAACTTTGTCGGTATACACCCAAACCAAACAGTGCACTCCTTTAGTGTCCATCATACATTGTACCTCAATAACGCTAACTGGGTGTGCTGTAGTGCAAGAATCATGTCACATAGTGTGGGCTTTTCAAGTTATCTTCCATCACTACCACTATTGATGTAGATGGACTTTTTCATTCAATATCTCAAATAAGTCTTTAAGTCCAGATTAATAGTTACTTTGCAATGTAAAACTGCAACCAAATTTGTAATATCTGGCCATTTATCTTTGTGCAAAATTTATGCTGCAATAGTCCTACATGTACACACACGTCATCACATTTCTCTAATTATGAGCAAGATGTTCATCTCATCAACTCCACTCAATGTTATTGATCTACAATACCTGTACATATACAATATAGACCCCATATAATATGCATACCGATATCAAAACCAAGTTAGCCTTGACAAACAAATGACAACCGTAGAGCAGCATATGGCTGTGTCCAAATTTGGCGGCTTTGGCTACAGATACAAGTCCGGATCACTGTATCATCGTTGAACTGCATAATGTCCTTTGCAACACCCTTAACAACATACAGAGCCGTAGCCATAGCTGCCACTTTGGCTACGGCCTAATCAGCAGGAAAAGTAAGGATTGTCTCTTGCCTGATATGAGACGACTGAGCAAGAGACCAGTCAGTCAGAGAAAACAGGGTGATAAATTTTAAAAAAAGCCTAAGTAAAAGCAACTCTCAAGACCAGAATATCACTCAAACACAGCATAATCAATGAGCAAGATTGATTGCTGTGCTCATCACCATAAATGCAAATGTACAATATGTACTAGTTATTAAAGAAGTGGACAAACTTACCTCTTCCACAGTTAGTGGCAAAACAATCCGGCTGGAAAGAAAGTCAAAACACACAAAAAACATTAAAATTTCAAATTATTGGACACCTGATGATGTCATCATGGAGTCATTGTTCAAGTGCTGTCTTGTTGAGTTTCAATGTTTAATTCGGTTTCAATTAGTAGTAATGCTGCGGAGAAGAGTTGGGAATGAAGGTTATGGAGAAAAACCAAAAAGTTGACAATATCAAGAGGTGTTCCGCCAATGCCTCAACACCAAACAAGTTTAATAGTTTGCATCATGGTAAGATGTTAAAACATCACACGGTATGCACTTGGGGGTACTGCAGTTTACATTTCTTGCACAAGTTGAGAGTACTTGACACTCAATTTCCTTAGATTAAGGAGATTCAATTGTTGATCAATTGAAAAATTCTGCTGAGTTTTAACCTGGCGTCCAAGGTTCACAGACATTTTGGTCAGTCTCTGGCAAGTTTGGTTTTTTTTTTCTCTTCAAGATAACTGCAACCGTTGGGAGGATGGAGGGTTACGACATTCGCACTTGTACCTAGAAGTGATAAAGTTTTACAAAATAAAGTACAGCTCATAATGTATGTTTGTATTGGTTAAATTGCTTTAACTTTTCATAGCTCAATTTCACCAAAAAAGCTAGATGAAATTTAATATTTATCGCCTGTCCGAATAGTCAAGATGACCAAACTCAAACTCTGATGGCTCCATCATTAGAATGTGGGTTCGAATCTTTGCAGTGACTTTTGTAATCTTGGGCAAAACTCAAATTGCTTCTCACCACCACGGAGTAAATGTCTCAATGCAAGGATAAAGACTGTTGATGTGCACCAATTTGGCTGCCGGAGCTGCATACTCCAAAGGAGTTGAGATGGTTTTGAGGAAAGGGGAAACAAGGGTTGTAATAGTGTGAAGGGCTTTGATACAATGAAAAAGAGTTTCCCATGCAAACACAGTGCAGTCATGGTGCAGTGCTCAACCACAATCAGTCCGTTTTGTGTGCATGTGGTCAGCATGCAGGAATGCTGAGTAATGCCATTGTGTCATCACAGCCATATCTCTCCCCCCACAATACTGACATGGACAATATTTTGAACTTGAACAAATTATTGAAAACAAATTACAATTGTACATTTGTATATTTAAAGTAAATCAACTCAAACTGTACGCTGTCCTGTAAAGCTCCATAAATAGTGCCAATGCGCCATGTACGCTGGACTCCCTCCGACCACATTCTGACATTAGCATCAGTGTAAAGCTCCATAAATAGTGCCAATGCGCCATGTACACTGGACTCCCTCCGCCCACATTAGCATCAGTGTAAAGCTCCATAAATAGTGCCAATACGCCATGTACGCTGGACTCCCTCTGCCCACATTAGCATCAGTGGGATTATTTTTTTAAAAGAAACTCATGTTTTTATGCCAAAATTTTCCCCCCAGTTGTCATTACCCATTCGTGAAGAGTGCATTAAAAAGATTTTGTGTTAGCTCGTTTTGGTGTAATTTTATGAAGAGTCTTCAAGCTGACAATCACTAGTTTAAACATCGTCGGTGCCATGATGTTTGCTGATGCGCATGAGTTATAAATGACAAACTGTATGAGTTGCTAGTTTAGAAAGTAGTCTTTTCTCCAGGCAGTATTAAACACACAGCACCATCAACGCAGATATGAACCAGCACTCCACCAGCAGCAAGTAGCATGGAGTAAAATAAGGCGCTGCAGCGACACGAAAGATTAGACAGGTTATGCTGCTGCTTTAGCGAATTGAATCAGCGCTCATGATCATGCCCATCAGTAAACATCCTGGCATAGATGATGTTTAAAATAAATGAATGATTGATTGTCAGTTCGGAGATTCGAACATCAAATTACACCAAAATCGAGCGTGAACAAAATGGTTTTAACGCACAAGAAGGTAAGTGACAACTTTCTCTATGGTGACAACAACAAGGAGGACAATTTTCTGCAAAAAAAATGTGGGTTTCTGTTTGAAAGTGGGCGTACAGCCAAGAAGCGGAGGGAGTCAAACATATTGGCACTATAGTCTATATGGGGTATGGAACTATACTAAAAGTTAGTAAAACTATACCGGTACGGTAGGCAGTGTGTTAAGTCAAGTGTACAGTTTGACCTGAGCTGAGTTGACTTACTAATATTATAACAAACAATTACAATTACAAGTTACTTCATTAAAAAAAATTAAAAAAACATTAAATTAAAATAAACTCAGTATCACTATCAAATTCAAAATACTGACTAACTGTCACAGTCACACTCACACTGTCACTTTGTCCTTCAGTGACAGTGTCACTAGTGTGTAGTGTCACTGCACTGACTGACTGAGTGTCAATAGTGTCAATCAATACCGAGTGAGGGCGCTGTTCACCGCGCAGCCACTTTTTGTTAATGGGAAACTGTGACCACCTCAACGTGTACAACGCTATAGAGAGATCGGTGGTGCGGAGGGATATAGATTTAACCCATGTTAATCGTTTCATTCATAAAAATAAACGGAACTACTTTCAAGATCGAGTTTTTCTCTCGCGATTGATATGCAATTTGGCGTCCGTTTTGTTGGAGTATTTGTGAAAAACTTTCTGTAAAATCACAAGAAATCTTGTTTTATGCGCTCAAATTCATTGTGAACTGTAAGTAGTTATCCTCTTACTGTCTTAGGGCCCCATAATGAACCAAAAATGACAGTTAGTTGAGTATTTAATTATGTAATTACTTTTTGAATTAAAACTATTAGGCCAAGTAAAAAAAAATACTAGTTGATCGTCCCCGCCCGCATCCTTTTTTGAGGCCGCATCCTTTTTTTTATTTTTTTTTATTTTCGATTTTTCCAAAAAAATAAAAAAATATAAAAATGTTTGTATTTTTAATCCACGCTCTTGACATATATATTTTAATTTTTGATGTAAACTTACCTGATGCAACAAATAGATATAAAGAAAGTTAGCGTGATTTCAAACTGAAGAATTGGTGGCCTGTTTGAATTGAAATACTTGGCGGCCATCTTTGAAAACAAATAAAAAATAAAAAATAAAAAGGCCCTCATCCTCCTCTTTTTGGAAAAATCAGGACGATCAACTGGTATTTTTTTAAATTTGGCCTTTGTGTCGCGCTTTTTCGCGCTTGATTGTCAAACACGTTGATACGGCCCTTGGGAAATGTTCAATTACGCAAGGGGAATTGGCAAGGGGAAAACGTTGCGCTGGTACAAGGTCACAACAAATTGTAATGTAATTTGTAAACAAACAAGGTCAAACTCAAATATTTTTAACTTTGACCTTCCATAAGTCCGGTTTTCATGAACCGATCCCCACAAGTAAAGTATCAAAATGAATGTCTCAAAGAGCTCTCTCAGATCAAATCTCAAATTTTGTGATTTCCACTACTCAATAGATTGTCACTACTAGTACTGTCACTGTCAGTATTAATTGTTGTTAGGGCCAGGGGGGGGGGGGGGATACGGCTGTGGTGTAAAAACAGCATTCCTGCATGATGACCATACATACGAACCAAACGGACCGATTGAGGTTGTGTACTGCAGTATGACTGCACTATTAAAATAGCCACCACTAGACTGCACCCGCACTGTTTTACATGGGTGGGAAACCCCCATGGATGACATTCCATTCCGGCCATCCAGATCAAGTGATGGATGGAGACCACTCACACATTGTCGACAAAAAGATCGCCGTATTTTATTGTATTTCCACCGTTCAACCCTAAACCACACCATTAAACACAACGTATTTTGTAACAAAATTCGTATTTCATTGTCTTTTTCTTTTATGAGAAGTCTCAAAATGTCAAAATACTTACAATTCTTTTCGTAAGACCATTTTCAGAGATCGAGAACGTGTTTCACACAGGCAAAACTTGATGGGGATGTGCCGGGTATGACGTCATTGCAACTAAAGTCCATCAGTAGTCTGGTTCCTTTCAGTAGATGGTTGATGGAAGTGTATATGCACAAGGAAGCTAGACAACCTTCCCGGAAATTTAAATGGTCCTTGGAACTAAGTATTTGTTTACACGGTTATTTTATCGGATACCAGTTATTATTATTTGGCCTGCACCTATTAAAATTGTGTTTGCTCTGTATTTTGTTTCCACTATGCTACTTTAAAACCTAACTTTGTATTTCCATCAATTAAACCTTTGGTATGAAATCCATACGTTAATTTTACATCGCCGACTATTTATCAGCTAGATCAGAAAATGATTTGCAATCCAATCAGCCAGGGCCTGGGTCGTGCTGTTTTTCATTCAGGCTAGCCTCGATACATCCTGCGACCCGTCGGGAGGATGGAGGGTTGTTCCGGTTATGATTATAGCAACTAGGCTGCGCTTGCCTTGGTCCCCCATGAATAGGGCCAATCCACTTCGTATTTGGTGGGGCCAAGGATATACGATGACATTCTGAAAAAACTCTGGGGCTGTACATTTTCGTACGGGGATGTTTTGGTTCACTCCTGACTTTTTTCCAAAGCGAAATTTTAAACAGACTGATGTCAGGGATTTCAACAACTGTTGGGTCTGGGGAATGTACATTCCAAGGAGGAAAATTGTATAAAACAAAATGTCAAATTCAGGGCCATTTTGATTGAATCATCGAAAGTCAGCAATGAACCAAAACGTTCCCGTAAAAAATGTACAGACCCATTTTTCTCAGCATGATGTCATTGGGTGTTTTGGATGTTGACAAATTTTGTCCCGATGGCTAAATTTACATCATTTTAACGTAAGGTTAGAGACTTGTAATTTTTTCCCACACACAAGTCATGAGAACTATTGATTGGACAATGAGAACATCACCTAATTGAGTTTGACATGTCGTTTGTTCTTTTTGATAAAATGTAAACAAACAACCTAATTGTCTGTAGGCCTAACGGTCAAAGAAAGGTCATGGCTTTTACAAAGTGTCGAAAACTTGCGGTCCAATATTGTGCCCATGCGTTGTTGAATTTCAACCAGAAACATTTTTTGGTACACTAGCCCTCTAGAAAATGGCCTTTTATGCTAAAAAGTGAGAGCCATTTTTCCAAGCTGGCCAGTTTACTTGTTCGACGTTTTTCATTTTGGAAGAGCCCAATCTTACCACTAAAAAAAACCCCAAAAACCCAAACTTATTCATCAGGAATATATTTGCCGGTTTGTTTCCAAGAGGCTGAAAGACCTTTAAAAATGTTTTGAGTGTTAATAATAATGTGGGAGGGCTCATTAGTTTGGTGCGTCATCACGGAGAATTGTGTCAAAATTTAGTCTAATGGCGCCCTCTTTTGACTCAACTTCATTCAGCCTTTGTTATGTACCGCGTTTGGGATGGGAGACACACCAATTAATAATAACATCGTAAATCTGATAAGTTTCCTAAAAAGAGTTATGCAAAATGTAAGCTTGAGTTTACACAAATCCAAATTTGTATTAAATTTACTTTGCTAACACCAGATCGCCCAATTGATTAAAAGAAAAGAATCAGAGAGTTTCTGTTTCTGAGAACTGTTTCCCCGAGTTACAACTATTTATTCGATAGTTTGTTTCTTGTTCCATTACGTTCCTGTTCAGGTCCGTTATGTTAATTTTGGTCAAAGTTACTTTGCGCGTTATTTTGCTGCAGCATTGGGATTGATTTGGGCTTTAACTACTTGTGTTAAGCCCGGTTCATACTTCCTGCGAATGCGAATGCGATACGAATTTTGACGTCACAAATTCGCAACGAATAATTCGGAAGAGTTGACTTGTGCTCAACTCCTGCGAATTATTCGCAGCGAAAACAGCCCTGTGACGTCAAAATTCGCTTCGCATTCGCATTCGCAGGATCAGGAAGTATGAACCGGGCTTTAGAGATGACATGGAGGTGACCAATCAGCGGGCGGCTCATCCAGCGGCGCTATTGGGACATTGTCTGTCGCAGTGGGTCGAACGTTTACAGGCAGTGGTTTGACCATTTTGACCGAGCCGTGCGACCAGCAAAGCTCTGCAGACGAAACAGAAGACGGCAGTGGTTTGAGACAGTACTCCAGGCAGCAGTGGCGACTTCTTCAATTCAACTTTGTTGCTTGCTTGTTAAGAATCTTCATGAAGGGCAATGTTTGGTTTCCTACTGATTTTTCTCGGCAGGGCTTTCTTTGAGAAGCTCGCCCTCTGCTGATGCAGAAGGCACAAAGATGAGGAGTTCTTGCTGTGCCTGCTCTTCGAGCTGCATTTCTTCTCAGATCTTTGACCCTGTTCTCATATTTCGTCTTAACCTTTGCAACCTCATTCTCACTCTTAATTCGTCTTGTGCTCTTTGTTGATCATCTTATTATCTCTACCAATCATCACTTCCAATAGTGGTGGTCCTGTTTCTTTTTCTAAGTAGCCTATAGCTACTCGGTCTCCCGATCAGAGAAATATGGTATCACCTTGAAGAGTAGGCGCCTTACGGGTCCAACACTTCTTGAATGCGTCATGGGGAAAGGTGGAAGGATGGCACATGACACGACCTATCCATGAATTCAACAAAGTCAATATGTCGTTCATCCTTCAACTTTCTTTGCCAATTCTTGGCTCTGTGCAAAATGTCTTGTCTCGCAAAATCAAATTGCCTTGTTCCAAAAACATAAAACGATAAATAATAAACGTCAAAGACACCATGAAATAATATTGCTTAATCTGTTGAATTCACATCCAAAGGATTACAAAGTAGAACGTGTCGACTCGGAGCATGGTGGGGCAACATTAAACAACTTTACAAAAATGTTTTAACTTTTCAGATGTTTTGCCCTTACAAGTTACTAACACTCAAAAACACTCTAAAACCCCAACTCACCAAAGTGAAATTAAATTACCAGGATCAGACTTCTTGACAACCATTCATAAAGCATATAGGCCCTACTAACATTAACAAACTAGCTTCTGTTTGTAGCAGAAGACTTTAGTGCAACTTGCACGGATGAAATTGCAGATATGTAGATTCGGAGTGCTCAGTGTTTCAGTGTTTTCCCCAGATGCATTCACTTTGGAAGAGGTCAAGGCAGCCATCAATAGACTAAATTATGGTAGAGCAGCTAAATCAGACAACATTCCCTAAAAGCCTCTGAAATGTGCCATCAGCTCAGTCTTTCATAAGCTCTTCACTTGTGTGTGGCTATCTGACAGAGTCCCAGCAGAGTGGAAAGATGGCATAATTTATTATCTCCTTGTTTAAAGGGAAAGGCCCCTATACCGTAGCAGCTACAGACCTATCACACTTCTTTCCGTCCCCAGGAAAGTTTTTGCCCAAGTATTACTTGCATGTCTAAATCCTCTACTCACAAACCACAGACAACCTGAGCAGTCCAGGTTCACTGATGAACGCTCCACAGTTGATGCTATTCTTACTCTTTGTTTGCTATGTGAACTGCATCTTGAATTCAACAAACCCCCTCTGTGTGGCTTACGTTGATCTGAAGTCAGCATTCGACTCGGTTGACAGGAATGCCCTCTGAAAAGCTCTTCGAGGAAATAGGGTTCCTGAACATCTTCTAAACCTAATTAAAGATCTTCATCTGACACCACTGCCAAAGATTTGTCAAAGAAGCAGCACCTCATCAAGTACCCTTAATACAAGATCAGGGGTAAGACACATTGCTGTACCATGAATTGGATCCTCGATCAGACAATGGTAAACGCAGGAATCTTCATTGAGGAGTTCAATTTCTCTGACCTCACCTATGCAGATAACGTTGGTCTGATTGAACCAACTCCCAACTCCATCAGCAACACATTTGACTTGTTCCGGCAAGATGCATCCTACCTTGGCCTCAAGATCTCCTGGCAAAGACCAAAGTTCAAGACCTACCCAGGAAAGACACACCTGAAAATATAGTTCTGCACGGTCAACCCATCGAAGCTGCCAATGACTTTATCTATCTGGCAGCAAGATCTCTAATACCAGAAGTGAGCCTGACATTTTAATGAGGCTAGGTCTCGACTCATCGGCAATGAACAGCTTACACAGAGTGTGGAAATTGAGGAGTCTCAAACTAACCACAAAGCTAGCAATATACCGGACTTGTATCATCCCAGTTCTTCTCTTTGGGTATGGTATGACACATGGACACTCCTCCAGACCGACCAAAGACTTGAGGCCTTCTACCAACGATGCCAAAGGACCATCCTGGACATCCATTGGTACAAAGTCAGTCGCCGCAGAGATGGCCACATTGCCCGCCTTGACGACAACACCCCAGATAAGAAGGCATTAAACATGGCCATTAACTGCAAAGGCAGAATCCCCTGGCACCAGGATGGTCAAGATCCCGAGGACATATTGGATAGAGCAACTGGGTCCATCCAGCAAGGTTGACAGACTGGAACCAAGCTACTAACGGCAGACATAGGAGATCAGTGCAACACACCCACAGCTGTCTATGCGGTAGAGTGAGTGAGTGAGTGAGTGAGTGAGTTTTTCAACCTTGGAGATGAAGATAATTGCTCCTTTAGTTGATAAAAGTCCATAGTTGCTCTACTTATGAAAGAAAACAAATCGCCCCTTTTCTTAGTTCTCAATATTTGAATATGTGCAAGCCTTACACAGTTCTTGAGTTAATTTTACAGACTTATTTTACAAATGATTCGTTGAAACTCATCAGAAAGTGAGTGTTTATATAAACAATTCATCAAATACAAGTTTTCATATCATTTTTTTATTTTTCAAAGGAATGCAATGTTTAAAAAAACATTTACCACCTACTCAATTTCAGTAATAAAAAAACATTGATGTGGTCTAAGTACCCAAAATTGCCAACAAGTTCTAATTATAAATTAATGATTCCCTCACTTAGCTGTGAGATTAGACTAGGCTGACAGTACTTAAACCAGAAATTACTTATCTTTGCACACTGGCGATGTACTGGGCCCAATTTCATAGAGCGGCTTAACGGCCGATTCTGTGCTTACGCACGAGTTTCTATTTCATAGCGCTGCTAACTGTAAGCACATGAAAAGGCATGATAATTTTCCGGTGCTTACTGCACAAAAATGAATGATGCAACAATGCAAGTCCATTGTGAATGCGCAAGGTGGTCGTCCTATTTTCCAGCTAACCTGTGAAATACGCTTATGCTTCAGCAAATTTGTCTGCTACAGTTAGCAAGAAAATTTGCTTATCTTTAAGCACCTCTATGAAATTGGGACCTGGTAACAGTACTGGACACATTTTATAAGCTTAATCTGAATGGCGTATAAAGGAAATAAATATACCGTGAGCAAAAAAAAACCCAGTCTCTTTGTATAAACATGTGCCATTTTAAAAAAGCCGGTTAAACATCACAAAGACTAAAAGTTTTGCTGATTCTATAAGAGCCCTTAATGCCAATTCAAAGACTTGTTGAAAAGTTCTGGCTAGCTTTTTAAAAAGCCACTTATTTCCCAATATGTGACACACTTTCTTGTCTTTTCTCTCTACCCATTTTCACATCATGTTTATCTTAGTTTTTTCTACTCTAATCATTTCCATTTGCAGTAGCCATCTGTTTTGTTTGCCCCTTAGTTTGGTCTTTCGATTAATAATAATAATAATAATAATAATAATAATAATAATGGACATTTGTAGTGCGCCATATCTGTCAGAAAGACACTCCTGGCGCAATGAAAAAGAACTCTGCTAATGACGGTACTTAGAGCTTAGACTAAACAAGTGAGTTTTCAAGTTAGTTTTGAAGCTGGAGAGAGTGTCTACTAGTCTGAGGTTCAGTGGGAGAGCATTCCAAAGAGATGGTCCAGCATGTGAAAAAGAACGGTCTCCCCAGGTATGTTTAGAACGAGGAATGTTGAGGAGCATGGTGCATGATTAGGTTTATTTAGTGTAACTGTACATTTTTCTTTAATTATTTTTTTAAAGGCAAGCCACTACAAGCCTTGGCTTATCTCTTAGCACTTAACTCTGTAAATTGCATATGGAAATAAATAAATGTACAATTAAAAAAATATGTTAATAGATGATTCTTAAATTGAGTAATTTTATGTGGACAAAACCAAAAACAACTATAAGTGCTACTGCAAAATCTTTGAATGACAACAGAAAAGAAAACTAGTGGTTAACAGGAACAACCTGCAAGCACAAGGCTAAGGCAGCTGACAAAAATGTCACAATAAGATAAGTCTATACTCGTCAAGTGTAAACTAATATAAATAAGTTAATAAATTATCCAGTCTTGAAAACTGGTTTCAATGTACATATAAATTGGTCTCAATACTTTACACAGCAACTTCACTCAATCAAATAATAAACAATTGGTTTTGCATAGGATGACATGGTTGCCTTATTGCACGGCAAACAGATTGACTGGTTTGACCAAACAGCTAGTGCCCGCACGGTAGCATGCCAATGAAAAAAATACCCTGCTAATGGACCATGTAAGTCTCGCGACGATAAGGTAACAATTGAGCTTCTGGGCACCTCTGAGCCGGAGATTAATGTGGGTGCTATTTTGTGTGTTTTTTATTTTTGTCATTTCACTTTTTTCAACACCAAAAAACATATTGGTGGAATGATTACATTTAAAGGGTGTGTACAACATTGCTAATTGCCAAAGACCTGTATCCAAACTTGATGTGACCCAACATATACATGAAATAACAAACCTGTGAAAGTTTAAGCTCAATCGGTCTTTGGAGTCATGAGAAAACAGTGAAAAACCCCCCTTATGTGTTTTAACTTCTTTTCAAACATCAGAATTTATCCTGCAGGATAAAGACTATTATTTTACTCATTTCCTAAAAACTATGGCATTTCAAGCAAAACTATTTCAAGGGAAGTTTTCCACCATGACCATCTTTATACCATGTAAGTTATGTGCAAATCTGTGAACATTTATATTTTCATTCTTACCAATGTTGTACACACCCTTTAAAACTAACAATATAATAAATAAAAATAACATAAAATCTGGAAACCAAAGAGAAAATTAAGAAATAGTGTTCGACCTCCAACATCCGCCTCGAAGTGTAAAATTGCGAATTTACGCTGACTGTGTTGTGCAAATGAAGTTAGTTTATATTTTAAATCTGAATATAAGTGCTTCGTTACTTAGTGAGAAAACAGATCTTGTGTCGCATGGATTTTACGTGATGTTGTATGGCGTAGCCGGGACAACAACGTCCTAGTCTTTCGCAGTTTGGGAAGCGTACTAGTAGCAGCTTGATCTAATTTGCATGCGTGTACGACAAGAATATCGACGGTCGCCTTTTTATTGCATGCTCTTTATGGTCAAACCTGAAGCGGAAATTTAGGTCAACATAACATTTTTCAAAGATTTGGGAAATTGTTCAACATTGACTATTACTAAAATTAGCATTTTTTAATCAAACCATATTCAATGAGTGAAACTTATAAAAACATTGTAATGCAAGTTCTTTTCAAAAACAACTGCCTCATTACACGCTGTAGCTGCTATTCGAGGTGCCCGGAAGTCCAGATTCTCGCGAAAGCTTGTACGCTCTCGAGGTCAACTTACACAGTCTATACACCAGGAAGCTGTAAATACCATTCAAGTTTGTAGACCTTAGATTTATCCAGCATCCAAAAAGAAATATCTTTACCACACATTCACAGACATTCACACCAGCAAGACATTTCAGGTTAAGTTGACATCATCAAGTCCTTGCATCACCCGTCTTTCCTTCCACATCACAAAGCGTTCACTTTGAAAGTGATGCATGGGTGGGCACCAGGCTATCTAGTTCCCTCTTGTGTCCACTTTCATCCAACCAAACCTGCCAAAAAAATGTAAAAAAAAGAAAAGAAAAAAAAGAACTGACTTGTAAATTCTGCTCATTTGTTTTTGCATACACAAAGTCACTTCTTGATCCTGTCTGAATTGATATGTCTTGCTGGTGGGTTTCGAATCACAAATCTGATTAAAAACAAATTGTCTTCACCAGTAAGATACTCAATGTAACAGAAATTGATCACATAAAATAATGGCCAAATTTCACCAAATGAGAAGAAACAGTGTTTGAATGGCTACCCAATCAATCCAAAACTTAAACTCCATATGTTACAGGTGGTTCAAGTCAATGACTTTATGCAATTCTCACAAACTTGGTTTCCTTAACACATCAGTACCATAACTAAATTGATAGGTTCTTTGGCACAGTAATGAAAGCTGTGCGCTTAATGACTGTTTTGCTATACTGCAAGATTTGAGAGAGAAGCAAATAATGTTGACTCGACCAACATACTATCAATCAGGTACTGTCCTCAGTGCAGATCCAATATTGATGGATACTTTGAAATCTTTGGCTAGACCAACATAAAAGCTGTGCTTATAAATGTAGTTATCCTGATATAAATTTAATTCAAATTAGTTTTAAAATCCTTCGAAAGAACACAGAAAAAGCCATTCAAATTTAAAATGTCATTTCAACAGAATATCGGTTGCAGAGATGAGACACTACACCATGACATAAAGGGAAGGTATACGTTTGGGAATCACTCTAAAATTAATGGCAATAATTAAAAGCCTATTGGTTAGAAGCCTACAGCAGCTTCCGATAGTATAAAGCATTCTGAGAAACATTTCGCTTCAAAGTTTTGTCGTTATGTAAAAATATATCAGTTTTTAAGGCTCAAAATTTGAATCTCAGAAACGCTTCTTAGATTGTGTGTTCCTATTAGGGATTATTCTTCCTGCATGGACATATTCGCTCCAGATTTTCGGAATATCTCAAAAAAGTGACCACCTCTTTTGAAATGAAATTTTCACAGGTTAGTTTTATTGTATATCCGAACATTTATATAGGATTAAAACAATCGAACACTTCAAAAAACCAAAAGCATACTTGGCCTTTAAGTAGTTCAAACAGGTTAAATTAAATCAATTTAGCATGAAATCTGGCCTCAACCTGATTTGAAAGAAGATAAAGATCAAGGTACCAATTGTTCCTCCAGCAGGCAAATCTTTGCAACACAGGCATGTTATCAAAATGCAAATGAGGTCTCTGATGTTTACGGAGCATTGTTTGTAAAAATCTTTTAAGAGTTGTTGACAATAATCTGTAGGGCACATCCAATGTCTTACCTGAAATCTACTTTCAACCAGGGTTTGGAACTGTTTCCTCTTGCTTGGTGACAACCCAGCCTCTTTGACCATCTGCTGCCAAGTCTGTATTTGTCCATTCCGCTCTTTCAAGGCACGTTCATACTTCAATGGTAAACCACCTGGTATCTCCTATCACATTAAATTACATGTAACAATTAAATTGGACTGAGTTATTAATAGTGGCTGAGAAGTTCAGAGCATGTGGGCCCAATTTCATGGCTCTGCTTACCGCCGAATTCTTCACTTGCGATCACCATTCTCCGCTTACCGAGTAAGCGCCGAATTTCTGCGCTAGCTGTGTAAGCGTAGAATGCCTAATAACGTGGACTATAAGCGCACAAGCAAAAAATCCCTGCTAACCCGTGAAATACGCTTGACGTAAGCGCGCAATTCTCTGCTTCCGTAAGCGCCGATTCTTTGCTTACGGTAAGCAGAGCCATGAAATTGGGCCCTGGGTCTGCATCACTGGAATATTGGTTCGAACCCCTATCACTGCACATGTGTCCCTTGATAAAGACACTTTACTGTCACTGCTTCTCATCACCATGGAATAAATTGGAACCTGTGAGGGTCAAGATAATTGATGTGAATAACAAGCAACTTCATTGATTTCGTTCCTGGTGCTGCATATTCCTAAGGAGATGATATGTTAATGTGTGTTGGATAGGTTCCCTTTATGTTGTAATCCAAAGAGAAAGAAACAAAGCAAAGATTGTAGGGTTTGGTTTTATACTCTTGGCATATTGTAAGGGACAAATGTTAAATAGCCCACCTTCCAAAAACCATGCAGCAAATAGAGGGAATGAATTTAATAATTAACACATACTATTTTCAGAAATATTACCTTAGTTTCTCCTGTCATGTCAAAAGGAATCACAAAAGTAAAGAAGTCTTCAGGTTTCATTAACTCAAAGACAGAACTATCATCTTGATGATCAGGTCCTGAAAATTAATTAGTAGATTTTCTATATCATTAATCATTCATGCATTAAAGTTAGAGATAACAATTGACAGCTAATGTCTCTCACATTATTGTCTACTTACTGAACATTTTTTCCATCGGTGCACAAGACCATGGCAAAATTTCATAGAGCTGCTTAAGCAGAAAATATTGCTTAGCATTTTTTTGCTAAGCAGAAATGAGCAGGATACCAGTCACAAATTGTACATGTGACAGTTTGAATGGTAACCTTGTTTTGGTAAGCATAAATTTGTTGTGCTTAGCAACATTTTGTGCTTAAGCAGCTCTCTGAAATTGGGCCCAGGTCTCAAGGCATGATGCATCAAAACTTCTTGTAAAAGAGTTATTAGAAAATTTCTTCTTAAATCAGAGTCTGTTTTAAAAGGGCGGACAGGTTGGCATAGTATCTTTCCTCGTCTTCCACCTCTAGGACTCCGGTTTGAATCCCGCCGGGGGTTCTATGTGGATTGGGTTTTCAGTCTCTACCTGAAGGCATGGGTTTTCCCTGAATTAATTAACTGGGGTTTTCCCTCCCATATCTAAAACTGAAACTTCCTTCTCCATGGGGTTCTTAGCTAGTGATTAAGTTTGCTTTTCTGAGAGTCCTTGGCTTCACAACCAGAATTAATAAACTAAATAGCTTAAATGAAATGAAGTGTTGAGAAATCATATTCCCATTCTTCGTGCAAAATTTGTCACGAACACTAGACTATTGACCAACATTTTACAGGGATGGGGACACAATCAGTTCATTTTGCTCCAGATTTGTTGATCACCAATCTAAAGCATATTACAACAATGCCGTTTGTTATGACTTTCTGGAACTGAAACCTAGAAATCCTGGAGGCCTCAAAGAGAAGATGAAGTAATCTCAGTTTTAAAAATAGGAGAATCCTAACATGGGGAAACCCACACAATCGCATAGAGACTGAAAACACAATCCAAATGCAAGGCTGAGACGGGGTTGGAAACGGGATCCACAGAGGTGAAAGACGGGGAAGAAACCACTGTTGCGCCAAACCTGAATGACCCTACTCACCAATACAAAGAGGTTGATCCCACACATTGGGATGGCTGCCAAGTCCAACCGCAGCCATATGCTGCTGCATCATGGGGTAGTGCGTGTGATACGGAGCGAGGGTTATTGAGTCATTCCCACCTAGCAGCAGAGGCCGCGTTGGGGTCAAAAGATGTAACGTACACAAGGTTGAACCACTTGTAATGGAAAGGAAAAAATACACTTCAAATAAGTGTGGACTTGAAAATCAAACAAGCAAATCTCAAAAATAATTATTAGGAAATATTTGAACCACAGTGAACTGTGTCATGGCCAAGCACTCCAGTGTAAAAGACTCCAGTTCTGGTAGCTGTATCATCATTGAGGTTCAAATCCCTGTCATGACACTTGTGTTCTTGAGAAAGACATTTGACTACAATTGCCTTTTTTCACTCGGGAGCGGTTAGGGCAGATATTTGTATTATGATTGATTAAAAGCTCAATGTGCATATTTTGCTTCCAATCTATGATGGCATCTTGTTTAGAACTTGGAAGGTAGTGGTGGGTTCCATTCCCACTCAGGTGCCTTTAAATTTCTTCCAAATTTTTTAGTATCCCAAAGTATGAATAACATCATAATGACATGGTGAATGTTGTATGCTTGTGGTGGATTCAGCAAGGATGTGGGCTGTTCAAATTGTTGTGGAGTGTTGAATTGTTGACATACCTGAGACTGCATCTACGCGTTGCTGCTATGACTTTGGTATCTTCACATCCGCTCAGGTGGACTGCAGTATCCACTACGCCAAGGACTATGGTGGAGTGTCGACATTTCTCAATGCTAACAAACCTGACAAAACAAGTGAACAACTCACACATGAAAGGTAATCAGGTCTGCCCATCCCTGTCTTATTAAGGCAACCAAAAAGATACCCCTTACTTTCTCGGTTACTGAAAGTGTGTGCTTGATACAACTTTTTCTGGTACCACCCACTGCTTTACACTTTAATAATAATAATAATGAAAACTTATAAAGCGCACAAATCCACAAAAGTGCTTACAGTGCTAATACAAACAATAACAGATACATGTACAATAATCAAAATGGAAACTTAGGCCTAAGCCTTGAAGAAATCCAACATACAATACATAGTAAAGAAATACAAATTAAAATAAAAAACAAACAAACGTACAAACAAACCATTTACTCAAATACTTTAGGACATCAATCCTTTTCTTTCCCCCCCCCAATTATTGTTGAAATGAGGCCCTAACTAAAACAAAGTAAAAACATTTGATATTTGGCACCAGGACTTACAGATATCTTTTGAGAAATATTTGAAGCCCTTTTTGTTCACCATGCCCCAGCCATTTCAAAATGAAAAACCGTAAAATACTTTTAAATATGCCACCCACAAACTGGTCAAAAAAATTGGATGATGCATCTTTTAAGGAAGTAGTTTTTCTTGATCTTCTTGCACTTACTTGAGAGGGGACAGCAGGTAAATAAAGGCATGATGACACCTGTGAATTTTGACCCGGGCATCGATAAGGGTGGAGGAACTCTGCAAAGATGTCATACAGAAGAAAATAATGTTAATCTTAGTTTAATTTGAAAGTTTAAGTTTAAAAGCCCTCAAAATTTGAGCAAACTTTGTACTTCTTGTGATAGATGAGATGATTGTGTTGTCACTGTGCTAAAATCTTATTTGTTTTTATGTCAGTGAACATAACTCACTCATATGACCGTGTTACACAATTCAAACTAATAATAATAATAATAACTAGTTCTTATATAGCGCATTTCACAATAACGTCTCAATGCGCTTTACATTAGTGCCCTGGTCATTGGGCCAATAACATTCCCTTTTAATCTTTCTCAGCTCCCTGGGGAGTATACAGCCGGGCTGCCGTGATGGCGCTCCGAAGGCTTTTTCAAACACAATATCAACCTCTACCCTTGCAGGTACCCATTTATACCCCTGGGTGAAGAGAAGCAATTATAGCAAAGTGTCTTGCTCAAGGACACAAGCGTCATGACCGGGACTCGAACCCACACCCCGATGACTAAACCACCAGAACTTGAATCTGATGCTCTTAACCACTCGGCCATGACACCATGACACATTGTTTACAAAACTTTTCATGACATGGCACCAGACTACCTCTATCAAAAATTCAGGAAGGTTTCAGATATGCATAATTATGCAACAAGGGGAAGTTCCAGCAATTTTATTGTTCCAAAAATAAAAGGGACAGAGTGCAATACATTTTTTTTATACTGGTATTCATGGATGGAACTTACTTCCTACTAGCATCAAATGTTCTAACACTTATTGTCAATTTAAAAGGGCAGTGAAACAACATCTCTCCCCTCAAACAATTGTGTACCTTTTTTGATTTTCATTTTTCATTTGTTTATTTTGTTTCCTGTGCAATTTTTTGTTTTGTATTTGACTGTTTGGCTTCGTGTTTTTTAAGGACCCCGATGGAAATAAGCTGCTTTTTAATCAGCTTTTTGGGCTATCCTTGCCTTTTAATCAGTCTCATTGTTATGTATTTTCTATGTATGCTTGATTTTAATGCGAATAAAATAATAACAATAATAATAATAATAATAATAATAAATAATCCCTGGAGGATGAAAAATATCAATACAAAATAAACTTTTCAAAGTTCTAAATATGGAAATCGGACAACAATTCATTTGAGGCTGTCATCAAGACCAATAAATAGATGAACCAAATCCATTACCCTGATGACAAATTACTCATAAATTACCATGAAGTAAAATTTAATACGTTCATAAATCTTATTAATCATTGTAGAATCAATTTTTTTTTTCATCCATCCATAATGCTTGAGTGGAGTTAATTTTCAAATATCAAATATTTTCAAATATTCGGGAAGTGAACCTGCGTAATCAGATGAGGTTTGAAGAAGCACAACAAATCTCCATAACATGACAAACTACTTGCTGGCATATCTTGCTGTGATTGACAGTATTTACTGTTTTCGTATATTATTTGACTATTTTACATTGGGGGGCCATAGTTCCTGTAACTTTCATTGAAAGAGAATTCTATTGTCGAATTATTTGAAGTTTTTTTGATTCAGTTTTACTAATCTACCTAACAAGTTATGGTCTGTGTCTGGTGACCTATGAATTATATATCGGAATAGTACATTCACTGCACTATCCAAGACATCATGATGTCTGCTAAAAAATGTTCTCTCATAATTCTTCTGTCATGGATGATGGTCTAAATTTGCATTCAAAGGAGCAAGTTGACATCATTAAACTTGGTCATCAGATATGAAAAGTAAAGACAACTTGAAGGTTTGACTCCAGAGTGCAAAAGTGTGAAACAATAACTGTTGTACTTAATATATTTTGAATTGATGGCCTAACCCTAACCCTAACCCTAACTTAATCAATTCTTTACATGGAACGGAACTGTGGAAAGGAGCGATGATTTGAGGAAAGTAGATTATTTACAGGTGAGAAAAATTATATAAAAGTTTCCTTCAAAGTTTCCTTCAAAGTTTCCTTCAATGAGTGTAAAAAAAATATCTGATTGCAGTTCACACTGCCTAACCCTAACCCTAACCCTAACCCTAACCCTAACCCTAACCCTAACACCCTAACCCTAACCCTAACCCTAAAACCCTAACCCTAACCCTAAAACCCTAAAACCCTAACCCTAACCCTAACACCCTAACCCTAAAACCCTAACCCTAACCCTAACCGTAGTAAGCTTCTAATGGTTTCCTAGAAAAGAAATATTATACATATCTTTATCGCACAAAACACTTAGTGATTGAGATTACAATTACATGCTCGTAATTTAATAACAAAATGAACCCAAAGTGCAATTACGCCCATCTATGTCACAGTTAATCAGACTCCAATTTAAATGGCAAGGGCTCAATTTCATAAAGCTACTTCAGCAGAAAAGATGCAGAGTGTCAAATGACATAAAGTGAAGCTTTCCTTTATGATAAATTGATGCACAAGAATCAAAGACTACTTATTCTAAGCATTGCTAAACTTCTTGTGAAGTTGTTGGGCTGACTGAAAGATTAAATCCACTCTCAAGAGAAAAGCTCACCAAGGGCACAAGAAATGGACAAGCTCCATGTCTATTTGAAAGCTGACTAACTATAAAGCTCATACACCATACCGACAAATCCTGAACACTGCCAAAGCCCAGAAAAAATGCTTTGAGGAACCCCAACCCAAAGACATCTTTGTGCGCCCAAGTGCCCCCTTGCTTTGTGCAGCCTACACATTCTGCAGTTGAATTGAATATTTTCATAAAACACATTGAATATTGTACTTGACCTTTGGCCTGTCATAACAAGCAGATCCAGGGGTCGATTTCACAAAACTCTTCCTAACTTAGGACTAGTCCTAGGCAATGCTAAGAGATAGGACTAGTCCTAAGCTAGGACCAGTACTTAGGACTAGTCCTATCTCTTAGCATTGCCTAGGACTAGTCCTAAGTTAGGAAGAGTTTTGTGAAATCGACCCCTGGATCTTCTCAAAAGAGAAAAATACATTAAACCAATTTCTATACCATTCAGAAGAAACTGCATTTCTCTAACCTTTTGGCTCTAAAAATATTATAACTTAACAGTTAAATAATACAAAAATTCAATGTATGCACAGATTTGTCTTTAATTATGTAATGCACAAAATTATTTGTGAGCCATAACATAGTCCCTAAAACAGCATGAGTGTAATTTCAAAACTTACTTGGGTATAATTATTATGAGGTCATTGATACAATCTCAGTGAAGAGATTGATGGTCACTGTAACTGCAATTTCTGCACTGAGACTGAGAGGCTATAACAGTAATTAAGTGCACAATTTCCATTACTGTGCCAAGGTAGCTATCGATCTCAGTTATGGCATTGATGTACAATGTATTACGCAGACCAATTATTACTGAGATGGGAGTTTAAATAATGACATTAAGCTAAAAGCATTTTATTCTCAGAAAAATCACAGCAGACAGAGTTATCCACAAACTTCTGTCATTAACAAATAGTGGAAAATATCAACGGTTGCAATTACTGTGCTAAAGTGTCAATCTCTGTCATGTCATTGATGGGACTTTAGAAAAAGGCTTTGCAGCAAAAGGATCGCTGCTATCTGAACAACCACATCAGTGTCAACAGCTGACACTGAGGAATTCACAAACTTTCCGAACAGTGTCTTCGGATTGAAAATTAAAATCTCCAAGTCTACATGTCACTACAATTTGACGAAGCTATTTCTGACATAAAGAAAAAGTTAGCTAAATATGCTGAAGAAAAAGCTTGTACTTTTTAAAGGTTTTTTGAGACTAAATTAGAGGATCTTCAAAGATTGAAGTGTGAATTTTACTCCTTTGTCTGCTTTACTCCTTTGCACGTTGACAAAAATGACTTTGTGTACAAGATTGGAATAGCACAAGGCATCATTGGAATGGTTCTCAACACTGTAGCTTGGCTGGTCATCCTTCGCACCAAAAGCCTCCACAATATGACAAACTACTTGCTGGCGTATCTTGCTGTGATTGACAGCATTTACTGTTTCAGTATAATATTTGACAATGTCAATTTAGGGACCATAGTTCCTTTAACCTTTATTGGAAGAGAAATCTATTGTAGAGTTTTTGAAAGTTATTTTGCATCAATGTTACTATTCTACCCATCAATTTACAGCCTTTGTCTTGTGACCTATAATAATAATAATAATGGTAACATTTATAAAGCGCCTTACGCCCTGACGACCCCAAAGCGCTGTAACAAGAAAAGATTTTTAAAAAAAATAAAACGAATTGAAACTACAATAAATATGAATGAATTTAAGAATAACTAACAATTAAATAAAACATAAAAACCCGAGCCAGTCAGGAGTGATTAAAAATATACACAATTTGGGTAATCTCAAAAGGTGACAATACAACTAAACTCTTGACAACTATGATCACAATATAAATTATAAATTATTTAAACAAATGACAATTTAAAAAGATAGGTTTTCAGAGCCCTCTTAAAATGGTTTAGTGATTTTGCAAATTTAATGTCATCGGGGAGTTTATTCCATTCTTTTGGAGCTGCAATGGAGAAAGCTCTGTCCCCATAGGAGGACAGTGATGTACGTGATGCTTGTGGAATTGTCAGTAATCCTTTGGTACTGGATCTCAAGGAGCGGGTAGGGGCATATGGATTTAGGAGATTCCTAATGTAAACAGGCGTCATGTAGTTAAGGGACTTGTAGACCATCAAGAGTGATTTGAACAGTATGCGTTTGCGAATTGGGAGCCAGTGGAGATTGTGTAGGATGGGTTTAACATGGTCGTGTTTTTTGGCACGGACAACGAGCTTAGCAGCTGTGTTTTGGACACGCTGCAGCTTAGCAAGTTCAAAGTGAGGCAATCCATATAATAGGCTGTTACAATAGTCTAGCTTAGAAAAAATAAAAGCATGTACAAGTATCTCAGTTGTACCACGGTTCAGAAACTTGCGTAATTGACCGATCTTTCTAATCGAATATGTAGCATTCCGGGACACCATATTTACATGGCGTGACATTGTGAGGTGACGGTCAGCCATAGTACCAAGAATACGTACTTGTGGCACGGGTTCGATGTATGAAAGTCCAATTTTCAGCGGTCGTAAAGGTTGTGTCATGCGGAAGCGGGATGACAAATGAACGATCTCCGTTTTTGAGTCATTCAGCATGAGCTTATTTGCAATTGTCCATGCTCTAATATCAGCAATACATGCTTCCACAGAAGCAAGTGCAGTGTCTCGTGTTGATGGATCAAAAATCGTGTAAAGCTGCGTGTCATCTGCGTAGACCATGCCTTCAATGCCATGTGCAGCTAAAATATCATCAATTGGAGCAGTGTACAAAGTGAATTGCTTGGGGCCAATGACTGAGCCCTGTGGTATGCCATAGGTAAGTGGATGCTGTTCTGACACAGACTCACCGATGGCAACAGATTGTCCACGCTCAGAGAGATATGAGGAACACCACTTGAGTGCAACATCAGATACACCATATCTATCTGCAAAACGTTTTAGCAACAACTTGTGGTCGATGGTATCGAAGGCAGCAGATAAATCTAGTAGCACAAGTACTATTTCCTTGTTGTTATCCACAGCTCGGAGTAGATCATTGTGTACCTTCATTGAACGATATATAGGAATAGTACATCCACTGCACTATCCCAGACTGATGTCTGCTGAAAGGGTTTGTTTTATGATTGTCCTGTCGTGGATGATGGCTTTTCTTCTCTCAAGTCCTTACCTTTTCACTTTGTCTGCCGGAACAGAAACTGATATTGCATGCGACCTCAACTTTGACTTAATGTATACATTAAGTGTCATAGCAGAAATACTTTTTTTTATCTTCAGCTTCTTTTTACCCATTATCTTTATGAGTTGGGCTTACTACAAGATCCAAGCCACTCTCAAGAAAAGTGCTCAACGACTCCAACAACAGAATGTACAAGGAGCAGCCCTTGAGCTTTTACAGGCAAGACAGAATGTTATCAACATGCTTAAAATTGTCATGGGTGCATTGGTCGTACTGTGGACACCAGCAATGATGTATGTAATCTTTTGTTTAATACCTCAAAATGAGATGGTCTGCTACTCTAAAAATGGTCAAATGGTTATGGCCCTCCTCTATAATGTCTACAACATAAACTCTGTTATCAATCCCATTATTTATGTCTTCAAGTACAAACAGTTTCAGAAAGGTCTTAAAGAAAAGCTATGCTGCTGCATTGGTCGAAATTTCAGGTCAAACAGGCTTGGTGTTCATATGAATGAACAAAGCCTCATAGAAAGAACGTTTCAAAGAAAAATTGTGAGGATCAAAAGCAAGAATTGAGTGGAAAACATCAAAAAGTGAGGCGATCAAATATTGATGCTAAATAACCACAGAGATTTATCACAGATTTGAAGACCGAAAACATCCCATCAAAGCTATCTCTGACATTAGACTAAACTGACAATTAAAATCTAGTAAAACAAATGGGTTTTTAATATTTGCTGGTCTTTTCTCTTTCTCAGTGGAGAAAGTGGATACATAAAACAAACAGTTCATTTCAGTTGAGTACAGTATAAATACATTCACTGTATTTGGTTTAGATTTAATCAATCAAATTATCTTTAAAAAAACCTTAAATCCTTGATTCTGATTGATCAAATCATGGCAACAGTTAACAGTGTGATAGTGAAGCATATTGTGGGTCAAGTTTGCTTGAAGATAAATTCATTACCACACATGGAATGCTGAAAAATAAAGCGCGTCTTTCAGCCTCTTTGGATATGGGACACACACTTCATTTTTTGCCATTCCACATCCATGCGCTTGTGTGACAACTAATAGTATTCATAGCTTTAACTTTATATTATCACATGGGATACATATATGTTTGTACACAATTTATAAAATACAGCATCAGCATAATTTCAAATCTATGAGTTGTGTATTAACTGAAACGTTATTGATATGAACTTGGTCATGTTGGTGAAGAGTTATTGTCACCACAACTCATGCACTCAGATGCCAAAACATGATGCGTTATTCTTTTATGTATACCAATTACTACTGGGGCAGGAATCTTAAGTATGGAAAACTACAAGCATACTTCACTCAGAATAACTTAGCATAAACCTTTGCAACTTCAGTGTTTTAGGTAACACCATAATGCAGTGGTTCAATAATTTTTGTCATCATTGAAAAACTTGTTTCCACAGAAGTCCTAATAGAAAAACAATGAATTAGTGTCTCTGTATACCTCACTGGAGTATGGGTTGAACTTGCAAAACTGTTTAAAAGACTGGCATGTCAAAACAAAATCATTTTTAATGGCGTGTCGTGGCTGAGCAGATAAGAACACCGGACTCAAGCACTGGTGTTTCTGATCAGCAAAGTGTGGGTCCGAGTCCTGGTCGTGACACTCGTGTCCTTAAGGAAGACACTTAACCATTTTTACTGCATCCTTGGGATGGGTTTGTTGTGTAATGCAAGTAGAGAAACCCAGTGCACCAAGAGAAGGGGTTCCCCACGTGTTACTGGTTTGAATGGCTGCTTTGCACCACAGCACCTTGTAAACCATTACATGGTGCTATGTAAGGGAAAACATGGCTTAATGTCCAAGCCCACGTGGCACACAGCACAGCATTTTTGTCCTGTATTTAAACATGTCTGAGGAAGGTCTTCAAGACAGAATGAGTTGTATGATTGGTTAGACCTCTTAAGCCAAACAAGGCTTAGATTACTATGGGTGAACAAATCATTTTCAATGAAAGCTACTTGTCTTCTCTGTCAAGTAAGCTCTGTATGAACACTCTCTGAAACTGACACGTCTTAAGCTCATTCAGAATATCATGTTTACAATAGTCTGCAGGGCAAAGATTATTGAAAATTATAATTATTGACAAATTGCTTTGCATATTAACAAAACACAGATCAAAAGAAGTTACCAGGAAATCTAACTTTTCATTAAAAAGAGCAAGTCACTATGCATCACTAAACTTTATCATAAGACATGAACAGTAATGACAACTTGATGGTTTGACCTCAGAGTGCAAAAGTGTGGATCAATAACTGTTGTACTTGAATGCCACATGTAGATCAATTAATAATTTGGTATGATGGACTGTAAAGTCCGTAGTAAGCTTCTAATGGTTTCCTAGAAAAGAAAAATTATGGATATATTTCATCATACAAAACACTTAGTGATTGAGATTACATGCTCGTAATTTAATAACAAAATGAACCCAAAGTGCAATTACGCCCATCTATGTCACAGTTAATCACACTCCAATTTAAATGGCAAGGGCTCAATTTCATAAAGCTACTTCAGCAGAAAAGATGTTGAGCGTGAAGATTTCCTTTATGATAAATTGATGCAAAGGAATCAAAGACTGCTTATTCCAAGCATTGCCTATACTTCTTTTGAAGTGAGTGGGCTGACTAAAAGATACATCCACTCTCAAGATTAAAGCTCACTAATGGCAAAAGAAAAGGACAAGCCTCAGTCTATCTGAAAGCACACTTATTACAAAGCTTCAATTTAGAGTAGAACAAAGAAAATTGACTATAACAGGATTTGAACCAACAACAACATGCCGGCGCTCTACAAACTGAGCTATGTAGGCCTATGTTGTCGGCCTCTTAATAATTATCAAGCTCATACACCGTACCGCTCAATCCTGAATACTGCCAAAGCCCAGAAAAGAGCTTTGGGCCAACCAAAAGACATCTTAGCGAGCTTAAGTGCGCACTCACATTCTGCCAACATGAACACTTTGCAAGTGATTAGCATATTGTCAATGTCATAAAACTTTCTGTGCACCTAGAATGTATATATGGTTTAGGCAGTGTTTGAATGAGTAATTTGTGTAAACTTACACAACACAAATATGTTAAGAAAAGGCGGTGGACTTCAGAGGTATCTTTCCCAAGAGGTTCTCATCAGTGAAGTCAAATTAGAAACTCCTCTGATATTTTTTCTCGTTTTCTGTGTGGATCATGGTTCTAATAGACGATGTGACCTCTGTTTACATTCAAACCACCCTCTGTTGACAAGTCTGTTGTCCAAGTCATGTTCCGCCGGGCAAAAAGACGCGTAGTCATGGTAATATTGCGTGTACTTTCTAGCTGGATGTAAAGAACACAAAGGTTTTGCCCGGTGACATGCGCGCGCATCATGTTATGATTTTCAAATGACGTCAGAGGTCACATCGTCTATAGTACTAGTCATGATGTGGGAGTAATTGTACAATGGAAACCCCTACTCCCCCAGTGAATACTGTTTGGGTTTATAAAGTCTTTTTGTCAGAAAAAGTGTATTTTGTAGGGATTCATTATCATGCTTTAATTGTGTATAGCCATGTGTTGAACTATGACCTTTTCTGAGTGCCATAATACTTGGTGTAATATTAGTGTTTATATACCACACACACAGATCCTTGTTATTTGTTTTGTGGAACACAACCCTTGTAAAGGTTGTAAAACAAATTTCAGAGTGTGGGGGCGGACAGGTTTCCATATCTTTTTTGACTTTATTGTGAAAACAATTCAAATGACAAGGATCTATGCGTGAGTTACAAGCAACACTTTATGCATCTCTTTTGTGCATTGTTGCAGAATATAATCACTCGGTCAAATTTGGCTTTTCCATTTCACTCATCTTCGCCTCGTGAAATGGAACTGTTCAGATTTCACCCTATGATCATATTCTGTGACAATGCACTCAAATGTATCTATTCTATTTTTGTGAAAATCTTTTCAGCAATTAGGATTTTTCTCTAAAGGCACTACACCAGTTTTGTGTTTTAAAGGTTGTTTCTTGTGGAATAAAACAAACCAGTAGCAGAGATTTGATTACTTGTCATGACAATCTCATTATTTTGGATAAGTCTTAACATAAATGATGGCAGCAATAAAAGTAGGTGTATTTGTAAATGTGCACAAAATTCTTTACAAATCAAACTGCTTTTCATCATTATCACTCAAGCGAAGCACAAAAACTAGTGTACAAATTTAGGGGGGGGGGGGGGTGAAGGGGGGGGGGGGGGTTGCACTTTTTTTTCTTGGGGGGGAGGGCACATTTTTTATAAGATAATCTGACATGGATGTAAAAACAAATACAATGTCAGCGTGTAAATGGAAAAATAATTTTTAAAAATTATCAAATGTAACGTTTTACTGTTGTAGTTTTTAATTTCAAAAGTCCAGATTGGGGGAGGGGGGGGGGGCTTGAACATCATATTTAGGGGGACATGCCCCCCCCCTCCTCCTTAGTTACACCACTGCTAAGGCATGACCGCAAAATTTCAAGTGATTTCTATGATTTGTTGAATGATGTGTTTGCTTTTGAAAACTACAAGATGGACATGAATTCACTCCTTAGCAAAACCCAGAAATACTACAAAGAATTCTATCAGGACATATCAAAATCTGAAAAGATTGGAATGGCAGAAGGCATAACTGGAATGGTTTCTCAACACTTAAGCATTAAAAGCCTACTCAATGTAACAAACTTCTTGCTGGCATCAACAGCATGTCCTGTCTTTCTTTCATTCTTTCAGAGTGCAACAAATTGGACCCTTACTCATGTAAATTTCACTGCAATAGGAATCTTCTGCCTCCCTTATCCGAAGAACTTCACTAATACACCGATCCAGTAGGCCACGCCCACCATAGCAACTGCCTAGCAACAACCGAACGTGTCGCGTGTGTGGCATGCACGTCGTTGTGGATTTGTACACAGCCAGACGAGTATTCGGCCCACCGCACGCACACACTAACCCAGCGGATACTACTTTTCTACGTCTTACCTCGGCTTCGGAAACGGCCAAAAATATACATTCCCTCTTTTGTCAGGGTTTCGGGAGTAGGAACTTCAATTAGGATATGAACACCGCTTGACCATGGTTAAGGATAAAAATCAAGTTTATAAAAGAACAGCCTTGAACAAATGACACAAAAGTAAATTCAAGGAAATGTGTGTAAACAATACAAACAAATCAGAATTGTGTCGGACAAAATGGCGGCCATTTGTCGGACCTTAAATCACGCGTTGTGATTGGTCAATTTGTCAAGGGGCGTGGCCTACTGGATCGGTGTATTAACTGCACACTCTAAATTTCAAGTTATAGTCTATGTCTGATGACTTATGGATGATATATTGAAGAAGTGCATCCACTGCGGTTTCCTAGAAAAAAGAGTTACTGTGATAATTTGGATGACATCATTTCTACTCTCATGTCCTTACCTCTTTCATTCAATAAAAGAAGAAAATTGTGAATATTCCACTGACTCACAGAAATTTATATATATAACCTTCCTTGTTTTATTCAGCTACCTGTTGCCCATTATTTTCATGAGGTGGGCTTACTCCAAGATCCATGCAACTCTAAATAAAATGCTCAACAACTCCAACAACAGAATGTACAAGGAGCAGCCCTTGAGCTTATACAGGCAAGACAGAATGTGATCAACATGCTTAGGATTGTAATGGGTGCATTGTTCATTCTGTGGAAACCATTTGTAATAAGACAAAATAATTGTTCCATCTGAAAATGTATCACTCTCCCTGTAAGTGTAATGAAATAATAACCATCGCATTGGTCACATGTACTACATAAACTCTGTCATAAATCCCATGATTAATATCTCCAAAAACAGGCAGTTTAAAAAAGGTCTTCAAGACATGCTGTGTTATTGCATTGGTCGACTTCTACGGCCAAAATGCTGAGAATGAAAACTAAGCAAATGAATAACAACTCTGAACAACAACCCCAGATAACCCATCAAATGAAATCAATTTTACTTGACCAGAAAAATTCAACACAGTGCAAATTATACACTTCTTTGTGTGGTCATCTGCAAAAATTGAGCAACAAATAATTATTGAAAGCAAGTTTGGTGAATACCAGAGAGGAACACAGTGTAATATAGCACCATGCAGCTAACTATAAAAGTAAATGACAGTAAAGTTAGTTTGATATTGGACAGTGGACATTTACACAGGTTTGTACACCGAATGTCTACTAGGCTATTTCAACACCGAACATTGGACAACATAGGTTTCACATTCACATTTGCTGTACAAACCTATGTGAATGTCCAACGTCCAATATTGAAATAGAAAGTAGACATTTGCTGTACAAACCTATGCGAATGTCCAATAACCAAAGTCCAATATCGAAATAGCAAAGTAGACATTTGATGTACAACCCTACGCGAATGACCAATGTCCAATTTAAAACTAACTTTACTGTCATTGGAAGTCAATGTGTTGCAATAATTTGATCTCAACACACCAACTCCCATACATTTGGGGAGAACCTTATAGATACCACAGTGCCATCTCAAAGGGAAACAAATGCCTGGCCTGTCATAACAAACAGATCCTGGATCTTCTCAAAAAAAGTAAAATACATTTAAACCAATTTCTATACAATTCTAAAGGAACTGCCTTTCTCTAACTTGTGGCTCTAAAAAATGTAACCTCACAGTTTAAAGTGTCATCGAAAAATACAAAATTTCATTTGATTAATGTATGTACAGATTTGTCTTTATATTGTTACATGTAATGCACAGATTTTGTGTGTGAGCTGTTATAAACTGGCTTCTGACTGGCACCCCCCGAACAAAGATATTGTAGGGAGACCGCCAACATAGGGCTAGATAGCTCAGTTGGTAGAGCGCCAGCACGTTAAACCAGAGGTCATTGGTTCAAATCCCGCTCTAGTCAATTTTTCTTTGTTCAACCCAAAATCATTTAAACATTTACCCAGTCAGTTTCCCTTGTGGTTTATTATTTGATATCTGATATAAAAAGTCGCATCCCCTTAAGGTGATCCCCTGGCTGCCGCTTCCCAGGTTGTATCGTATACTTGGGTGTGATCCCTGGCTACACGGCAGTTTGCGGTTGAATGGCTTCTGACTGGCACCCCCCGAAAAAATATATTGTAGGGAGACCGCCAACATAGGGCTAGATAGCTCAGTTGGTAGAGCGCCAGCACGTTAAACCGGAGGTCATTGGTTCAAATCCCGCTCTAGTCAATTTTTCTTTGTTCAACCCAAAATCTGTTATAAACACAACAACAACAACAGCATGAGTGTAATTTCAAATCTTAGTAGGCTATAATTACGAGGTCATTATGAGGTCATTGATACAATCTCAGTGAAGAGATTGATGGTCACTGTAACTGCAATTTCTGCACTGAGACTGAGAGGCTATAACAGTAATTAAGTGCACAATTTCCATTACTGTGCCAAGGTAGCTATCGATCTCAGTTATGGCATTGATGTATTACGCAGACCAATTATTACTGGGATGGGACTTATTTGGGTAAATAAGGAGAGTAAGCTAGAAGAATACTATTCGCAGAACAACCACAGCAGACAAAGTAATTCACAGACTTCTGTCATCAACCAAAAGTGGAAAGAGTAAACAGTTTCCATTACTGTGCTTAACTGTCTATCTCAGCCCTGTCATTTACATTGTCAACGGCTGACACTGAGGAACTCACAGACTTTCTGAACAGTGTCTTTGGATTTGAAATTGGAATCTCCAAGTCTACATGTTACTGCCAATGGATGAAGCTATTTCATACATGGTAATAGGCTGAACAATTGCTTCAATTTATTCTTGTTCTGTTCATTGATCTTCAAAGGTGGACGTGTGTATACATTACCAATTTCAATCCAAATTAGCCACCATGTCTGAAGCAAACATAACTTTTGGGGACAAAAATGGCTTAGTGTACAAGTTTGGAATGGCACAAAGCATCATTGGAATGGTTCTCAACACTATAGCTTGGCTGGTCATTCTTCGCACCAAAAACCTCCGTAACATGACAAACTACTTGATGGCGTATCTTGCTGTGGTCGACAGTATTTACTGTTTCAGTATATTATTTGACAATGTCAATTTGGGGACCATAGTTCCTGTCACCTTTATTGGAAGAGAAATCTATTGTCGAATTGTTGAAAGTTATTTTGCATCATCATTACCAACCTACTCATCAATTTATGCCCTGTGTCTGGTGACCAATGAACGATATATTGGAATAGTACATCCACTACACTATCCCAGACGGATGTCTGCTAAAAGAGTTTCTTTTATAATTTTTCTGTCATGGATGATGGGAATTTTATTCTCAAGTCCTTTTCTTTTCACTTCAGCTGCCGCAACGGAAACTGATATTGCATGTGACATCAACACTGACTTTTCATACGCATTTGTTATCATGCCAGATATTCTTTTTGCTATCTTCAGCTACCTTTTACCCATCCTTTTTTTGGGCTGGGCTTACTACAAGATCCAAGCCACTCTCAAGAGAAGTGCTCAACAACTCCAACAACAGAATGTACAAGGAGCAGCTCTTGAGCTTTTAAGGGCAAGACAGAATGTGATCAGCATGCTCATGATTGTCATGGGTGCATTGGTTGTTCTTTGGACACCAGCAACGATGCAAGCGATCTTTTGCTTACTATCTCAAAATGAAATGATATGTTACTCTGACAATGGTCAAATAATTACTGCCCTTCTCAACATTTTGTTCAACATGAACTCTGTGATCAATCCCATTATTTATGTTTTCAAGTACAAGAAGTTTCAGAAAGGTCTTCAAGACATGCTGTGCTGTTGCATTGGTCGACCTCACAGGCCAAACCAGGTTGGTGTTCAGATTACTAGGAATGACCAAACCCCATAGAAAGAACATCACAAAATAACAATAATCATAATTTAAAGGATTGGCTATGAACAAAGAAATGTGAAAATGAAAAGTAATTATCGAGCGGAAAAACACCAAAAGAGTGAGTCGACCACCTCTTAATGTGAAACAACAAAAGAGACTGAGCATAAATTTTAAGACTGAAACAATCACAACAAAGATTTCTGTTTGTGTTTTACTCCAAACAGTAGGCAATTCAAATCTAGGGAAACAAATGGATTGTTAACATTCCTGGCCTTGATTTCACAAAGAGCCAAGATTGATCTTAAATGTATATCAATCTAAATTGCTAAGCAAAGTGTGATGTCACAATACAAATCACTATGGTGATATTGACAACTCATCTCAAGATGAATCTGAGTGCTTTGAGAAATCCGGCCCCTGGTGTTTTTGTCGTGTTCAACTTTAGTGGAGAACAACACAGTTTAGTTTAATGCATTATAAATTAACTCACTGTATTAGATTTAGATTTGATAAATTAGAGCATGCTCAGCTTTGTCTTTATAATATCTCATAAGTATGTATGTACATATTTTTGTGACCGTAAACAAATACAGTATCAGTATACAGTTGTGTATAATGATAATATCATTGACAGAATTAGGGTGAATAGATTTATAATCACTGTCACCTAAACAACAGCACTGAGAGAACAAAATAGTGAACAGTTCCAATACCCTAAAGTGCTTTTACTATGTCAATCTCAGTCAAGTCACTGATATTTTCTGTAAACCAATTAATACTGGGATGGGATATTAAATAAGGAAGGTAAGCCCGAAGCAAACTATTCTCAGAATAAACCACAACAGACAAAGCAATCCACAGACTTCTGTCATCAACAAATTCAGTGAAAACATCAACAATTGTCATCACTGTGCTAAAGTGTCAACCTCAGTTATGGCATTGATGTTTTATGTGAACTATTTACTACTGAGATCTTAGAGAAAAAATTTAAACCAAAAGGATCACCACAGTCCAGAACAATCACATCATGTGAAGTGTAACAGCTGACACTTAGATTTCCACACACTTTCTACACAGTGTCTTTGCATTTGAAATTGGAATCTCCAAGTCTCAACAAAACATGCTGACAAATTGCTCATAGATCTTCTAGGTTTGTGAATTGGTCTGTAAAAGTTGACAAGTGAAAACGTTGCCAATTTTGAATCCATAGCCACTATGTCTGGAGCTCTTGGAACTCATGTTGACAAAAATGACTTGGTGTACAAGTTTGGAATGGCACTGGACGTTATTGGAGTCGTTCTAAACACTCTAGCTTGGCTGGTCATTGTTCACACAAAAAGCCTCCAAAATATGACAAACACTTGCTGGCATATCTTGCTGTGGTTGATGGTCTAGCCTGTTTTAGTGTATTCCTTTATCATAGTAAAGACAGATATGCTGCAGGTTTGATAGGACGCATGGTAATAGGTCGAACAATTGCTTCAATTCATTTCTCGTTCTGTTCATTGATCTTCACAGGTGGACGTGTGTATACATTACCAATTTCAATACAAAGCCACCATGTCTGAAGCAAACATAACTTTTGGGGACAAAAGTGACTTTGTGTTCAAGTTTGGAACGACACAAAGCATCATTGGAATGGTTCTCAAAACTATAGCTTGACTGGTCATCCTTCGCACCAAAAACCTCTGTAACATGACAAACTACTTGCTAGTATACCTTGCTGTGATTGACACTATTTACTGTGTAGTTATATTCTCCAACAATTTCACATAGGGGACCATAGTTCCTGTCACCTTTATTGGAAGAGAAATCTATTGTCGAATTATTGAAAGTTATTTTGCATTGGCGTTACTAACCTACTCATCAATGTATGGCCTGTGTCTGGTGACCTATGAATGCAGGAAAATGCAGGAAAACTAACAGAAAGACTTGTTTCCACATAAGTCTTCGTAGACAAAGAATGAATCTTTGGTCTATGTATACCTCACTGGAGTTGGCCTGACCTGTAATTGAACTTGCAAAATTGTCTAGGGACTGGCATGTCAAAACATCATCATTTTGAATTCAAAGTCAATATGCCTGAAGCAAATACTACTTTTGTAGACACCGATGAGTTGTCGCAAATGGTTGGAATGGCACAAGGCATCATTCATAGTTCATAGTTCAATTTATTTCCACTCAATCATTTAAAATAACAAAATATAACATTACAGGAGAAAAAAAACACTTAATAGATTAAGTGGAGGAGGTCTCCTAAAAGCAAGCTTGTTAGATGGAGACCCCCCGAATTTGTGTACATACATACTTCTATGAGAAGAAACAAAGTAAAGTGCAGTCTGAAATAATTGAAGACACACAAACTAGTTACACATGAAAGGACACGGACAAAACACAAACAGGACAACACAGTAATAATGGTTCAGTAGGTGGCTGTGTGGAGATAAGTAGATAAGTAGAAACATAATAGGCACTGTTGAATCAATAAAATAGTGAGCGTTGATTAATACAATCAAACAAGGTATTTTTGTAAGAGGACCGTTTTAAGTTTTTTTTTAAAGGTATAAGGGCTCTTGCATTTTTTTAGAGTATCGCTAAGGGAATTCCAGTACTTAGGTCCTTGAAAAGAAACGCAATTAATGGATTTGGTTGAATGAACACAGGGGATATGGAAACCATCAGAGTATCTAGTTGAATAAGAATGGATTTGAGAATTAAACATAAACATATTCTGGAAGGACTTGGGTAATTTATTGGAAATGAATTGATTCATAAATATTCCAAGCTGAAGTAAGTATATCTCAGGGACTTTAAGGGTTCTATGATTAAGGAATAATGGGTTAGAGTGGGCACGAAAGTCAACACAGTTAATAATTCTAAGGGCTCTTTTTTGTAAAATGATGACACGATTCAATAAATATACACTTGATTTACCCCAGGCAAGGATGCCATAGGAAATATACGGCAAAATTAAAGCAGAGTAAATATTGTACAGGATGTTTGATGGGAAAAAATATTTGAGTTTGTTGATAATTCCAATGTTTCTAGAAATCAATTTACATAAGTGGTTAATATGTTGATTCCATGAAAGTTTATCATCAATATACAATCCAAGGAATTTAACACAATCGGTACGCAGAAGAGGTGAATTGTCAAAAATAATATCACATGGGAGATTTTTGATGGAATGGCTAAATAACATGAAATTAGTTTTCTTAATATTAATGGATAGTTTATTAGCTTTTATCCAATTAGAGATACATATAAGCTCCTTATTCACAGTATTAAAAAGTGTGTCCAGGCTTCTATGGGAACAAAATAAATTTGAGTCGTCGGCAAAAAGAATAAAGGTGAACTTATCAGAAGATTTAGGGAAATCGTTTATATAAATTGAAAATAGAAGAGGAGCCAAGAGGGATCCTTGGGGTATGCCACAAATTAATGACTTGAGAGAGGACTCTTTCCCGTCAATACAGACAAATTGTTTACGGTTAGAGAGATAATTCCTGAACCACTCCAAGGCAATACCTCGAATGCCATGAAAGGAAAGTTTGGACAAAAGGATGGAATGATCAATGGTATCAAAAGCCTTGGAGAGGTCCAGGAAAATTCCTAACGTATGTAAAGACTGATCACGATCAACTCAAATTTTATCAATCAACTGTAAGATGGCATGCGTGGTCGAGTGTTTCTCTCTAAAACCATACTGGGAATCAGAAATAATTTTATGTTTTTCCAGGAACTGTGAAGTACGGATGTAAACAGTGCGTTCCAGTATTTTTGAAAAGGAAGTAAGGATAGAAATTGGACGATAATTAGTAACTAAATGGCGATCACCGTTTTTATGAATAGGCATAACCCTAGCAATCTTCATAGAGTCAGGCACAATGCCCGTGGTTAAAGATAAATTAATAATAAAAACTAAAGCCTTGGATATAACCTGAATAATCTCTTTAATAAGAGGACAATTAATTAAGTCATGGCCTGAGCCTTTCTTATCAGGTAAATTCAAAACAACGGACAAAAGTTCCTGCTCAGTAATTGGATTAAAAAACATGGAGTAGGGGTTAGGATTCACGATGAAATCTTGAAAATGGGAATCACAATTTGGAATTTGATCGGCAAGATTGGGTCCAATATTAACGAAAAAGTCATTATAATGCTCTGCAATAAGAAAAGGATCATTACTACTGTGGTCATTAACATTAATACTAGAAATATGGGAGGGAGTGTTATTTTTGAGAACACTGTTTATAACCTTCCAGGTATTTTTAATGTTATTTTTCTCCTTCTCAAATTGCTGGGAAAAATGAGCTTGTTTAGCAGAACGTAAAATCGTTGTGAGAGAATTTTTGTACTGTGTAAAATTACGACGATTCACATCGGAAGGAAAACGCAGGAATTTACGAAAAAGCTTGTTTTCATAATTAATAGATTTGAGAAGGCTGGGGGTAATCCATTGTGACCTGGGTTGGGATTTTCTGTTGGAGCGTTTTAAATTAACTAAAGGAATATTTTTGTTATATAGATTGGTAAAAATGTGCATAAAGTTATTAAAAGAAACATTAGGATCTTGAGGCCTCAGAACAGAAGTCCAATCCTCAGATATCAAGTCATTTTTTAAATGACGTATATTATCGATGGAATGTTTACGAAAAGAATTAGAGGAAGTGGAATTTGTGGAAGGGGCAAACGGAAAAGAAGTAAAAATAGGAAAATGGTCTGAAATGTCACAGACAAGAATACCCGAGTTTGGAGGGGGAATAATATTGGTAAAATGTTATCTATAAGAGTGGCAGAGGTAGCAGTAATTCTAGTGGGTTTGTTGACCAATGGCAAATAAGAATGGGAGAAATTAACGTCAACAAATTCCCGGGACTGATTGTTGGAATCTGTGGCAAGAATGTTGATATTGAAGTCACCGGAAATAAGACAAGATTTATTCTCAGATCCAATGACATCTAGAAATTGCTGGTAAGAAGTTATGAAATCGTTAAATGATGCTGAAGGGGGTTTGTAGATGACGCCTACAATAATATTCTTACAATTAGAATTCTTAATTTCAATAAAAATAGACTCGAAAGAATCAATGGAAAGGGTTAACTCCTGACGAATAAAATACTGAAGATCAGTAGATACATATAATGCTACACCACCCCCCACCTTATCCACTCTGCAGTTGGTCTCAAGATTGAATCCGGGAATGGTTCTAAACACTCTAGCTTGGCTGGTCATCCTTCGCACCAAAAAACTCCATAATATGACAAACTATTTGCTGGCGTATCTTGCTGTGGTTGATAGTCTAGCCTGCTTTAGTGTATTCCTCCGTCATGCTTTACCCAGATACGCTTCAAGTTTCATTGGACAGGACATTTACTGTAGGCTTCTTGATAGTAGCTTTCTACAGGCGTTAACGGCCCACTCATCAAGTTATGGTCTGTGTCTGGTAAGCTACGAACGCTACATTGGAATTGTACATCCACTGCACTATCCCAGACTGGTTTCTATCAAAAAGGTCACTATTACAATTTTCTTAACATGGATTATATCATTCCTAATCTCAAGTCCTAATCTTTTCTACAAAACTGCTCGAACTGGACAAGACACACAAATAGCATGTAATTTCATCCCTGACTCAATTATCCTGAACACAGGAGTTGTTAGTGTGGTCTTCAGCTACCTTTTACCCATTATTTTTATGGGTTGGGCTTTCTACAAGATTCAAGCAAATCTCAAGAAAAGTGCTCAACAACTGCAACAACAAAATGTACAAGGAGCAGCCCTTGAGCTTTTACAGGCAAGACAGAAAGTGATCAACATGCTGAGGATTGTCATGGGTGCGCTGTTTGTTCTGTGGACTCCTTTGGTAATGTGGATCAGTTTTTGCTCAATACATTCAATTGGGAAATTATGTTTCTCTAATATTGGTGAAAGAACCCTTTTCATTTTAAGTTATATCTACAGCATGAACTCTGTGATCAATCCCATTATTTATGTCTTCAAATACAAGAAGTTTCGAAATGGTCTGAAAGACATGCTGTGTTGTTGCATTGGTCGACCCCTCAGACCAAACCAGTTTGGTGTTCAGATTGCTATGATGAATGGACCATGAATTAAACCCCATGGAGAGAACATCACAAAGTAATATTAAAAGTAGAAATTCTTATTTTAGCAATCAGTAACAAATACAAAAATTGGGAAGATTAAAAGCAACGATTGAGTGAAAAACACCAAAAGAGTGCAATCACCCAAATATTATGTGAATACTAAAAGAGATTTAGTACATTTAGAGACTGAAAATACATACATCCAATTAAAATAAATAGTCAATTAAAGTCAAACAAATAATAGATTGCAATTATGTTGCAAACTTTCTTCTCTATTTTAATTTTTATGGAGAAACAAAACTCCTAGAACATATATTTTGTTCACTGTGTTATCAATAAATAATGAATTGCTAATGTTGCTAATTTTTTTCTCTGTTTTAATTTTTATGGTGAAACAAAACCTTTAGAACATATATTTTGTTCACCGTGTTATAAATAAATACAAGAATTCATATCATTTGATTTGGATTAAAAGGACATCTACTAACTATGTCTTCACCATGTATGTATGCAAGGAATCTATTGAGATCTCCAAAGTACAGCATCAGTGTAGTTTCAAATCTTAGTTGTGTTTATGACGTCATTGATACAAACTGGGTTAAGAGATAGATGGTCACTAATTAAGTGCACAGTTTCCACTACAGTGCTTGAGCAGCTATCAATCTCAGTCATGTCTTTGAAAGGCCATCAAATCAAAACCTTTTTATTAATCAACTTTTTCTCATCACTGTCACCCAACTTCCGGTATTAGTACAACAAAACGGTTATCAAACCTGATATTTTTGTATCTGTCAATCTTAACTATACCCTTATGGCACTGTTGATTTTAAATAACAAAATATAAGGGTATCGCATATGCATTTTAGCTTAAACTTTAAACACCACCTCAATGGTTGAATGTGTCAATAATAGATACAATAGTTCACTGAAGTTAGACTTTACAAATCAAAGTAGGATAGCTTTGTAGTTGTATTATCACATAAGAATGTATTCACAGAATGTTTTGTTAGTCTTAAAATATAATAGCAGCACTGTAACTTCTTAGTTGTGTATGATTATGACATCATTGATACAAACTTGGTGAAGATAGAGGTTTATAATGGTGTGGCAATCTTGATTTTCTCAAATCTGAATCATTGTAACCAAACTGCGGCCAGTAATTAAGTGCACAGGTTTCTATATTCAGTAGGTGTCAATCTCAGTCATGGCACTGGTGTTTTATGTAAACCAGCACTGGGATTTTTAATAAAGCACAGTTAGCTAAAAGTTGCCCAGAAAAACTTCAGGGTTTCAAGTAAAATGAACAAAAAAATCTTTTAAGACACTTCTTGTTATTCCACAGTCCACAGTTATTGACAGTCAGAGATGACTTTCCACATCACTTGTGTGTGTAAACCAAGTGTATCCAGATGACCAAATGGCAATTAAGTACAGTTTCATTCAGGTGGAAAAGGAGCTGTCAATCTCGACTATGGCATTGATATATTATGTGAACTACATTAATACTGGGATGGGATTTTAACAAGGCAGTGTTAGTAAAAGGCTCCATACAGTCCGAACAACCACATCATTTACATGGCTAACAGCAGACAGAATGTTCCTTTTGGCACTGATGTTTTATGTAAACCAGCACTGAGATTTGTAATCAAGCAGTGTTAGCTAAAAGTTGCTCAGAACGACTTCAGCGTTTCAAGTGACAACAGCAGGCAGTAAACCAGACTTTTATTTATTTTTTTATTTTGCTACAAATGGATTCCTGGTTCCTGTAAGTTCTATTGCAAGAGAACTTTACTGTCGACTGTACATTAATGGTTTTACAGGAGTATTTGCACTCTACTGCTCCACTTATGGTCTCTGTGTTGTGACCTATGAACGATATATTGGAATAGTATATCCACTCCAGTATCCAAGACTGTTATCGGCAAGAAAAGTTATCAGGATAATTTTAATAACATGGACAATAGCGTTTCTGTTATCATGTCCATATCTTGTTGCATTTACTGCCAGCACCAAAGAGGATCCAATACGAGTATGTGACATCACCTCAGAAGCATTGCTCACCGTAGCATACATTAGCCTTTTTGTATTCAGCTACCTGTTTCCCTTCCTTTTTATGAGTTGGGCTTACTATAAGATCCAAGCAACTCTCAAGAGAAGTGCTCAACAACTCCAACAACAGAATATACAAGGAGCAGCCCTTGAGCTTTTACAGGCAAGACAAAATGTGATCAACATGCTTAGGATTGTCCTGGGTGCATTGGTTGTACTGTGGACACCAAATGTTCTCTATGTCATTTTATTCGTCTGGACAAAAGTGTTGTACACTAATCAAGGTGATGCCTTATTAAACTCACTGACTGTGGTTTACAACATGAACACTGTGATCAATCCCATCATTTATGTCTTCAAATACAAGAAGTTCGGAAGGGTCTTCAAGACATGCTGTGTTGTTGCATTGGTTGACCTCTCAGGCCAAACCGCATTGAAGTTCAGATTGCTATGAATGAACACACTGCATAGAAAGGATCACAAACTCACAATCAAGCACTACGATGGAAAGAGGAAAGGATTACATAAGGTGAAGTCCCAATAACTGACAATCTTACATTAAAAGAATATAGATTGTTCAGACTTTGAAAAGAACTAAATTATACTTGATGGTCAGGTAAAAGCTACCTTGACATGTTTTGATTGATTGTCAAGTGGTATTTCTCTCATTTTTGTAGGGGGAATGGCTCTGGCCATGCTCCAAATACTATTCATTAGGAGGGATAGTGTCAAAGATCTCTCTGTGTGTATTGTTTTTGTTTAAATCATCTTTTTATTAGAGAAATATTGTCACTTTTAGGGCTAGTGGAATCGGATTTTGCAAACTTGTGACTGTTTAATGTAGCCTTGTGTTCAGCTTTTTCCCTTCACACAAATGACTGTGCTGTGCTAAAATACTTGTATCGTGTGCTATTGGAAGATTAAAATCAGTTCAAGTGCAGGAGATCACTTTATATTTTAGACGTCATTATATGGATTTTGCTTTTGTTGTATTTTGGTGAATGCTCGCCCTTTTTTAATTAGAGGGCCGGCCCCTCCCCTTGTCTCTACATTAACAAGTACAAACACAGGTTTGCATATATGAATCTAAAAAGGCAAAAGCAGATACAGCAAGTTAAATTATATCAACCTAATCTGTAAACTGGTAAATGACAAGAGATTCTACACACTAATTGAACTAATTTAAACGTTTTTCAGTTCTCAGTATAACCAATCTGAAGCCATGGCCAACATGTCCGAAGGGACTTCTGTAAGCAAGGAGGAATTAGTGCACAAGATTGGAATGGCACAAGGCATCATTGGAATGGTTCTCAACACTCTAGTTTGGCTGGTCATCCTTCGCACCAAAAAACTCCACAATATGACTAACTACTTGTTGGCATATCTTGCTGTGACTGACTGCATTTATTGCTTTTCTGTAGTACTTTATTATTGTACTGCACTGTACAGTACTGCAACTTGGTGGCTTATTGACAGTAGACTTGTAGAGTATATGACAGGTATAGTATCCAGTTTTAGTCTATGTCTGGTGACCTATGAACGATATATCGGAATAGTGCACCCACTGCACTATCCACGATGGATCACTGTGAAAAAAGTGACTCTCACAGCTTTCCTGTCATGGATTATGTCATTTCTAAGTGTCTGCCCAACAGTTTTATTGATGCCATGCAGCAGTATAGCAAGTTACATATGGACAAGCATGGGATTAAATATAGTTGCCTACCTATTTCCTATCCTATTTATGAGTTGGGCTTACTACAAGATTCAAGCCACTCTCAAGAAAAGTGCTCAACGACTGCAACAACAGAATGTACAAGGAGCAGCCCTTGAGCTTTTACAGGCAAGACAGAATGTGATCAGCATGCTTAGGATTGTCCTGGGTGCATTGGTTGTTCTGTGGACACCATTAGTAATATGGATGATGGTTTACCCTTTATATCAAGATAACTTGTGTGAATTCAAAACCAGTAAAACAATTACTTTCCTTGCCATTGCCATCTACAGCATGAACTCAGTGATCAATCCCATCATTTATGTCTTCAAAGACCGGAAGTTTCGGAAAGGTCTTCAAGACATGCTCTGTTGTTGCGTTGGTCGACCTCTCAGGCCAAACCGAATTGAAGTTCAGAATGCTATGAATGAACGCACTGTGTAGGAAGGATCACAAACTCAAAATCAAGCACTACAATGGAAACTGGAAAGGATCACATAAGGTGAAGTCCCAATAACTGACAACCTAACATGTTAAAGGATATAAATTATTCAGACTTTGAAAAGAACTAAATTACACTTGTGCTTTATGGTCAGGTAACGGCGCTAGTTCCACACAAGAGATACTGAGGTCCATGAAAGCTGCAGCGTCATTTTAACCACTTGACGTTGAATTACGTCTTAGGCCTGCGCTAAATCTCCTACTTTTGCTGTGTCGAACACAAATGATTTTCGCAAGGTAAAAGTGCGGCAATTAAAACTGATTCGGTGACAATTGTCAAATTTAGTAAATTAGTTTGCCGCATTTAAAGTGATTCAAAATGGCTGACGCGAGAGAAAATTGCTAAGGAGTCATGTTTCATGGCAATTCGAGCTGTGACACTCAAAATATTGATGACAAAATCATAATGATAACATTCCACACCTTAAATGATGTACTTATTATACCCAACGTTGTTGAGTGGCATTCATTGTCTATTCATTGTCAAACAAAATCCATTAGTTTAATTCTGAATTTCTGCAGATTATGTTTGTTCCAGTCAGCAGTATGGTACTAACAAGAAGAACATTCACATTGTTAGAAAATAAACATAAAACTTCTTTCAAACGCTTTGGGCATGCGTATTCCCAAAGAGCATCGCCTGACTGAGGATTCAATTCGATTTGACACGGGAAGAGTGCTACGTTTGTCACCATGTCGTGCAACTACGGTGTAGCACGGCAGAGCTTGCCTTGCTACATGACAATGTCGAACTTACTCAGCAAGAGACCGTAGACCTTACTCAGCAAAACTGAATACTGATAGATGGTTAAATACATCTGGGAAAAACTTAGGAACATCCTCTTTTGGTTGCAGTCAGTTGAATGCCCTAGACATTCCGTTATGTACTGTGTACAGGTAGAACTTTACCATGCTTTACTTTGTTTCCCCTGTACACAGAAAGACAAAAGTTAGTGGAATTCATGGTCCAAATTTCTCTTTTTTCGGGGTTATTGTGTAATCACCGATTCAAGACCATATCGTTTTGTTGTTCAAATGAAGATTACGAGAGATCGATAGGCTGCCATCATTGTTTATCACTGTATTCGACATATGGGAGGCAAGTCTCGATATTCCAGCATACCATGGTTGTTTATCAACCGTAGCTTATGACAAAGGTTTGGCCTTTTGCGTGGAAAACTTTCCGTATTTTCTTAAAAGTGAACAAAAAATCTTGGGGCATTAAATGAGAACGTTTGTTGTCTTGACCATGTTAAGTCAGTGTGTCAATGTGACAACAATATTCTGGAAGTTCAGAAGAGTTCAAGGGAAAAAAAAACCCCAAAACACGCAGAGGCCAGATAAATTTCTTTAAAAAAAACTTTCAAAAAGCTGTAAATATGGTTCTGCTTCGCTGGTACTGAAAAAAATTAGCCAATGCATATCTCTTACATAGGAATATAACGTAAGTGTAACCAATGTATCTAGCACAACACCAAATTTCCATCACCTCAGTAGAATTTGAAACTTTGCTTGGTAGGATTTGAACCCACTCTTTTTCACAGCTAATGCCTCTGCTTACAAAATATGACCCATTCATCAAACTTGATTTGCAATCAACGTTTTTACAACACTGAGTGCACACAAGAGGAGACTTTAAGATTCAAGACAGCAGCTGGAATACCAAATAGCTTAAAGCGTGGCTCCAAGGTCAAATTCAGTTATGTGATGCACTCAATTTCCAATAGATTGAGTCCTCATGGAAGTGGGACAAAATTACAAGTCTCTAACCTCACAATAAAATGGTGTAAAATTATGCTTTATTTGATACTCTTTTAGAGTGAAATTCCAGCATGACGAAATCAGACATAAAAAACAAATGGGCTGTACATTCCAAAGAGGAATTTTTGCTCAGGTCAACAGGTCAAACAACTAGATTCTGTGCTGTTTTGATTGAACATCATCAACATTCAGGAAAGAACAAACATTTCCTATACAGCCCATGTTATCTCCATTGATAAGTTTTTTTTGTAACAAATATTTTCTTTGGTTTTTCCTAGTATTGTCCTGCCCGCCCTCCCCCTTTATTTATTGTAATCATGGCATCTCCGGTATTTACTTTGTATTTTATAAGCACATTTGATATGCCCGGTTTGCATCTTAGTATGTCATCGTAGTGGGCGCTGGCTGCTTAGCCGAACCGTTTGCGGGAGCATTAGAGTCATTTATGTTCCAGCTTCCGTTCAGTTCAGTTTGGGTTATTTTTTGGTTCTGTTCCAGTAAGTTTTCATAGTGAACTCCCGTAAGTAACTCTTATCTTTTCACAGTGTTTATTCAATTAAGACTTTCCTTATGTATAAAGACCTTTATGTGGTAAATTCAGCAAGACACTGATATTTTGATTTTCCTTGTAAAGTTATTGCTGTTGAGCCAACGCCCTTATTTGGTTTCCTTTATACGGCTCCTGGTCTCCAAAGTATGATTAATTTGACTGCTATTTATTATCTTCAGTTTCTATCTTTAATGCTTAGAATCGTTTATTGGTGTGTAATTTCTCGTTGCTTCGCACATATTTATTATTGGTTTATGTCTATACAGCACCCCAGAATGCTGCAGTAAACCGCAGTAAACCGCAGTAACCACCGATAGCTAATCTTCATTTATTGATTCCCATGTGTATGGCCGGAATCGTGAGTTCCCCTGGAAATGATTGTAAGTTTATAGTACAAAGTTAATTTCGTTGTTGAGGTTAAAGTATTGGGTTAATTCTTGAAATGCTTTATGTTTAGGTCTTGCTTGATATTTGATGCTGTTTCATTTTATTGCCATTACGCACTTCCCTTTTTTCTTCTAAAAGTGATTAATTATGTGTACTTATTGTATGTAACATTTAACATTGTATTTATGTATTTGTTATCTTTAGTTTCACCCGCGTCAGTTTTGCCATTTCCCGTGGTGTGCAAATAAAATGGGGTGAACTCATGAACATAATAATAGTCTTCCAGCCTCTGCTATTTAGTGTGCCGTACATGTGACAGCCCATGATGAAATGAGACGTTATTGACATTTTTTTGATTTTGACAAAAATTGCATTTGAAGGTTTTTAAACACAGTAGCATTCGACACTGTTTTAGCCGGAGGTTAGAGAGCTGTAATTTCCTTTTTCATTTTCTTAAGGACTCTATCTATTGGTAAATGAGTGGATCACAAAACTGAACTTTGACCTTGGAGCCCCCTCATGATAATAATTGTTTACTCAGAGACAACATTGACTTTACATGGTCATGTGTTGTGGCCGAGTGGTCTAGCAGCGCACTGAATTAAAGTTGTGGTGGCTGAGTTAACACAATTTGGGTTCGAATCTCAGTCCTGGCACTTGTGTCCCTGAGCAAGACACTTAACTTTAATTGCTTCTCAGCATTGTTGTCTTAACTTATGGATCCTGCTGAGTAATGTAAAAGTAGAGGAAGTAGAAGTGCTGCCACCAACAATCTACTATAATTGCCTTGACATGATGGCTAGTGTACAACCTTCCACTAATTAGGCCCTAAACCATGGAGTATAGAAAAAATAAAAATAAAAAAAATCTCCATTCTAAGAATATCATCAGATTGAAAACGATTAGTAAACTTTTATACTTTTTATCTACATTATCAGCAATTCAAGAAGTTTTCTAAAATTTACATCCAAAATGCTCAATCCTTTCAAAGTTAAATTCACTAAAATAATTAACAAGAACAAACACAGGTTTGTGGATCACTCTCCAAAGGCAAACAAGGATACGGCAAATTGTATTATATGAACCTAATCTTTGAATGACAAGTGATTCTACACATTAACCCTCCTACTCTTGGTAACATTTTCCAGTGAGTTGACCAACCATTTGAAACCATTCAACTGCACTGGTTGTGAATGATGGCACAACTGTGCACATAACATGTCTGTACTGTGTAGATGCATTTACCACATGATATTACATTGCAGGCTGGCATAGTTTATCTACCATTCCAAACCACAGTGGATGATATTGAATGGTCAGACAGAAGAAGGGCTAATTGATCAAGTCAATATATAGTCTAAGTGCTCACAGATATAAGCAATTGACTCACTAGCTTATTCTGTAAACAACTTGCTCTCGTCACTGTCATAATACTCCCTGTATTCAAACAACAGCAGAGTAATAAATCGGCTCTCAACCTGTGCTAAAATAACCTGTCAATCTTAGTTATGGCACTTTTACTAGTTACCCAATATTAGTAGAATTTTGCATTGAATACAAAGGAAAACAGCTCAATTGTTCATAACAATCCCAGCGTTTCAAGAAGCAAGGAAGCTGCACGCCTGTAACTGGATTTTAATTTTTAAAATGGCTTTCAGTTCTCAGTATAGCCAATCTGTATGAAGCCATGGCCAATATGTCTGAATGGACTTCTGTAAAAGAGGAGGAATTAGTGCACAAGATTGGAATGGCACAAGGCATCATTGGAATGGTTCTCAACACTCTAGCTTGGCTGGTCATCCTTCGCACCAAAAACCTCCACAATATGACAAACTATTTGCTGGCATATCTTGCTGTGACTGACTGCATTTATTGCTTTACTGTAGTCCTCTATCATTGTACAGAAGGTTGCAGCACTACAACTTGGTGGGCTGAATGTTGTTGGCTTATTAACAGTAGATTTTTAGAGTTTATGACAGCTATAGTATCCAGTTATAGTCTATGTCTAGTGACCTATGAACGATATATCGGAATAGTGCATCCACTGCACTATCCACGATGGATCACTGTGAAAAAAGTGACTCTCATAGCAATTCTGTCATGGATTATGTCATTTCTAATTGTCTGCCCAACAGTTTTGATGACGCCAAACAGCAGTATGGCAAGTGACATATTGATAAAGACAGGATTAAATCTATTTGGCTACCTCTTTCCTATCCTATTTATGAGTTGGGCTTACAACAAGCTCCAAGCCACTCTCAAGCTTGGTGAAGATAGAGGTTTATAATGGTGTGGCAATCTTGATTTTCTCAAATCTGAATCATTGTAACCAAACTGCGGCCAGCCGGAAGAAAACAAGTCTGGTTCCCTTTTCAGTGCAATGAATACTAGCATTCATTACTGTTATTAGATACAGGGAGCATGACCAAGATGGTGGCATTATGATAAAGGTCTATAGTCACTGTCACCGGAACACTGCACTGGGATGATGAAACAGTAATTAAGTGCACAGGTTTCTATATTCAGTAGGTGTCAATCTCAGTCATGGCACTGGTGTTTTATGTAAACCAGCACTGGGATTTTTAATAAAGCACAGTTAGCTAAAAGTTGCCCAGAAAAACTTCAGGGTTTCAAGTAAAATGAACAAAAAAATCTTTTAAGACACTTCTTGTTATTCCACAGTCCACAGTTATTGACAGTCAGAGATGACTTTCCACAAACTTTAACACATCACTTGTGTGTGTAAACTAAGTGTATCCAGATGACCAAACAGGAATTAAGTACAGTTTCATTCAGGTGGAAAAGGAGCTGTCAATCTCGATTATGGCATTGATATATTATGTGAACTACATTAATACTGGGATGGGATTTTAACAAGGCAGTGTTAGCAAAAGGCTCCATACAGTCCGAACAACCACATAATTTACATGGCTAACAGCAGACAGAATGTTCCTTTTGGCACTGATGTTTTATGTAAACCAGCACTGAGATTTGTAATCAAGCAGTGTTAGCTAAAAGTTGCTCAGAACGACTTCAGCGTTTCAAGTGACAACAGCAGGCAGTAAACCAGACTTTCATTTATTTTTTTATTTTGCTACAAATGGATTCCTGGTTCCTGTAAGTTCTATTGCAAGAGAACTTTACTGTCGACTGTACATTAATGGTTTTACAGGAGTATTTGCACTCTACTGCTCCACTTATGGTCTCTGTGTTGTGACCTATGAACGATATATTGGAATAGTATATTGGAATAGTATATCCACTCCAGTATCCAAGACTGTTATCGGCAAGAAAAGTTATCAGGATAATTTTAATAACATGGACAATAGCGTTTCTGTTATCATGTCCATATCTTGTTGCATTTACTGCCAGCACCAAAGAGGATCCAATACAAGTATGTGACATCACCTCAGAAGCATTGCTCACCGTAGCATACATTAGCCTTTTTGTATTCAGCTACCTGTTTCCCTTCCTTTTTATGAGTTGGGCTTACTATAAGATCCAAGCAACTCTCAAGAGAAGTGCTCAACAACTCCAACAACAGAATGTACAAGGAGCAGCACTTGAACTTTTACAGGCAAGACGAAAAGTGGTCAACATGCTTATGACTGTCATGGGTGTTCTGTTGGTTCTGTGGACCCCAAACTATGTCAAACTTATTTTCTGTTGGTCAAACGTCACCAATTATAACTGGTGTAGTTCCACAAATGCTATCCCACTTCATTACTGCTTAAATTTGATGTACTACGCAAACTTTGTAATTAATCCCATCATTTATGTCTTTCAATACAAAAAGTTTCGGAAAGGTCTTCAGGATATGTTGTGTTGGTGCATTGGTCGACCTCTAAGGCCAAATCACATTGGTTTTCAGATTGCTGTAAGCCAACCCTTCAAACCCACAAGGTAAAATTAGCCACAAAAATTCAGGTCAAGTCGTCAAATGATGAAGACTATTATTATAAAGGTTAATGGGAATAGACTGTGCAAGTCTCGCGCGTATCGGAGCGAGAAAACATGTCAAGTGAAGAACATATTTTTTCTGAAATCAAATCATTGTTTTTAAATTAGATCTATGAAACAATCTGACCAACAAAAATACTCATTACAATTTGCATAAAATGAGTTTTAGCTTTCATAATAAACACACAATTCATTTGTTAGTTTTTGTTGAAACAATCTAAAAACTCTGGGACAAGGATGCTTATTTGATCTGAACTTTTTAGGAAACCCTTTTGTAAATCCATGCCTGAATACGTGCAACCACTAAAAGCAGGTTTAAACGCAGACGCGCGATGATCGCACGGGCGTAGAATTAACGTGTGACGCAGTTTAAAGAGGACGCTGACGCCTCGACAACCGTAGACTGCAATGAAAATGCTTAGCGTCTGGCAATTACAGCGTCTGGTGATTATCATCGCGCGACCAAAACAAATTTGGTGATCGGAGGTGGGCACAAATTCTAAATTTTTTGCAAGTAACCGGAAGCAGAGGTCAAGTTTAATTCTTGGGTTTTCTTCGTTGCATTGTTGAATTGATTTTACTTTCATATTTTGTATCACTTAGTACTACATTCCCAACAACATATTTAATTTTCATGGTCATAAAGTACGTTAAACTAAAATTATAGACGAAACAAAATCTTGCCAACGTAAAACTCCATATGGTTGGGACCACGATGGTCCCGGAAGTTCGCTTACGCGCGAGACTTGCACAGTGTATTCATAACTAGACAGCTTCTATTCTTAGGATGTGTCCAAATTGGTAGCTACGGCTACGGCTATATCGCCGCGTCATCATGCGGGGAAGTATAGGACATCCATAGCAACACCCTTAGCAACAGCTATAGCTGTAGCCAAAGCCACTAAGTCAGATACGGCCTTACTTATGGTTATACAGAGCTTGTGTAGAAATGCAGGGATGAGCATAGTCTCGGTTCCAAGACTTTCTTATTTTACTCTTAGCTGAAATGGATCAATTCTAACAACACACTTTGATTTCGGATGATTGGGCTGTAGAAGAAGCCTTGGTAATATGTAATAAGGGATCAAAACCAATATGGTACATTCCTATGAATCATTGTAACCCTCTATGAGCTTTCATGTGTCGCTCAGTCAAGTAATATGAATAATGCATGGTTTTGATACCCATTACCATAACTTTGTAAAACCCTCCAAATAACATATCCAAGATGTTGCTGTGACAGCAGTTTCTGGGTGATAGTGGATTAGCATGGATAACGCTCTTATTAGTTGTTTGTGGGTTATATAGCACCATTACGTCTAGTGGTGGATTGTGAATATAAACTACAGGAACGTAGGAGGAGCACGATGTAGCTTTTTAGATGGGTACAAAGTGTGGTTACAAAGCCTTCAAGTTGATAAACAAAAACATTGACTTGATGCTGAATGTACAATAAAAGTGGAAAAAAAATCACAGTTACAAATTTTAGTTTTGAAAGACACCACAGCTCTAGTGTTGCTTCCAGAGGAGCATAAACCCTGACTTGACCTCTTATAATACAGGATTATTAAACTACTCCCAACAAGCTCTTCGAGGCAAGAGCAATGGATGAATTATAAACTAACCCAGCCATTTTTGGCTTCTTGAGTATATTATGCTATCACAAAATTTGTTGCGTGTGTTTTTATGTATTTCTTAATAACTGTTTGATATTTCTATCTGTTTATGTAATTTATTGCTGGTGCTCTTTTTAGATTTTAATGGCTGTTTTTTGTAAACTGTATATTTCGGCTTTTAGCCGCTGTATTGTAGTATTTTAATAAACCATAATATTAATTACTCTTCTCAGAGGAAGTCAAATGGTTGGCGTTATGTTGTTCCAGTCTTCAGTTACAGCTGATTAGCCTCTGGATCTAGAGAGTTAATATTGTTGGTCACTGTCATCGCATTTCATGTAACAAGTAATAAAGACAACTTTATATTACAATCCAAGAGTATCTGCAAATCTCACTCATGGACCAACTCTACTCAGATGTTGAGAATACAACAAAATATATACAAAGAGTTTATTCAGTCTGCATATGCAAACGCCTCACCAAAGATTTGTTGTCATCAACAACTGCATGGAAAGTGAACCCAAAAAATAAAATAATTTGAGACCTAATTTGCACGACCCATGTTGTGCACACTGGTAAAAAAAATTGGTGTTGTAAACTTTGTCATTTTTCAAACTGGTAGAAGCCAGATTTCATGCTACTTTGATTGAATTCAGCAACTTCAGTCATGAAGTAGGGTCCCATCTCTAAGATTCCATACACCAATAATCTGTAGACATCATATTTTTTAGCAGTTGTAGCCCAAAATGACACAAACATTGAATGTTGCATAGGACTCGTTGTCAAGGGTTTAATTGGTAAACGTATAGTTTGTGAGAATTGTGGCGTGTCGTGGCCGAGCGATCTAGGTCACCGGACCTAAGCTCTGGTGTAGTCAGCAGCAGAGTGTGGGGTCGATACCCGGTCATGACACTTGTGCCCCTGAGCAAGGCACTTAACTATAATTGCTTCGAAAAAGTTGGGAAGGTAGTGCATTCTGCTCTACCAGATAGGCTCCTAGTGGATGATACCCATGCCTACATCCTTAAGGACTGTGAAGGGGGTAACCCTGTTTCAGCCCCAGGAGTAGGAGGCAACGTGCCCCTGGTTTCAATTGATTTGGGTCGATAGCCCAAATCAGTTATGTGTAGCCCTCACCTTGAAGTGGCCGTCCGTGGCCTTGTGAGTTAGGCGATATCTCATAAAAAAAAAAAAAAAAAAAAAAATTGCTTGGTGCCATAAAGTCTTTGACTTCAACTGCCTGTTACATATTTAGTTTAAGTTTTGTAAAATGAACAAAAACATCTTTTAAGACACGTCTTGGTCATCCCCATTACCTTTAACATTTTTGTGTGTATTACATGTATTCCATCCGTGCTGTATTTTTGTATGGTGGTTTTTGGATGTTTGGTGTACTTTCTTGTATAATCGTTTTTACCTAATCGTTTTTTGGGGTGTGAAAATTGAATTTTTGTGTTCTTTAAATGTGGTGATAAATAAAGTTAGATAAGATATCATTAGTTATAAAACAAGCACGAGTGGAATAGGTAAAATAATAACACTTCTGCGTCCCATATCAAATGATGATAATGCTCTGTGTGAATAAATTTATGTAATTGTTATTGTACACAGAATGACTCAACTTGTTTCCTTTATTAGTTGCTGATTTAACTTTCCATTTTCAATTCCGTGTTTGTAATCTGCAGTAACAGAAATACTTGAAAAGCTGTTTGTCAGTATGCATTTGTCATATACGTAACAATAATCTCACTATCTTGCTCATTAAAAATTAGCAAATAATTATGTTGGAAAAGTACACTGACTGGATGAACCTGATTAGAAGGGTTGAAGGAGTTACTGGGATGGGTATCTACATTCTAGATTGGCTAGTCATTCTCAACATCAAGGTGTCGTGGCCGAGCGGTTTAGAGCATCAAATTCAAGTTGTTCCTGCCGAATTCCAGAGTCCTAAATTGTTTTTATGTCGCCATTTTGAAAAGCGCCCTCTGTATCCGGTTTTGTGTGGCGAGACTATGGTTCGAGAAAAGAGTATCCAACGCTCAACAAATAAAATACACTAAAGTCACAGTTTTCACTTTCTGGTGATTCAAGACCCTTATTATTAACTGAAATGATGCCTTGCCTATTACATTCACCTTTTGCTACTTTAAAATAACAAACTTTATGCTTTACCTTAAGAAACTGAGTAAAGATGTATCAATCAGATAGAGAGAGGTTGAAAAACTGTATTTTCACCACCGTCTCGACCCTGCGATCTGCTACTTGTCAAGAGGGGGCGCTATACACAAAAAGGGGGTGATTTTGGCACTAACACAAGTTCTGATGGTTAAGTCATCGGGGTGTGGGTTCGAATCCCAGTCATGACACTTGTGTCTTTGAGCAAGACACTTTATTATAATTGCTTGTCTTCATCCAGGGGTATAAATGGGTACCTGCAAGGGTAGAGGTTGATATTGTGTTTGAAAACAGCCTTCGGAGCGCCACGGCAGCTCCGGGCTGTATACTCCCAAGGGAGCTGAGAAAGATTAAAGGTATGTTATCGGCCCAATGACCAGGGCACTAATGTAAAGTGCATTGATATGTTATTGTAAAATGCTCTGTATAAGAACTATTTATTATTTTTTATTATTATTATCAGAAACAAAGGTAAAAATTTACTTACAGCCATATCTTTCTGATAAGGATTACATATTTATATTTGTTATTCCACAGTCTACAGTTATTGACAGTCATTGACAGTTATTGTGTGTAAACTAAGTGTATCCAGATGACCAAACGGCAATTGAGTACAGTTTCATTCAGGTGGAAAAGGAGCTGTCAATCTCGATTATGGAATTGATATATTAAGTGAACTACATTAATGCAGGGATGGGATTTTAACAAAGCAGTGTAGCAAAAGGCTCCATACAGTCAGAACAGCCACATCATTTACATGGCTAACAGCAGACAGACTTTTCCTACAGTATCTTTGGAATTGCACTTGGAATTTTCTAAAGGAAACGTCTTTCTCTACACGTAACTGAATTTTGACGAAGCTACTTCAAATTGGGAAAACTCAAATTACTTCCTCATAGTTTGGTAGATTTTGTAATTGATCTGCGAAGGTTGATGTGTAAAGACGTCACCAATTTAAATCCATAGCCACTCATGTCTGGAGCAAATGCAAGTTTTGTTGACAGGAATGACTTCATGGACAACTTTGGAATGGCACAAGGCATCATTGGAATGGTTCTCAACACTCTAGCTTGGCTGGTCATCCTTCGCACCAAAAGCCTCCACAATATGACAAACTACTTGCTGGCATATCTTGCTGTGGTTGATGGTCTAGCCTGTTTTACTGTATTCCTTTATCATAGTAAAGACAGATATGCGGCAGGTTTGATAGGACGGGAAATTTACTGTCTACTTGTTAACAGCAGATTTCTAGAATCATTAGCAGTCTTGTCATCGAGTTATGGTCTGTGTCTGGTGACCTTTGAGCGATATATTGGAATAGTGCACCCACTGCAATATCCCCGACTGATGTCTGCAAAAAAAGCAGCTTCACAAACTTTCCTGGCATGGATTATCTCATTTCTTATCTCCTGTCCGAACCTCTTTGTCCAACATGCAAATATCGGAAAAGATCCACCATCAGCATGCCACACCATCTTGGAGTTATCGTTATTGGAGGATTTGTCTACGATTTTTACGTTTATCTTCAGCTACGTTTTGCCAATTATCTTTATGGTTTGGGCTTACTACAAGATCCAAGCCACTCTCAAGAAAAGTGCTCAACAACTGCAACAACAGAATGTACAAGGGGCAGCCCTGGAGCTTTTACAGGCAAGACAGAATGTGATCAGCATGCTTAGGATTGTCCTGGGTGCATTGGTTGTACTGTGGACACCAAATGTTCTCTATCTCATTTTATTCGTTTGGACAAAAGTGTTGTACTCTAATCAAGGTGATGCCTTATTAAACTCACTGACTGTGGTCTACAGCATGAACTCTGTGATCAATCCCATCATTTATGTCTTCAAATACCAGAGGTTTCGGAAAGGTCTTCAAGACATGCTGTGTTGTTGCATTGGTTGACCTCTCAGGCCAAACCGCATTGAAGTTCAGATTGCTATGAATGAACACACTGCATAGAAAGGATCACAAACTCACAATCAAGCACTACGATGGAAAGAGGAAAGGATTACATAAGGTGAAGTCCCAATAACTGACAATCTTAAATTAAAAGAATATAGATTGTTCAGACTTTGAAAAGAACTAAATTATACTTTATGGTCAGGTAAAAGCTACCTTGACATGTTTTGATTGATTGTCAAGTGGTATTTCTCTCATTTTTGTAGGGAGAATGGCTCTCTGGCCATGCTCCAAATACTATTCATTAGGAGGGATAGTGTCAAAGATCTCTGTGTGTGTGTGTATTGTTTTTGTTTAAATCATCTTTTTATTAGAGAAATATTGTCACTTTTAGGGCTAGAGGAATCGGATTTTGCAAACTTGTGACTGTTTAATGTAGCCTTGTGTTGAGCTTTTTCCCTTCACACAAATGACTGTGCTGTGCTAAAATACTTGTATTGTGTGCTATTGGAAGATTACAATCAGTTCAAGTGCAAGAGATCACTTTATATTTTAGACGTCATTATATGGATTTTGCTTTTGTTGTATTTTGGTGAATGCTCGTCCTTTTTTAATTAGAGGGCCGGCCCCTCCCCTTGTCTCTACATTAACAAGTACAAACACAGGTTTGCATATATGAATCTAAAAAGGCAAAAGCAGATACAGCAAGTTAAATTATATGAACCTAATCTGTAAACTGGTAAATGACAAGAGATTCTACACACTAATTGATCAAGTCAATATATAGTGCTCACAGATATAAGCAATTAACTCACTAGCTTATTCTGTAAACAACTTGTTCTCATCACTGTCAACCACTGCATTCAAACAACAGAGTAATAAATTGTGCTCCTCAACCTGAGCTGAAATAACCTGTCAATCTTAGTTATGGCACTGTTTCTTTTTACTAGTTACCCAATATTAGTGGAATATTGCATGTAATGCAAAGGAAAAGAGCAACAAAATTTCATAACGATCCCAGCGTTTCAAGAAGCAAGGAAGTTACACGCCTGTAACTGGATTTTATTTTTTTAAATGGTTTTCAGTTCTCAGTATAACCAATCTGAAGCCATGGCCAACATGTCCGAAGGGACTTCTGTAAGCAAGGAGGAATTAGTGCACAAGATTGGAATGGCACAAGGCATCATTGGAATGGTTCTCAACACTCTAGCTTGGCTGGTCATCCTTCGCACCAAAAGACTCCACAATATGACTAACTATTTGCTGGCGTATCTTGCTGTGACTGACTGCATTTATTGCTTTTCTGTAGTACTTTATTATTGTACTGCACTGTACAGTACTGCAACTTGGTGGGTCAATTTCTGTTGGCTTATTGACAGTAGATTTGTAGAGTATATGACAGGTTTAGTATCCAGTTTTAGTCTATGTCTGGTGACCTATGAACGATATATCGGAATAGTGCATCCACTGCACTATCCACGATGGATCACTGTAAAAAAAGGGACTCTCACAGCTGTCCTGTCATGGATTATGTCATTTCTAATTGTCTGCCCAGCACTTTTTGTGAAGCCATACAGCAGTATGGCATGTGACATATTGGCAAGTGACATATTGGCAAGCACGGGATTCATCATATTTGGCTACCTATTTCCTATCCTATTTATGAGTTGGGCTTACTACAAGATCCAAGCCACTCTCAAGAAAAGTGCTCAACAACTGCAACAACAGAATGTACAAGGAGCAGCCCTAGAGCTTTTACAGGCAAGACAGAATGTGATCAGCATGCTTAAGATTGTCCTGGGTGCATTGGTTGTTCTGTGGACACCATTTGTAATATGGCTGATGCTTTACCCTTTATATCAAGATAACAACTTGTGTGGATCTAAAACCAATAAAACAATTCTTTTCCTTGTCGTTGCCATCTACAACATGAACTCAGTGATCAATCCCATCATTTATGTTTTCAAATACAAGAAGTTTCGGAGAGGTCTTCAAGACATGCTCTGTTGTTCCGTTGGTCGACCTCTCAGGCCAAACCGAATTGAAGTTCAGAATGCTATGAATGAACGCACTGTGTAGGAAGGATCACAAACTCAAAATCAAGCACTACAATGGAAACTGGAAAGGATCACATAAGGTGAAGTCCCAATAACTGACAACCTAACATGTTAAAGGATATAAATTATTCAGACTTTGAAAAGAACTAAATTACACTTGTGCTTTATGGTCAGGTAACGGCGCTAGTTCCACACAAGAGATACTGAGGTCCATGAAAGCTGCAGCGTCATTTTAACCACTTGACGTTGAATTACGTCTTAGGCCTGCGCTAAATCTCCTACTTTTGCTGTGTCGAACACAAATGATTTTCGCAAGGTAAAAGTGCGGCAATTAAAACTGAGTCGGTGACAATTGTCAAATTTAGTAAATTAGTTTGCCGCATTTAAAGTGATTCAAAATGGCTGACGCGAGAGAAAATTGCTAAGGAGTCATGTTTCATGGCAATTCGAGCTGTGACACTCAAAATATTGATGACAAAATCATAATGATAACATTCCACACCTTAAATGATGTACTTATTATACCCAACGTTGTTGAGTGGCATTCATTGTCTATTCATTGTCAAACAAAATCCATTAGTTTAATTCTGAATTTCTGCAGATTATGTTTGTTCCAGTCAGCAGTATGGTACTAACAAGAAGAACATTCACATTGTTAGAAAATAAACATAAAACTTCTTTCAAACGCTTTGGGCATGCGTATTCCCAAAGAGCATCGCCTGACTGAGGATTCAATTCGATTTGACACGGGAAGAGTGCGATGTTTGTCACCATGTTGTGCAACTACGGTGTAGCACGGCAGAGCTTGCCTTGCTACATGACAATGTCGAACTTAAAAAAAAATAATGCGCTTAACGTCACTCTTTTGTCGAATTTAATTATTTGAATTTGACACGGCAAAAGTGTGACGTTTAGCGTAGACCTTACTCAGCAAAACTGAATACTGATAGATGGTTAAATACATCTGGGAAAAACTTAGGAACATCCTCTTTTGGTTGTGGTCAGTTGAATGCCCTAGACATTCCGTTATGTAATGTGTACAGGTAGAACTTTACCATGCTTTACTTTGTTTCCCCTGTACACAGAGAGACAAAAGTTAGTGGAATTCATGGTCCAAATTTCTCTTTTTTCGGGGTTATTGTGTAATCACCGATTCTAGACCTTATCGTTTTGTTGTTCAAACGAAGATTACGAGAGATCGATAGGCTGCCATCATTGTTTATCACTGTATTCGACATATGGGAGGCAAGTCTCGATATTCCAGCATACCATGGTTGTTTATCAACCGTAGCTTATGACAAAGGTTTGGCCTTTTGCGTGGAAAACTTTCCGTAATTTCTTAAAAGTGAACAACAAATCTTGGGGCATTAAATGAGAACGTTTGTTGTCTTGACCATGTTAAGTCAGTGTGTCAATGTGACAACAATATTCTGGAAGTTCAGAAGAGTTCAAGGGAAAAAAAAACCCCAAAACACGCAGAGGCCAGATAAATTTCTTAAAAAAAAACTTTCAAAAAGCTGTAAATATGGTTCTGCTTCGCTGGTACTGAAAAAAATTAGCCAATGCATATCTCTTACATAGGAATATAACGTAAGTGTAACCAATGTATCTAGCACAACACCAAATTTCCATCACCTCAGTAGAATTTGAAACTTTGCTTGGTAGGATTTGAACCCACTCTTTTTCACAGCTAATGCCTCTGCTTACAAAATATGACCCATTCATCAAACTTGATTTGCAATCAACGTTTTTACAACACTGAGTGCACACAAGAGGAGACTTTAAGATTCAAGACAGCAGCTGGAATACCAAATAGCTTAAAGCGTGGCTCCAAGGTCAAATTCAGTTATGTGATGCACTCAATTTCCAATAGATTGAGTCCTCATGGAAGTGGGACAAAATTACAAGTCTCTAACCTCACAATAAAATGGTGTAAAATTATGCTTTATTTGATACTCTTTTAGAGTGAAATTCCAGCATGACGAAATCAGACATAAAAAACAAATGGGCTGTACATTCCAAAGAGGAATTTTTGCTCAGGTCAACAGGTCAAACAACTAGATTCTGTGCTGTTTTGATTGAACATCATCAACATTCAGGAAAGAACAAACATTTCCTATACAGCCCATGTTATCTCCATTGATAAGTTTTTTTTGTAACAAATATTTTCTTTGGTTTTTCCTAGTATTGTCCTGCCCGCCCTCCCCCTTTATTTATTGTAATCATGGCATCTCCGGTATTTACTTTGTATTTTATAAGCACATTTGATATGCCCGGTTTGCATCTTAGTATGTCATCGTAGTGGGCGCTGGCTGCTTAGCCGAACCGTTTGCGGGAGCATTAGAGTCATTTATGTTCCAGCTTCCGTTCAGTTCAGTTTGGGTTATTTTTTGGTTCTGTTCCAGTAAGTTTTCATAGTGAACTCCCGTAAGTAACTCTTATCTTTTCACAGTGTTTATTCAATTAAGACTTTCCTTATGTATAAAGACCTTTATGTGGTAAATTCAGCAAGACACCGATATTTTGATTTTCCTTGTAAAGTTATTGCTGTTGAGCCAACGCCCTTATTTGGTTTCCTTTATACGGCTCCTGGTCTCCAAAGTATGATTAATTTGACTGCTATTTATTATCTTCAGTTTCTATCTTTAATGCTTAGAATCGTTTATTGGTGTGTAATTTCTCGTTGCTTCGCACATATTTATTATTGGTTTATGTCTATACAGCACCCCAGAATGCTGCAGTAAACCGCAGTAAACCGCAGTAACCACCGATAGCTAATCTTCATTTATTGATTCCCATGTGTATGGCCGGAATCGTGAGTTCCCCTGGAAATGATTGTAAGTTTATAGTACAAAGTTAATTTCGTTGTTGAGGTTAAAGTATTGGGTTAATTCTTGAAATGCTTTATGTTTAGGTCTTGCTTGATATTTGATGCTGTTTCATTTTATTGCCATTACGCACTTCCCTTTTTTCTTCTAAAAGTGATTAATTATGTGTACTTATTGTATGTAACATTTAACATTGTATTTATGTATTTGTTATCTTTAGTTTCACCCGCGTCAGTTTTGCCATTTCCCGTGGTGTGCAAATAAAATGGGGTGAACTCATGAACATAATAATAGTCTTCCAGCCTCTGCTATTTAGTGTGCCGTACATGTGACAGCCCATGATGAAATGAGACGTTATTGACATTTTTTTGATTTTGACAAAAATTGCATTTGAAGGTTTTTAAACACAGTAGCATTCGACACTGTTTTAGCCGGAGGTTAGAGAGCTGTAATTTCCTTTTTCATTTTCTTAAGGACTCTATCTATTGGTAAATGAGTGGATCACAAAACTGAACTTTGACCTTGGAGCCCCCTCATGATAATAATTGTTTATGTAGTTATGAGCATACAAACTCAGAGACAACATTGACTTTACATGGTCATGTGTTGTGGCCGAGTGGTCTAGCAGCGCACTGAATTCCCCCAAATCAAAGGTGATTTGGGAGTCCGCGAAGGGACGATACTTACCTGTTAAACCTACAATTGCATATTTGCCCTAGCCATAGGCTTTCACTAGATTCTTTTTTACCACACCACAACAGCGCCCTCAAGAGCCCATACATTCCCTATCCTGGCCCCATGTGTTGGATAACTCGACCTCTTTTTCTCGAGGTGTGAGTAAAAAAGACACAGTACAGGCCGAACCTGAGCGGGGAAGGAGGGAGGGAGGTTTAACAGGTAAGTATCGTCCCTTCGCGGACTCCCAAATCACCTTTGATTTGGGGGAGTCCACTTCAGGGACTCCCTTACCTGTTAAACCTACAATTGCATAGACTGGCACAGAACAGAAGGTGGTGGGCCCAAGGGTGAGGCATGAAGTAGTAAAAACAACCACTCGGAAAAACCGATAGCTATTTTTATTTATTTTTATATAGTCCCTTCGTGTTCTCTCAAACCATGAAAACAAGAAAGTGAAATGGGACTACTCACCAAGGATTGGAGGCCGGAGGGGAAAATCTCGTCACTCCTGGAGGGCTGCCGCAGGGGGCTGAGGTACACTCAGAGCAATACGGCCAACTTTTCCTCTGGATGATTGGACATCTCGGAGGTAACATGACATGAATGTGGAAGGTGTTTTCCAGGCTGCTGCCTGTAAGATATCCTGGAGAGGAACACCTTTAAGAAAGGCCCATGAAGTGGACATGGACCTGGTCTCGTGAGCACTAATTGGATGATTATCAGCCATGGGAGAAGGCCAGGAAGCCAACGATGAACGTATCGCTCTAACTATCCAACGGGAGATTGTGTCAGGCGAAACTGCCCTATATGGGCTGGTAGTAGTAATGAAAAGTTGGGTCACGGGGCCTCTGAATGTTTTAGTGCGGGCAATGTACCACTTCAGAGCCCGAACAGGGCACCATAATTTATCCTCGGTAACTGACGAGAACGATTTAATATCTGGAATGAAAATGTCAGGAGGGGTGTATGACGGAGACTGGTTCTTTGCTAAGAATGTTATATTTGGGACGAGGCGAACGCCACCCGGTTCCCAGCGGATATGACCTGTGTCAATTGATAAGGCATGGATCTCACTCCGTCTCCTACTGGTTGCCGTAGCTATAAGGAATGCTGTTTTCACAGACAAATCTATAAGTGAGGCACTCGATAGAGGTTCGAACGGGGCCCCAGACAAAGTGTGAAGGACTTGTCCTAAGTCCCAAGCAGGGAGAAGCTTTTTGTTCGAGGGGCGCTCGATGAACATGCCCCGAAGCATTTGGGTTAATGCGTTGTTGTTTGAGATGAAAGATCCATCTGGGAACCCAATGTGAACTGCTCCCAGGGCAGAACGATAGCCTCGAATAGTGGCCACTGTGAGACCCTGATTGAAGAGTTTCATCAGAAAATCACCAATGACTTTTAAAGGTGCTGAGCAGGGATCAAAAGAGTTGTCCCTGCACCATTTATGGTAATGTTGAAGCCGGCTGTCGTAGGTCCTTCTAGTGGACTTTCGGCGGCCTCTGGCAGCCATGGATGCAGCGTCCAATGAAAGGCCTGCTGATCTGAAGGAATGTTGGACAACATCCAACACGTTAAGTGGAGGTTCTCCGACCCCGGGTGGTAGATCTTCGACCGGGGTTGGGCTATGAGATCCGCCCGTCGGGGAAGTAAGACTGGGGGATGAATGAGGAGGCGAATGAGCCTCTGAAACCATGCTTGTCGAGGCCAGAAAGGAGCAATGAGGAGCACCCTGCAAGTCTCCGCTTCTATTTTGGCTAATACCCTTGGAATTAGTGAGATCGGGGGGTAAGCATAAGCGTACATGTTTTCCCAGTCGATTGAGAGGGCGTCTGATGCCCAAGCCTGAGGATCCCGACTGCGAGCGCAGTATACCGGTAGTTGGTTGTTTAGGGATGATGCGAATAGGTCTATGTGAGGACGATCGAACCTCAGGAAGATGGATTGCACCACTGCCTGGTGGAGAGTCCACTCCGTGGGGGTGACCCTGCCTCTGGACAGGGCATCCGCCAGGGTGTTTGCTTTCCCTGCAAGGTGGGATGCAGACAGGTGTACATTGTTTGCCAGACACCAGCAGAGGAGGTCCCATGTCTGTACACAAAGGGGTGGGGACCGAGTCCCCCCTTGTCGATTGATGTAAGAGACGACAGTTGAATTGTCGGACTTGATGAGGACATGTTTTCCCCCCACTTTGGGAGTGAAGTGTATCAGGGCTCGATGGACTGCCAGCAACTCGAGAGCATTGATGTGGGACAATCTCTCTACTTGGGACCATGTCCCAGCGGTGGTCTGTGGTCCCATATGTGCCCCCCACCCTGAGGGGGATGCATCCGTGGTTAGGGTCACGGAAGGTTGAGGGAGGGGAAAAATTCTGCCGCAGCTGATATTTTCCCGCTGAAGCCACCAGTTGAGATGTAAGAGAACTTGGGGAAGTATCGGAACCAATAACGACAGAGGGTCTCGTTTTGGACGATACTTGGCAAGAAGATAGAGTTGGATTGGGCGCATGCGCATCCTGCACCAGGGAACTAGATCTACTAGGCTTGCCATTAGCCCCAAGAGGCGTAACCAGGCCAAGGCCGGTGCCACTCTTGCAGAGATGAAGAGGTTTACACACTCCAAGAGATTGTGAATCCTCTTCTCGGTGGGTGTGGCTATGCCCCGTTGAAGGTCCAGCACAGCCCCGAGAAAAGTTGGGTTCAATGAAGGTGTCAAATGGGACTTCTTTACATTGATGATGAATCCCAAATCTCTTGTTAAGGAGAGAGTGAGATTCATCGCCCAGTGGGCTTCGGCTTCGGAATTGCCTACCACGAGCCAATCGTCCAGGTAGACAAAAATTCGCACGTTGTGGAGGCGAAGGAGTGCTGCGACAGTTTTTACCAGTCGCGTGAACACCCTCGGAGCCGTGGACAGGCCGAAGGGGAGCGAGCGAAACTCGAATGTTGTTCCCCGATACTGGAAGCGGAGGAAATGGCGGTGATGTTCTGACACAAGTACGTGAAGGTACGCATCCTTCAGGTCCAGTGTTGCACCCCAAGACGGGACTGTGAGGCAATTCAGGACTGTGCGGAGGGACTCCATCCTGAACCGACGTGGTCGAATGAACTTGTTTAGCGGCCTTAGGTTCAGGATTGGGCGCCATTTTCCGCTGTTTTTTGGAGTGATGAAGAAGGAAGAAACAAACCCTCGGTTCGAGTCCTCCTTGGTGACACAGTATATTGCCTTTTTTTGAAGTAAGGCAAGAATCTCCGATTCGAGAGCCAAGCGTTGAAACTGATCGGATGGGATCGGCGTAGGCCGAGGGAGGTACGACGACGGAGGGGTGCTCGTGAATTCTAGTTTGTATCCATGAGCGACAGTATCGAGCACCCATCTGTCGTTGCACAAAAGGGCCCAAGTCTTTGCGAAAGACTGGAGGCGGCCCCCTACGGGCCCGCAGTAGGGGGCCGCTGAAAGAGAGGCGTCACCGACGCCCTGGCCTACTCCGACCGCTCCCATAATTTGCTTTGGGGCGGGGGGTGTATGAAAACCGTGAACCCCGGTTGCGGCTGCCGAGCGGGGCACTGGGAGCCAACAACGGCTGTGGGGAAGAATAGGGGTTAGCTGGACTAGCAGATGGAGTACGACCTGCAGCTCTATACGGTTGTAAGGGCTTGCGAGGGAAGCGGGGACCAGAGCCCTGTTTCCCGCCACGACCAGGGCCAGAGACATTCTGGGAAGACTTGCGTTGATTAATTTTGTCTGTTGCTTTAATGCGTTTGGCCTCTTCTTCGAGGGTCTGTTGAAATTTACCCGCAAAGAGGTCAGTACCCAAGCGAGGGAGGGCTTCGAGTCGAGACCGAGCCCCCTCGGTGGGGAGAAAAATAGCATCAAGGACGTTTCCCCGCCGGGTAGAAGTAGCAAGAGCGGATACCCGGGTGAACTGGTCCATGCAGATGCGTAAGCTGTCGTCCAGGCAGCGGAAAGCCAGCTCAACTGCATTTGGTGACACTGGTGAGTCTGCCTCACAGGAGCACACCAAGTACTCAGAGAGCAGTTGTAGGAAGCAAGTAACACGGAGACCAGCCCTGGAGGCCTTGTCTACCTTGACTAGGGTGTCTTCCAGTGTATTGCGTTCCTTACTTGTGAACGGAGACCTGAGGGAGGAACGCCCCCCGGAGTCTGCCGCTATTTTGTCACGTGCTGCATCAGGTAAGGTGGGAACCGCAAGAAACTTGTCAAAATCATTTCTCGGAACCCGGAAATGGCGGACATCACGTTTAGCCACAGGGCGCCATTTCTTAACCCCTGCAATAACCTCAATACGGTCAGCACAGAGGCGGTCTACAGGGAGGACTGGGAAGGACTGGGCCCTAGACTCAGCTGGACCAGTGCGTTTTTTGAACGACTGGCGGGCTTCTTGATCAAGTGTAGGGTCCTCCTCCTTCGGGATATTTAGGACACGAACCATATCCTGAATAACCCGGCGCAGTCTAATGTCAGCTGTGGAAAGCATGACAGAGTCCCCCGATTCATTGCCTGAAGAATAACAAACAGGTGGATCAGGATGAGAAGACTCTCCGTCCCCAGGGGGTAAGACGGCTGTAGCTTCTTTAGCCCTATCTGGATTAGGCTCTGTCCCACGGGAGAGGGAAGCCAAAGGAGCAGGGCCCAAATGTCGTGGACGAGAATCAGAATTATCTGAGAACTCATCAGAGGGAAAAAGGGATACAATTTCCTCTGACATCTGACCGGGATCCGGAATAACTACTGAAGCAGGCTGAACAAAGTCCGCTGGAGCAGTAGCAGCCGGACGTTGCACTAATGCTGACATAGTAGCTGTGAGTTGTCTCAGCATTGAGCGGGTGCTAGAGCGGCGATGGCGTCGCTCACCAGCCGAAAAGCTAGACGAAGAAGCGGACCCATCCGAGGACAGGGAGCTCTGACTAGAGTAACGCCGTTTCTTCTTGCGATGTCGTCTGCCTCGGTCAGATTGACGAGCTGGGCAAGACGACTTGCGCTCTGAAGAGCCACAATCGGTCTTGGGTGTGGAAGAGGCCATGCTTTTAGGTCTCGCTCCAGAAACCGGAGCCCCGGAGGGGGCGGTTGGAGTAGCAGAGTCCAAGGTACCGGAAGCTAGAGGCCCGGAAGGCGTAGCTCCGGGACGCTTACAGGGTGTAGATTTGTCCTTCTTGGGCTTTTTAATGCTTGGATTAGAGACTGGAGGCCCCGGAGGGTCAGCCTTAACAAGCACGCCTGAAGTGCTGGGGGCCAGAGGCCCGGAAAGCGTGTCCCCAGCAAGAGCATCATCATTAAGCATAGGGACTGGAGGCCCGAGAGGCGCAGCCCTAGCATTAGCATCTGAAATGTTACCAGGAGCCAGAGGCACGGAAAGCATGTCCCCGGTAATGGAAACAGAAGGGGAGCGAGGCCGAAGCCGCGCCGACGACGCAGTGCGTCTCGAACAGCGAGAGTCTGCCATTCTTAATATTTTTTTTTTTTTTTTTTTTTTTTTTTTTTTTTTTTTTTTTTTTTTTTTTTTTTTTAATCACTCGAAGTTCCATATCTTACGAGCGAAGAAAACGAAAACGGTAAAGATAAATTAATAATAAAGACGATACAAACTTTGTATACTCTTGTCCTTATAAAACTTTACAAAATAACAGAGAATCTGAAAGCTTATACAATACGTTCGAAGACGGAAATCCAAACACGTCCGTTCACGTCGAACACTAGAGAAAAAGAGGTCGAGTTATCCAACACATGGGGCCAGGATAGGGAATGTATGGGCTCTTGAGGGCGCTGTTGTGGTGTGGTAAAAAAGAATCTAGTGAAAGCCTATGGCTAGGGCAAATATGCAATTGTAGGTTTAACAGGTAAGGGAGTCCCTGAAGTGGACTAAAGTTGTGGTGGCTGAGTTAACACAAGTTGGGTTCGAATCTCAGTCCTGGCACTTGTGTCCCTGAGCAAGACACTTAACTTTAATTGCTTCTCAGCATTGTTGTCTTAACTTATGGATCCTGCTGAGTAATGTAAAAGTAGAGGAAGTAGAAGTGCTGCCACCAACAATCTACTATAATTGCCTTGACATGATGGCTAGTGTACAACCTTCCACTAATTAGGCCCTAAACCATGGAGTATAGAAAAAATAAAAATAAAAAAAATCTCCATTCTAAGAATATCATCAGATTGAAAACGATTAGTAAACTTTTATACTTTTTATCTACATTATCAGCAATTCAAGAAGTTTTCTAAAATTTACATCCAAAATGCTCAATCCTTTCAAAGTTAAATTCACTAAAATAATTAACAAGAACAAACACAGGTTTGTGGATCACTCTCCAAAGGCAAACAAGGATACGGCAAATTGTATTATATGAACCTAATCTTTGAATGACAAGTGATTCTACACATTAACCCTCCTACTCTTGGTAACATTTTCCAGTGAGTTGACCAACCATTTGAAACCATTCAACTGCACTGGTTGTGAATGATGGCACAACTGTGCACATAACATGTCTGTACTGTGTAGATGCATTTACCACATGATATTACATTGCAGGCTGGCATAGTTTATCTACCATTCCAAACCACAGTGGATGATATTGAATGGTCAGACAGAAGAAGGGCTAATTGATCAAGTCAATATATAGTCTAAGTGCTCACAGATATAAGCAATTGACTCACTAGCTTATTCTGTAAACAACTTGCTCTCGTCACTGTCATAATACTCCCTGTATTCAAACAACAGCAGAGTAATAAATCGGCTCTCAACCTGTGCTAAAATAACCTGTCAATCTTAGTTATGGCACTTTTACTAGTTACCCAATATTAGTAGAATTTTGCATTGAATACAAAGGAAAACAGCTCAATTGTTCATAACAATCCCAGCGTTTCAAGAAGCAAGGAAGCTGCACGCCTGTAACTGGATTTTAATTTTTAAAATGGCTTTCAGTTCTCAGTATAGCCAATCTGTATGAAGCCATGGCCAATATGTCTGAATGGACTTCTGTAAAAGAGGAGGAATTAGTGCACAAGATTGGAATGGCACAAGGCATCATTGGAATGGTTCTCAACACTCTAGCTTGGCTGGTCATCCTTCGCACCAAAAACCTCCACAATATGACAAACTATTTGCTGGCATATCTTGCTGTGACTGACTGCATTTATTGCTTTACTGTAGTCCTCTATCATTGTACAGAAGGTTGCAGCACTACAACTTGGTGGGCTGAATGTTGTTGGCTTATTAACAGTAGATTTTTAGAGTTTATGACAGCTATAGTATCCAGTTATAGTCTATGTCTAGTGACCTATGAACGATATATCGGAATAGTGCATCCACTGCACTATCCACGATGGATCACTGTGAAAAAAGTGACTCTCATAGCAATTCTGTCATGGATTATGTCATTTCTAATTGTCTGCCCAACAGTTTTGATGACGCCAAACAGCAGTATGGCAAGTGACATATTGATAAAGACAGGATTAAATCTATTTGGCTACCTCTTTCCTATCCTATTTATGAGTTGGGCTTACAACAAGCTCCAAGCCACTCTCAAGCTTGGTGAAGATAGAGGTTTATAATGGTGTGGCAATCTTGATTTTCTCAAATCTGAATCATTGTAACCAAACTGCGGCCAGCCGGAAGAAAACAAGTCTGGTTCCCTTTTCAGTGCAATGAATACTAGCATTCATTACTGTTATTAGATACAGGGAGCATGACCAAGATGGTGGCATTATGATAAAGGTCTATAGTCACTGTCACCGGAACACTGCATTGGGATGATGAAACAGTAATTAAGTGCACAGGTTTCTATATTCAGTAGGTGTCAATCTCAGTCATGGCACTGGTGTTTTATGTAAACCAGCACTGGGATTTTTAATAAAGCACAGTTAGCTAAAAGTTGCCCAGAAAAACTTCAGGGTTTCAAGTAAAATGAACAAAAAAATCTTTTAAGACACTTCTTGTTATTCCACAGTCCACAGTTATTGACAGTCAGAGATGACTTTCCACAAACTTTAACACATCACTTGTGTGTGTAAACTAAGTGTATCCAGATGACCAAACAGGAATTAAGTACAGTTTCATTCAGGTGGAAAAGGAGCTGTCAATCTCGATTATGGCATTGATATATTATGTGAACTACATTAATACTGGGATGGGATTTTAACAAGGCAGTGTTAGCAAAAGGCTCCATACAGTCCGAACAACCACATCATTTACATGGCTAACAGCAGACAGAATGTTCCTTTTGGCACTGATGTTTTATGTAAACCAGCACTGAGATTTGTAATCAAGCAGTGTTAGCTAAAAGTTGCTCAGAACGACTTCAGCGTTTCAAGTGACAACAGCAGGCAGTAAACCAGACTTTCATTTATTTTTTTATTTTGCTACAAATGGATTCCTGGTTCCTGTAAGTTCTATTGCAAGAGAACTTTACTGTCGACTGTACATTAATGGTTTTACAGGAGTATTTGCACTCTACTGCTCCACTTATGGTCTCTGTGTTGTGACCTATGAACGATATATTGGAATAGTATATTGGAATAGTATATCCACTCCAGTATCCAAGACTGTTATCGGCAAGAAAAGTTATCAGGATAATTTTAATAACATGGACAATAGCGTTTCTGTTATCATGTCCATATCTTGTTGCATTTACTGCCAGCACCAAAGAGGATCCAATACAAGTATGTGACATCACCTCAGAAGCATTGCTCACCGTAGCATACATTAGCCTTTTTGTATTCAGCTACCTGTTTCCCTTCCTTTTTATGAGTTGGGCTTACTATAAGATCCAAGCAACTCTCAAGAGAAGTGCTCAACAACTCCAACAACAGAATGTACAAGGAGCAGCACTTGAACTTTTACAGGCAAGACGAAAAGTGGTCAACATGCTTATGACTGTCATGGGTGTTCTGTTGGTTCTGTGGACCCCAAACTATGTCAAACTTATTTTCTGTTGGTCAAACGTCACCAATTATAACTGGTGTAGTTCCACAAATGCTATCCCACTTCATTACTGCTTAAATTTGATGTACTACGCAAACTTTGTAATTAATCCCATCATTTATGTCTTTCAATACAAAAAGTTTCGGAAAGGTCTTCAGGATATGTTGTGTTGGTGCATTGGTCGACCTCTAAGGCCAAATCACATTGGTTTTCAGATTGCTGTAAGCCAACCCTTCAAACCCACAAGGTAAAATTAGCCACAAAAATTCAGGTCAAGTCGTCAAATGATGAAGACTATTATTATAAAGGTTAATGGGAATAGACTGTGCAAGTCTCGCGCGTATCGGAGCGAGAAAACATGTCAAGTGAAGAACATATTTTTTCTGAAATCAAATCATTGTTTTTAAATTAGATCTATGAAACAATCTGACCAACAAAAATACTCATTACAATTTGCATAAAATGAGTTTTAGCTTTCATAATAAACACACAATTCATTTGTTAGTTTTTGTTGAAACAATCTAAAAACTCTGGGACAAGGATGCTTATTTGATCTGAACTTTTTAGGAAACCCTTTTGTAAATCCATGCCTGAATACGTGCAACCACTAAAAGCAGGTTTAAACGCAGACGCGCGATGATCGCACGGGCGTAGAATTAACGTGTGACGCAGTTTAAAGAGGACGCTGACGCCTCGACAACCGTAGACTGCAATGAAAATGCTTAGCGTCTGGCAATTACAGCGTCTGGTGATTATCATCGCGCGACCAAAACAAATTTGGTGATCGGAGGTGGGCACAAATTCTAAATTTTTTGCAAGTAACCGGAAGCAGAGGTCAAGTTTAATTCTTGGGTTTTCTTCGTTGCATTGTTGAATTGATTTTACTTTCATATTTTGTATCACTTAGTACTACATTCCCAACAACATATTTAATTTTCATGGTCATAAAGTACGTTAAACTAAAATTATAGACGAAACAAAATCTTGCCAACGTAAAACTCCATATGGTTGGGACCACGATGGTCCCGGAAGTTCGCTTACGCGCGAGACTTGCACAGTCTATTCATAACTAGACAGCTTCTATTCTTAGGATGTGTCCAAATTGGTAGCTACGGCTACGGCTATATCGCCGCGTCATCATGCGGGGAAGTATAGGACATCCATAGCAACACCCTTAGCAACAGCTATAGCTGTAGCCAAAGCCACTAAGTCAGATACGGCCTTACTTATGGTTATACAGAGCTTGTGTAGAAATGCAGGGATGAGCATAGTCTCGGTTCCAAGACTTTCTTATTTTACTCTTAGCTGAAATGGATCAATTCTAACAACACACTTTGATTTCGGATGATTGGGCTGTAGAAGAAGCCTTGGTAATATGTAATAAGGGATCAAAACCAATATGGTACATTCCTATGAATCATTGTAACCCTCTATGAGCTTTCATGTGTCGCTCAGTCAAGTAATATGAATAATGCATGGTTTTGATACCCATTACCATAACTTTGTAAAACCCTCCAAATAACATATCCAAGATGTTGCTGTGACAGCAGTTTCTGGGTGATAGTGGATTAGCATGGATAACGCTCTTATTAGTTGTTTGTGGGTTATATAGCACCATTACGTCTAGTGGTGGATTGTGAATATAAACTACAGGAACGTAGGAGGAGCACGATGTAGCTTTTTAGATGGGTACAAAGTGTGGTTACAAAGCCTTCAAGTTGATAAACAAAAACATTGACTTGATGCTGAATGTACAATAAAAGTGGAAAAAAAATCACAGTTACAAATTTTAGTTTTGAAAGACACCACAGCTCTAGTGTTGCTTCCAGAGGAGCATAAACCCTGACTTGACCTCTTATAATACAGGATTATTAAACTACTCCCAACAAGCTCTTCGAGGCAAGAGCAATGGATGAATTATAAACTAACCCAGCCATTTTTGGCTTCTTGAGTATATTATGCTATCACAAAATTTGTTGCGTGTGTTTTTATGTATTTCTTAATAACTGTTTGATATTTCTATCTGTTTATGTAATTTATTGCTGGTGCTCTTTTTAGATTTTAATGGCTGTTTTTTGTAAACTGTATATTTCGGCTTTTAGCCGCTGTATTGTAGTATTTTAATAAACCATAATATTAATTACTCTTCTCAGAGGAAGTCAAATGGTTGGCGTTATGTTGTTCCAGTCTTCAGTTACAGCTGATTAGCCTCTGGATCTAGAGAGTTAATATTGTTGGTCACTGTCATCGCATTTCATGTAACAAGTAATAAAGACAACTTTATATTACAATCCAAGAGTATCTGCAAATCTCACTCATGGACCAACTCTACTCAGATGTTGAGAATACAACAAAATATATACAAAGAGTTTATTCAGTCTGCATATGCAAACGCCTCACCAAAGATTTGTTGTCATCAACAACTGCATGGAAAGTGAACCCAAAAAATAAAATAATTTGAGACCTAATTTGCACGACCCATGTTGTGCACACTGGTAAAAAAAATTGGTGTTGTAAACTTTGTCATTTTTCAAACTGGTAGAAGCCAGATTTCATGCTACTTTGATTGAATTCAGCAACTTCAGTCATGAAGTAGGGTCCCATCTCTAAGATTCCATACACCAATAATCTGTAGACATCATATTTTTTAGCAGTTGTAGCCCAAAATGACACAAACATTGAATGTTGCATAGGACTCGTTGTCAAGGGTTTAATTGGTAAACGTATAGTTTGTGAGAATTGTGGCGTGTCGTGGCCGAGCGATCTAGGTCACCGGACCTAAGCTCTGGTGTAGTCAGCAGCAGAGTGTGGGGTCGATACCCGGTCATGACACTTGTGCCCCTGAGCAAGGCACTTAACTATAATTGCTTCGAAAAAGTTGGGAAGGTAGTGCATTCTGCTCTACCAGATAGGCTCCTAGTGGATGATACCCATGCCTACATCCTTAAGGACTGTGAAGGGGGTAACCCTGTTTCAGCCCCAGGAGTAGGAGGCAACGTGCCCCTGGTTTCAATTGATTTGGGTCGATAGCCCAAATCAGTTATGTGTAGCCCTCACCTTGAAGTGGCCGTCCGTGGCCTTGTGAGTTAGGCGATATCTCATAAAAAAAAAAAAAAAAAAAAAAATTGCTTGGTGCCATAAAGTCTTTGACTTCAACTGCCTGTTACATATTTAGTTTAAGTTTTGTAAAATTAACAAAAACATCTTTTAAGACACGTCTTGGTCATCCCCATTACCTTTAACATTTTTGTGTGTATTACATGTATTCCATCCGTGCTGTATTTTTGTATGGTGGTTTTTGGATGTTTGGTGTACTTTCTTGTATAATCGTTTTTACCTAATCGTTTTTTGGGGTGTGAAAATTGAATTTTTGTGTTCTTTAAATGTGGTGATAAATAAAGTTAGATAAGATATCATTAGTTATAAAACAAGCACGAGTGGAATAGGTAAAATAATAACACTTCTGCGTCCCATATCAAATGATGATAATGCTCTGTGTGAATAAATTTATGTAATTGTTATTGTACACAGAATGACTCAACTTGTTTCCTTTATTAGTTGCTGATTTAACTTTCCATTTTCAATTCCGTGTTTGTAATCTGCAGTAACAGAAATACTTGAAAAGCTGTTTGTCAGTATGCATTTGTCATATACGTAACAATAATCTCACTATCTTGCTCATTAAAAATTAGCAAATAATTATGTTGGAAAAGTACACTGACTGGATGAACCTGATTAGAAGGGTTGAAGGAGTTACTGGGATGGGTATCTACATTCTAGATTGGCTAGTCATTCTCAACATCAAGGTGTCGTGGCCGAGCGGTTTAGAGCATCAAATTCAAGTTGTTCCTGCCGAATTCCAGAGTCCTAAATTGTTTTTATGTCGCCATTTTGAAAAGCGCCCTCTGTATCCGGTTTTGTGTGGCGAGACTATGGTTCGAGAAAAGAGTATCCAACGCTCAACAAATAAAATACACTAAAGTCACAGTTTTCACTTTCTGGTGATTCAAGACCCTTATTATTAACTGAAATGATGCCTTGCCTATTACATTCACCTTTTGCTACTTTAAAATAACAAACTTTATGCTTTACCTTAAGAAACTGAGTAAAGATGTATCAATCAGATAGAGAGAGGTTGAAAAACTGTATTTTCACCACCGTCTCGACCCTGCGATCTGCTACTTGTCAAGAGGGGGCGCTATACACAAAAAGGGGGTGATTTTGGCACTAACACAAGTTCTGATGGTTAAGTCATCGGGGTGTGGGTTCGAATCCCAGTCATGACACTTGTGTCTTTGAGCAAGACACTTTATTATAATTGCTTGTCTTCATCCAGGGGTATAAATGGGTACCTGCAAGGGTAGAGGTTGATATTGTGTTTGAAAACAGCCTTCGGAGCGCCACGGCAGCTCCGGGCTGTATACTCCCAAGGGAGCTGAGAAAGATTAAAGGTATGTTATCGGCCCAATGACCAGGGCACTAATGTAAAGTGCATTGATATGTTATTGTAAAATGCTCTGTATAAGAACTATTTATTATTTTTTATTATTATTATCAGAAACAAAGGTAAAAATTTACTTACAGCCATATCTTTCTGATAAGGATTACATATTTATATTTGTTATTCCACAGTCTACAGTTATTGACAGTCATTGACAGTTATTGTGTGTAAACTAAGTGTATCCAGATGACCAAACGGCAATTGAGTACAGTTTCATTCAGGTGGAAAAGGAGCTGTCAATCTCGATTATGGAATTGATATATTAAGTGAACTACATTAATGCAGGGATGGGATTTTAACAAAGCAGTGTAGCAAAAGGCTCCATACAGTCAGAACAGCCACATCATTTACATGGCTAACAGCAGACAGACTTTTCCTACAGTATCTTTGGAATTGCACTTGGAATTTTCTAAAGGAAACGTCTTTCTCTACACGTAACTGAATTTTGACGAAGCTACTTCAAATTGGGAAAACTCAAATTACTTCCTCATAGTTTGGTAGATTTTGTAATTGATCTGCGAAGGTTGATGTGTAAAGACGTCACCAATTTAAATCCATAGCCACTCATGTCTGGAGCAAATGCAAGTTTTGTTGACAGGAATGACTTCATGGACAACTTTGGAATGGCACAAGGCATCATTGGAATGGTTCTCAACACTCTAGCTTGGCTGGTCATCCTTCGCACCAAAAGCCTCCACAATATGACAAACTACTTGCTGGCATATCTTGCTGTGGTTGATGGTCTAGCCTGTTTTACTGTATTCCTTTATCATAGTAAAGACAGATATGCGGCAGGTTTGATAGGACGGGAAATTTACTGTCTACTTGTTAACAGCAGATTTCTAGAATCATTAGCAGTCTTGTCATCGAGTTATGGTCTGTGTCTGGTGACCTTTGAGCGATATATTGGAATAGTGCACCCACTGCAATATCCCCGACTGATGTCTGCAAAAAAAGCAGCTTCACAAACTTTCCTGGCATGGATTATCTCATTTCTTATCTCCTGTCCGAACCTCTTTGTCCAACATGCAAATATCGGAAAAGATCCACCATCAGCATGCCACACCATCTTGGAGTTATCGTTATTGGAGGATTTGTCTACGATTTTTACGTTTATCTTCAGCTACGTTTTGCCAATTATCTTTATGGTTTGGGCTTACTACAAGATCCAAGCCACTCTCAAGAAAAGTGCTCAACAACTGCAACAACAGAATGTACAAGGGGCAGCCCTGGAGCTTTTACAGGCAAGACAGAATGTGATCAGCATGCTTAGGATTGTCCTGGGTGCATTGGTTGTACTGTGGACACCAAATGTTCTCTATCTCATTTTATTCGTTTGGACAAAAGTGTTGTACTCTAATCAAGGTGATGCCTTATTAAACTCACTGACTGTGGTCTACAGCATGAACTCTGTGATCAATCCCATCATTTATGTCTTCAAATACCAGAGGTTTCGGAAAGGTCTTCAAGACATGCTGTGTTGTTGCATTGGTTGACCTCTCAGGCCAAACCGCATTGAAGTTCAGATTGCTATGAATGAACACACTGCATAGAAAGGATCACAAACTCACAATCAAGCACTACGATGGAAAGAGGAAAGGATTACATAAGGTGAAGTCCCAATAACTGACAATCTTAAATTAAAAGAATATAGATTGTTCAGACTTTGAAAAGAACTAAATTATACTTTATGGTCAGGTAAAAGCTACCTTGACATGTTTTGATTGATTGTCAAGTGGTATTTCTCTCATTTTTGTAGGGAGAATGGCTCTCTGGCCATGCTCCAAATACTATTCATTAGGAGGGATAGTGTCAAAGATCTCTGTGTGTGTGTGTATTGTTTTTGTTTAAATCATCTTTTTATTAGAGAAATATTGTCACTTTTAGGGCTAGAGGAATCGGATTTTGCAAACTTGTGACTGTTTAATGTAGCCTTGTGTTGAGCTTTTTCCCTTCACACAAATGACTGTGCTGTGCTAAAATACTTGTATTGTGTGCTATTGGAAGATTACAATCAGTTCAAGTGCAAGAGATCACTTTATATTTTAGACGTCATTATATGGATTTTGCTTTTGTTGTATTTTGGTGAATGCTCGTCCTTTTTTAATTAGAGGGCCGGCCCCTCCCCTTGTCTCTACATTAACAAGTACAAACACAGGTTTGCATATATGAATCTAAAAAGGCAAAAGCAGATACAGCAAGTTAAATTATATGAACCTAATCTGTAAACTGGTAAATGACAAGAGATTCTACACACTAATTGATCAAGTCAATATATAGTGCTCACAGATATAAGCAATTAACTCACTAGCTTATTCTGTAAACAACTTGTTCTCATCACTGTCAACCACTGCATTCAAACAACAGAGTAATAAATTGTGCTCCTCAACCTGAGCTGAAATAACCTGTCAATCTTAGTTATGGCACTGTTTCTTTTTACTAGTTACCCAATATTAGTGGAATATTGCATGTAATGCAAAGGAAAAGAGCAACAAAATTTCATAACGATCCCAGCGTTTCAAGAAGCAAGGAAGTTACACGCCTGTAACTGGATTTTATTTTTTTAAATGGTTTTCAGTTCTCAGTATAACCAATCTGAAGCCATGGCCAACATGTCCGAAGGGACTTCTGTAAGCAAGGAGGAATTAGTGCACAAGATTGGAATGGCACAAGGCATCATTGGAATGGTTCTCAACACTCTAGCTTGGCTGGTCATCCTTCGCACCAAAAGACTCCACAATATGACTAACTATTTGCTGGCGTATCTTGCTGTGACTGACTGCATTTATTGCTTTTCTGTAGTACTTTATTATTGTACTGCACTGTACAGTACTGCAACTTGGTGGGTCAATTTCTGTTGGCTTATTGACAGTAGATTTGTAGAGTATATGACAGGTTTAGTATCCAGTTTTAGTCTATGTCTGGTGACCTATGAACGATATATCGGAATAGTGCATCCACTGCACTATCCACGATGGATCACTGTAAAAAAAGGGACTCTCACAGCTGTCCTGTCATGGATTATGTCATTTCTAATTGTCTGCCCAGCACTTTTTGTGAAGCCATACAGCAGTATGGCATGTGACATATTGGCAAGTGACATATTGGCAAGCACGGGATTCATCATATTTGGCTACCTATTTCCTATCCTATTTATGAGTTGGGCTTACTACAAGATCCAAGCCACTCTCAAGAAAAGTGCTCAACAACTGCAACAACAGAATGTACAAGGAGCAGCCCTAGAGCTTTTACAGGCAAGACAGAATGTGATCAGCATGCTTAAGATTGTCCTGGGTGCATTGGTTGTTCTGTGGACACCATTTGTAATATGGCTGATGCTTTACCCTTTATATCAAGATAACAACTTGTGTGGATCTAAAACCAATAAAACAATTCTTTTCCTTGTCGTTGCCATCTACAACATGAACTCAGTGATCAATCCCATCATTTATGTTTTCAAATACAAGAAGTTTCGGAGAGGTCTTCAAGACATGCTCTGTTGTTCCGTTGGTCGACCTCTCAGGCCAAACCGAATTGAAGTTCAGAATGCTATGAATGAACGCACTGTGTAGGAAGGATCACAAACTCAAAATCAAGCACTACAATGGAAACTGGAAAGGATCACATAAGGTGAAGTCCCAATAACTGACAACCTAACATGTTAAAGGATATAAATTATTCAGACTTTGAAAAGAACTAAATTACACTTGTGCTTTATGGTCAGGTAACGGCGCTAGTTCCACACAAGAGATACTGAGGTCCATGAAAGCTGCAGCGTCATTTTAACCACTTGACGTTGAATTACGTCTTAGGCCTGCGCTAAATCTCCTACTTTTGCTGTGTCGAACACAAATGATTTTCGCAAGGTAAAAGTGCGGCAATTAAAACTGAGTCGGTGACAATTGTCAAATTTAGTAAATTAGTTTGCCGCATTTAAAGTGATTCAAAATGGCTGACGCGAGAGAAAATTGCTAAGGAGTCATGTTTCATGGCAATTCGAGCTGTGACACTCAAAATATTGATGACAAAATCATAATGATAACATTCCACACCTTAAATGATGTACTTATTATACCCAACGTTGTTGAGTGGCATTCATTGTCTATTCATTGTCAAACAAAATCCATTAGTTTAATTCTGAATTTCTGCAGATTATGTTTGTTCCAGTCAGCAGTATGGTACTAACAAGAAGAACATTCACATTGTTAGAAAATAAACATAAAACTTCTTTCAAACGCTTTGGGCATGCGTATTCCCAAAGAGCATCGCCTGACTGAGGATTCAATTCGATTTGACACGGGAAGAGTGCGATGTTTGTCACCATGTTGTGCAACTACGGTGTAGCACGGCAGAGCTTGCCTTGCTACATGACAATGTCGAACTTAAAAAAAAATAATGCGCTTAACGTCACTCTTTTGTCGAATTTAATTATTTGAATTTGACACGGCAAAAGTGTGACGTTTAGCGTAGACCTTACTCAGCAAAACTGAATACTGATAGATGGTTAAATACATCTGGGAAAAACTTAGGAACATCCTCTTTTGGTTGTGGTCAGTTGAATGCCCTAGACATTCCGTTATGTAATGTGTACAGGTAGAACTTTACCATGCTTTACTTTGTTTCCCCTGTACACAGAGAGACAAAAGTTAGTGGAATTCATGGTCCAAATTTCTCTTTTTTCGGGGTTATTGTGTAATCACCGATTCTAGACCTTATCGTTTTGTTGTTCAAACGAAGATTACGAGAGATCGATAGGCTGCCATCATTGTTTATCACTGTATTCGACATATGGGAGGCAAGTCTCGATATTCCAGCATACCATGGTTGTTTATCAACCGTAGCTTATGACAAAGGTTTGGCCTTTTGCGTGGAAAACTTTCCGTAATTTCTTAAAAGTGAACAACAAATCTTGGGGCATTAAATGAGAACGTTTGTTGTCTTGACCATGTTAAGTCAGTGTGTCAATGTGACAACAATATTCTGGAAGTTCAGAAGAGTTCAAGGGAAAAAAAAACCCCAAAACACGCAGAGGCCAGATAAATTTCTTAAAAAAAAACTTTCAAAAAGCTGTAAATATGGTTCTGCTTCGCTGGTACTGAAAAAAATTAGCCAATGCATATCTCTTACATAGGAATATAACGTAAGTGTAACCAATGTATCTAGCACAACACCAAATTTCCATCACCTCAGTAGAATTTGAAACTTTGCTTGGTAGGATTTGAACCCACTCTTTTTCACAGCTAATGCCTCTGCTTACAAAATATGACCCATTCATCAAACTTGATTTGCAATCAACGTTTTTACAACACTGAGTGCACACAAGAGGAGACTTTAAGATTCAAGACAGCAGCTGGAATACCAAATAGCTTAAAGCGTGGCTCCAAGGTCAAATTCAGTTATGTGATGCACTCAATTTCCAATAGATTGAGTCCTCATGGAAGTGGGACAAAATTACAAGTCTCTAACCTCACAATAAAATGGTGTAAAATTATGCTTTATTTGATACTCTTTTAGAGTGAAATTCCAGCATGACGAAATCAGACATAAAAAACAAATGGGCTGTACATTCCAAAGAGGAATTTTTGCTCAGGTCAACAGGTCAAACAACTAGATTCTGTGCTGTTTTGATTGAACATCATCAACATTCAGGAAAGAACAAACATTTCCTATACAGCCCATGTTATCTCCATTGATAAGTTTTTTTTGTAACAAATATTTTCTTTGGTTTTTCCTAGTATTGTCCTGCCCGCCCTCCCCCTTTATTTATTGTAATCATGGCATCTCCGGTATTTACTTTGTATTTTATAAGCACATTTGATATGCCCGGTTTGCATCTTAGTATGTCATCGTAGTGGGCGCTGGCTGCTTAGCCGAACCGTTTGCGGGAGCATTAGAGTCATTTATGTTCCAGCTTCCGTTCAGTTCAGTTTGGGTTATTTTTTGGTTCTGTTCCAGTAAGTTTTCATAGTGAACTCCCGTAAGTAACTCTTATCTTTTCACAGTGTTTATTCAATTAAGACTTTCCTTATGTATAAAGACCTTTATGTGGTAAATTCAGCAAGACACCGATATTTTGATTTTCCTTGTAAAGTTATTGCTGTTGAGCCAACGCCCTTATTTGGTTTCCTTTATACGGCTCCTGGTCTCCAAAGTATGATTAATTTGACTGCTATTTATTATCTTCAGTTTCTATCTTTAATGCTTAGAATCGTTTATTGGTGTGTAATTTCTCGTTGCTTCGCACATATTTATTATTGGTTTATGTCTATACAGCACCCCAGAATGCTGCAGTAAACCGCAGTAAACCGCAGTAACCACCGATAGCTAATCTTCATTTATTGATTCCCATGTGTATGGCCGGAATCGTGAGTTCCCCTGGAAATGATTGTAAGTTTATAGTACAAAGTTAATTTCGTTGTTGAGGTTAAAGTATTGGGTTAATTCTTGAAATGCTTTATGTTTAGGTCTTGCTTGATATTTGATGCTGTTTCATTTTATTGCCATTACGCACTTCCCTTTTTTCTTCTAAAAGTGATTAATTATGTGTACTTATTGTATGTAACATTTAACATTGTATTTATGTATTTGTTATCTTTAGTTTCACCCGCGTCAGTTTTGCCATTTCCCGTGGTGTGCAAATAAAATGGGGTGAACTCATGAACATAATAATAGTCTTCCAGCCTCTGCTATTTAGTGTGCCGTACATGTGACAGCCCATGATGAAATGAGACGTTATTGACATTTTTTTGATTTTGACAAAAATTGCATTTGAAGGTTTTTAAACACAGTAGCATTCGACACTGTTTTAGCCGGAGGTTAGAGAGCTGTAATTTCCTTTTTCATTTTCTTAAGGACTCTATCTATTGGTAAATGAGTGGATCACAAAACTGAACTTTGACCTTGGAGCCCCCTCATGATAATAATTGTTTATGTAGTTATGAGCATACAAACTCAGAGACAACATTGACTTTACATGGTCATGTGTTGTGGCCGAGTGGTCTAGCAGCGCACTGAATTAAAGTTGTGGTGGCTGAGTTAACACAAGTTGGGTTCGAATCTCAGTCCTGGCACTTGTGTCCCTGAGCAAGACACTTAACTTTAATTGCTTCTCAGCATTGTTGTCTTAACTTATGGATCCTGCTGAGTAATGTAAAAGTAGAGGAAGTAGAAGTGCTGCCACCAACAATCTACTATAATTGCCTTGACATGATGGCTAGTGTACAACCTTCCACTAATTAGGCCCTAAACCATGGAGTATAGAAAAAATAAAAATAAAAAAAATCTCCATTCTAAGAATATCATCAGATTGAAAACGATTAGTAAACTTTTATACTTTTTATCTACATTATCAGCAATTCAAGAAGTTTTCTAAAATTTACATCCAAAATGCTCAATCCTTTCAAAGTTAAATTCACTAAAATAATTAACAAGAACAAACACAGGTTTGTGGATCACTCTCCAAAGGCAAACAAGGATACGGCAAATTGTATTATATGAACCTAATCTTTGAATGACAAGTGATTCTACACATTAACCCTCCTACTCTTGGTAACATTTTCCAGTGAGTTGACCAACCATTTGAAACCATTCAACTGCACTGGTTGTGAATGATGGCACAACTGTGCACATAACATGTCTGTACTGTGTAGATGCATTTACCACATGATATTACATTGCAGGCTGGCATAGTTTATCTACCATTCCAAACCACAGTGGATGATATTGAATGGTCAGACAGAAGAAGGGCTAATTGATCAAGTCAATATATAGTCTAAGTGCTCACAGATATAAGCAATTGACTCACTAGCTTATTCTGTAAACAACTTGCTCTCGTCACTGTCATAATACTCCCTGTATTCAAACAACAGCAGAGTAATAAATCGGCTCTCAACCTGTGCTAAAATAACCTGTCAATCTTAGTTATGGCACTTTTACTAGTTACCCAATATTAGTAGAATTTTGCATTGAATACAAAGGAAAACAGCTCAATTGTTCATAACAATCCCAGCGTTTCAAGAAGCAAGGAAGCTGCACGCCTGTAACTGGATTTTAATTTTTAAAATGGCTTTCAGTTCTCAGTATAGCCAATCTGTATGAAGCCATGGCCAATATGTCTGAATGGACTTCTGTAAAAGAGGAGGAATTAGTGCACAAGATTGGAATGGCACAAGGCATCATTGGAATGGTTCTCAACACTCTAGCTTGGCTGGTCATCCTTCGCACCAAAAACCTCCACAATATGACAAACTATTTGCTGGCATATCTTGCTGTGACTGACTGCATTTATTGCTTTACTGTAGTCCTCTATCATTGTACAGAAGGTTGCAGCACTACAACTTGGTGGGCTGAATGTTGTTGGCTTATTAACAGTAGATTTTTAGAGTTTATGACAGCTATAGTATCCAGTTATAGTCTATGTCTAGTGACCTATGAACGATATATCGGAATAGTGCATCCACTGCACTATCCACGATGGATCACTGTGAAAAAAGTGACTCTCATAGCAATTCTGTCATGGATTATGTCATTTCTAATTGTCTGCCCAACAGTTTTGATGACGCCAAACAGCAGTATGGCAAGTGACATATTGATAAAGACAGGATTAAATCTATTTGGCTACCTCTTTCCTATCCTATTTATGAGTTGGGCTTACAACAAGCTCCAAGCCACTCTCAAGCTTGGTGAAGATAGAGGTTTATAATGGTGTGGCAATCTTGATTTTCTCAAATCTGAATCATTGTAACCAAACTGCGGCCAGCCGGAAGAAAACAAGTCTGGTTCCCTTTTCAGTGCAATGAATACTAGCATTCATTACTGTTATTAGATACAGGGAGCATGACCAAGATGGTGGCATTATGATAAAGGTCTATAGTCACTGTCACCGGAACACTGCATTGGGATGATGAAACAGTAATTAAGTGCACAGGTTTCTATATTCAGTAGGTGTCAATCTCAGTCATGGCACTGGTGTTTTATGTAAACCAGCACTGGGATTTTTAATAAAGCACAGTTAGCTAAAAGTTGCCCAGAAAAACTTCAGGGTTTCAAGTAAAATGAACAAAAAAATCTTTTAAGACACTTCTTGTTATTCCACAGTCCACAGTTATTGACAGTCAGAGATGACTTTCCACAAACTTTAACACATCACTTGTGTGTGTAAACTAAGTGTATCCAGATGACCAAACAGGAATTAAGTACAGTTTCATTCAGGTGGAAAAGGAGCTGTCAATCTCGATTATGGCATTGATATATTATGTGAACTACATTAATACTGGGATGGGATTTTAACAAGGCAGTGTTAGCAAAAGGCTCCATACAGTCCGAACAACCACATCATTTACATGGCTAACAGCAGACAGAATGTTCCTTTTGGCACTGATGTTTTATGTAAACCAGCACTGAGATTTGTAATCAAGCAGTGTTAGCTAAAAGTTGCTCAGAACGACTTCAGCGTTTCAAGTGACAACAGCAGGCAGTAAACCAGACTTTCATTTATTTTTTTATTTTGCTACAAATGGATTCCTGGTTCCTGTAAGTTCTATTGCAAGAGAACTTTACTGTCGACTGTACATTAATGGTTTTACAGGAGTATTTGCACTCTACTGCTCCACTTATGGTCTCTGTGTTGTGACCTATGAACGATATATTGGAATAGTATATTGGAATAGTATATCCACTCCAGTATCCAAGACTGTTATCGGCAAGAAAAGTTATCAGGATAATTTTAATAACATGGACAATAGCGTTTCTGTTATCATGTCCATATCTTGTTGCATTTACTGCCAGCACCAAAGAGGATCCAATACAAGTATGTGACATCACCTCAGAAGCATTGCTCACCGTAGCATACATTAGCCTTTTTGTATTCAGCTACCTGTTTCCCTTCCTTTTTATGAGTTGGGCTTACTATAAGATCCAAGCAACTCTCAAGAGAAGTGCTCAACAACTCCAACAACAGAATGTACAAGGAGCAGCACTTGAACTTTTACAGGCAAGACGAAAAGTGGTCAACATGCTTATGACTGTCATGGGTGTTCTGTTGGTTCTGTGGACCCCAAACTATGTCAAACTTATTTTCTGTTGGTCAAACGTCACCAATTATAACTGGTGTAGTTCCACAAATGCTATCCCACTTCATTACTGCTTAAATTTGATGTACTACGCAAACTTTGTAATTAATCCCATCATTTATGTCTTTCAATACAAAAAGTTTCGGAAAGGTCTTCAGGATATGTTGTGTTGGTGCATTGGTCGACCTCTAAGGCCAAATCACATTGGTTTTCAGATTGCTGTAAGCCAACCCTTCAAACCCACAAGGTAAAATTAGCCACAAAAATTCAGGTCAAGTCGTCAAATGATGAAGACTATTATTATAAAGGTTAATGGGAATAGACTGTGCAAGTCTCGCGCGTATCGGAGCGAGAAAACATGTCAAGTGAAGAACATATTTTTTCTGAAATCAAATCATTGTTTTTAAATTAGATCTATGAAACAATCTGACCAACAAAAATACTCATTACAATTTGCATAAAATGAGTTTTAGCTTTCATAATAAACACACAATTCATTTGTTAGTTTTTGTTGAAACAATCTAAAAACTCTGGGACAAGGATGCTTATTTGATCTGAACTTTTTAGGAAACCCTTTTGTAAATCCATGCCTGAATACGTGCAACCACTAAAAGCAGGTTTAAACGCAGACGCGCGATGATCGCACGGGCGTAGAATTAACGTGTGACGCAGTTTAAAGAGGACGCTGACGCCTCGACAACCGTAGACTGCAATGAAAATGCTTAGCGTCTGGCAATTACAGCGTCTGGTGATTATCATCGCGCGACCAAAACAAATTTGGTGATCGGAGGTGGGCACAAATTCTAAATTTTTTGCAAGTAACCGGAAGCAGAGGTCAAGTTTAATTCTTGGGTTTTCTTCGTTGCATTGTTGAATTGATTTTACTTTCATATTTTGTATCACTTAGTACTACATTCCCAACAACATATTTAATTTTCATGGTCATAAAGTACGTTAAACTAAAATTATAGACGAAACAAAATCTTGCCAACGTAAAACTCCATATGGTTGGGACCACGATGGTCCCGGAAGTTCGCTTACGCGCGAGACTTGCACAGTCTATTCATAACTAGACAGCTTCTATTCTTAGGATGTGTCCAAATTGGTAGCTACGGCTACGGCTATATCGCCGCGTCATCATGCGGGGAAGTATAGGACATCCATAGCAACACCCTTAGCAACAGCTATAGCTGTAGCCAAAGCCACTAAGTCAGATACGGCCTTACTTATGGTTATACAGAGCTTGTGTAGAAATGCAGGGATGAGCATAGTCTCGGTTCCAAGACTTTCTTATTTTACTCTTAGCTGAAATGGATCAATTCTAACAACACACTTTGATTTCGGATGATTGGGCTGTAGAAGAAGCCTTGGTAATATGTAATAAGGGATCAAAACCAATATGGTACATTCCTATGAATCATTGTAACCCTCTATGAGCTTTCATGTGTCGCTCAGTCAAGTAATATGAATAATGCATGGTTTTGATACCCATTACCATAACTTTGTAAAACCCTCCAAATAACATATCCAAGATGTTGCTGTGACAGCAGTTTCTGGGTGATAGTGGATTAGCATGGATAACGCTCTTATTAGTTGTTTGTGGGTTATATAGCACCATTACGTCTAGTGGTGGATTGTGAATATAAACTACAGGAACGTAGGAGGAGCACGATGTAGCTTTTTAGATGGGTACAAAGTGTGGTTACAAAGCCTTCAAGTTGATAAACAAAAACATTGACTTGATGCTGAATGTACAATAAAAGTGGAAAAAAAATCACAGTTACAAATTTTAGTTTTGAAAGACACCACAGCTCTAGTGTTGCTTCCAGAGGAGCATAAACCCTGACTTGACCTCTTATAATACAGGATTATTAAACTACTCCCAACAAGCTCTTCGAGGCAAGAGCAATGGATGAATTATAAACTAACCCAGCCATTTTTGGCTTCTTGAGTATATTATGCTATCACAAAATTTGTTGCGTGTGTTTTTATGTATTTCTTAATAACTGTTTGATATTTCTATCTGTTTATGTAATTTATTGCTGGTGCTCTTTTTAGATTTTAATGGCTGTTTTTTGTAAACTGTATATTTCGGCTTTTAGCCGCTGTATTGTAGTATTTTAATAAACCATAATATTAATTACTCTTCTCAGAGGAAGTCAAATGGTTGGCGTTATGTTGTTCCAGTCTTCAGTTACAGCTGATTAGCCTCTGGATCTAGAGAGTTAATATTGTTGGTCACTGTCATCGCATTTCATGTAACAAGTAATAAAGACAACTTTATATTACAATCCAAGAGTATCTGCAAATCTCACTCATGGACCAACTCTACTCAGATGTTGAGAATACAACAAAATATATACAAAGAGTTTATTCAGTCTGCATATGCAAACGCCTCACCAAAGATTTGTTGTCATCAACAACTGCATGGAAAGTGAACCCAAAAAATAAAATAATTTGAGACCTAATTTGCACGACCCATGTTGTGCACACTGGTAAAAAAAATTGGTGTTGTAAACTTTGTCATTTTTCAAACTGGTAGAAGCCAGATTTCATGCTACTTTGATTGAATTCAGCAACTTCAGTCATGAAGTAGGGTCCCATCTCTAAGATTCCATACACCAATAATCTGTAGACATCATATTTTTTAGCAGTTGTAGCCCAAAATGACACAAACATTGAATGTTGCATAGGACTCGTTGTCAAGGGTTTAATTGGTAAACGTATAGTTTGTGAGAATTGTGGCGTGTCGTGGCCGAGCGATCTAGGTCACCGGACCTAAGCTCTGGTGTAGTCAGCAGCAGAGTGTGGGGTCGATACCCGGTCATGACACTTGTGCCCCTGAGCAAGGCACTTAACTATAATTGCTTCGAAAAAGTTGGGAAGGTAGTGCATTCTGCTCTACCAGATAGGCTCCTAGTGGATGATACCCATGCCTACATCCTTAAGGACTGTGAAGGGGGTAACCCTGTTTCAGCCCCAGGAGTAGGAGGCAACGTGCCCCTGGTTTCAATTGATTTGGGTCGATAGCCCAAATCAGTTATGTGTAGCCCTCACCTTGAAGTGGCCGTCCGTGGCCTTGTGAGTTAGGCGATATCTCATAAAAAAAAAAAAAAAAAAAAAAATTGCTTGGTGCCATAAAGTCTTTGACTTCAACTGCCTGTTACATATTTAGTTTAAGTTTTGTAAAATGAACAAAAACATCTTTTAAGACACGTCTTGGTCATCCCCATTACCTTTAACATTTTTGTGTGTATTACATGTATTCCATCCGTGCTGTATTTTTGTATGGTGGTTTTTGGATGTTTGGTGTACTTTCTTGTATAATCGTTTTTACCTAATCGTTTTTTGGGGTGTGAAAATTGAATTTTTGTGTTCTTTAAATGTGGTGATAAATAAAGTTAGATAAGATATCATTAGTTATAAAACAAGCACGAGTGGAATAGGTAAAATAATAACACTTCTGCGTCCCATATCAAATGATGATAATGCTCTGTGTGAATAAATTTATGTAATTGTTATTGTACACAGAATGACTCAACTTGTTTCCTTTATTAGTTGCTGATTTAACTTTCCATTTTCAATTCCGTGTTTGTAATCTGCAGTAACAGAAATACTTGAAAAGCTGTTTGTCAGTATGCATTTGTCATATACGTAACAATAATCTCACTATCTTGCTCATTAAAAATTAGCAAATAATTATGTTGGAAAAGTACACTGACTGGATGAACCTGATTAGAAGGGTTGAAGGAGTTACTGGGATGGGTATCTACATTCTAGATTGGCTAGTCATTCTCAACATCAAGGTGTCGTGGCCGAGCGGTTTAGAGCATCAAATTCAAGTTGTTCCTGCCGAATTCCAGAGTCCTAAATTGTTTTTATGTCGCCATTTTGAAAAGCGCCCTCTGTATCCGGTTTTGTGTGGCGAGACTATGGTTCGAGAAAAGAGTATCCAACGCTCAACAAATAAAATACACTAAAGTCACAGTTTTCACTTTCTGGTGATTCAAGACCCTTATTATTAACTGAAATGATGCCTTGCCTATTACATTCACCTTTTGCTACTTTAAAATAACAAACTTTATGCTTTACCTTAAGAAACTGAGTAAAGATGTATCAATCAGATAGAGAGAGGTTGAAAAACTGTATTTTCACCACCGTCTCGACCCTGCGATCTGCTACTTGTCAAGAGGGGGCGCTATACACAAAAAGGGGGTGATTTTGGCACTAACACAAGTTCTGATGGTTAAGTCATCGGGGTGTGGGTTCGAATCCCAGTCATGACACTTGTGTCTTTGAGCAAGACACTTTATTATAATTGCTTGTCTTCATCCAGGGGTATAAATGGGTACCTGCAAGGGTAGAGGTTGATATTGTGTTTGAAAACAGCCTTCGGAGCGCCACGGCAGCTCCGGGCTGTATACTCCCAAGGGAGCTGAGAAAGATTAAAGGTATGTTATCGGCCCAATGACCAGGGCACTAATGTAAAGTGCATTGATATGTTATTGTAAAATGCTCTGTATAAGAACTATTTATTATTTTTTATTATTATTATCAGAAACAAAGGTAAAAATTTACTTACAGCCATATCTTTCTGATAAGGATTACATATTTATATTTGTTATTCCACAGTCTACAGTTATTGACAGTCATTGACAGTTATTGTGTGTAAACTAAGTGTATCCAGATGACCAAACGGCAATTGAGTACAGTTTCATTCAGGTGGAAAAGGAGCTGTCAATCTCGATTATGGAATTGATATATTAAGTGAACTACATTAATGCAGGGATGGGATTTTAACAAAGCAGTGTAGCAAAAGGCTCCATACAGTCAGAACAGCCACATCATTTACATGGCTAACAGCAGACAGACTTTTCCTACAGTATCTTTGGAATTGCACTTGGAATTTTCTAAAGGAAACGTCTTTCTCTACACGTAACTGAATTTTGACGAAGCTACTTCAAATTGGGAAAACTCAAATTACTTCCTCATAGTTTGGTAGATTTTGTAATTGATCTGCGAAGGTTGATGTGTAAAGACGTCACCAATTTAAATCCATAGCCACTCATGTCTGGAGCAAATGCAAGTTTTGTTGACAGGAATGACTTCATGGACAACTTTGGAATGGCACAAGGCATCATTGGAATGGTTCTCAACACTCTAGCTTGGCTGGTCATCCTTCGCACCAAAAACCTCCACAATATGACAAACTACTTGCTGGCATATCTTGCTGTGGTTGATGGTCTAGCCTGTTTTACTGTATTCCTTTATCATAGTAAAGACAGATATGCGGCAGGTTTGATAGGACGGGAAATTTACTGTCTACTTGTTAACAGCAGATTTCTAGAATCATTAGCAGTCTTGTCATCGAGTTATGGTCTGTGTCTGGTGACCTTTGAGCGATATATTGGAATAGTGCACCCACTGCAATATCCCCGACTGATGTCTGCAAAAAAAGCAGCTTCACAAACTTTCCTGGCATGGATTATCTCATTTCTTATCTCCTGTCCGAACCTCTTTGTCCAACATGCAAATATCGGAAAAGATCCACCATCAGCATGCCACACCATCTTGGAGTTATCGTTATTGGAGGATTTGTCTACGATTTTTACGTTTATCTTCAGCTACGTTTTGCCAATTATCTTTATGGTTTGGGCTTACTACAAGATCCAAGCCACTCTCAAGAAAAGTGCTCAACAACTGCAACAACAGAATGTACAAGGAGCAGCACTTGAGCTTTTACAGGCAAGACAGAATGTGATCAGCATGCTTAAGATTGTCATGGGTGCACTGTTGGTTTTGTGGACACCGTTAATAATATGGCTGAGTCTTTGCTTATTTCATCAAAACTACAATTTGTGTCAATCCAAAAGCGGTGAAACAATTGCCATCCTTCTCATTTTCTTGTACAACATGAATTCGGTGATCAATCCTATCATTTATGTATTTAAATACAAGAAGTTTCGCAAAGGTCTTCAAGACATACTTTGTGTTAGTTGCAAAAGACCTAACATCAATGGTGTTCAGATTGCTGTGAATGAACTAAATGCATAGAAAGGATCGCAAGCCCCGAAATTTAAAAAAATTCCTATTATTCGACAAGCATCACATAAGATGCAATTTCATGAAAAGGGTATGGACTATACCGATGTTAAACTGTAAACAGTGAATACAAAATTGTGAAATTTTAATCCAAAAGCAAGATGGTAATGGTAGTAAGCATCCTGTGAAATTAGTTTGTCTGAAATGCACCTGTTGGTTAATAGAATAAAAAAAAAAAAATTGAATCTAAGATTTCTGGAGGTTGGTGTCTGTTCGTGAATGCTGCGGCCAGAGATGCGGTTGTACCTGCTGTCACCTCGCTAAACGTTGATGGAATCAACGTTCTTGTGAAAACAAGAAGACAATGTATTCAGCTGAAACTCTCACAGGTGACTTTTATTGATCTTTCTTGATAATTCTACTAAAAAACAGCAATATGTGTCAAAATCCAATCAATTTCCAGTGGGCTAAAATTTATCATTCTAAAATATAGTTTGCTTTCACATCATTAGCTGACCTGAATTCAAAAGTCATAATTAGTTCCACTATTTTTGTTATTATGGGTGAAATTATTGTACAAATTATACTGGTCACACGATGAACTTATCGGTGCTCAGGTAAAAAAAAAATTAAATTAGTTCTTTATCCCCGATGCAAATTTAAAGGGAGGGAATACCTTTGGTAATTTTTCAAACAAATTAATGATCATAAATACTTACTTGGTAAAGAGTAATGGAGAGCTGTTGATATTATAAAACAGTGTTAGAAACAACACCCTTTGAAGTAATGTAGTTTTAGAGAAAGAGGCAATTTTTCTCCCCACACAATTCCATGCAAAAAGGGTGTTTTTTCTTTCATTAATTTTTCTTGCAACTTCAATGACCAATTGTGCCCAAATTTTCACAGGTTTGTTATTTTATGCATAGTGTTAGGCAACACCGAGTGACAATACTGGTCTTTGATAAGTAGACCCTGCCTTTAACATCTATTTAAGATCAACTTGAACCAAATCACTAAAACAAATTTGAACGGTTACATTTGTTTATTATGTGTTTAGATATTATTTGTTCATGCATCGGCATGTTAAACCGGAGGTCGTTGGTTCAAATCCTGCTCAAGTCAATTTTTCTTTGTTCAACCCAAAATCATATTATTTGTTCGTAAGTTTTCTGCGCTGCAATTTTTGAACTAGTGTTTTGTGTCGCCGTTGACGGCGCCTTTGTACATGTATGTTCAAAAACAATTATGTCATACTGCGGACTGGTAAAAATTGTTAATCTTTATGCATTTACTGATTAGCACATATTGGCCCGCAATTCGCACGTAGTGGCTTGCTCTCTTAAATTGTGCTCCTCAACCTGTGTTGAAATAACCTATAAATCTTAGTTATGGCACTGTTGTTTTTAGTAGTTAACCAATATTAGTAGAATGTTTTACAAAAATAAAATGGGAAAAGAGTTCAGTAGTTCATAACAATCCCAGCGTTTCAAGAAGCAAGGAAGCTACACGTCTGTAACTGGATTTGTATTTTCAAAATGGCTTTCAGTTATCAGTTTACAAATTTGAAGTCACAGCCAATATGTCTGAATGGATTTCAGGATAGCAGGGAGGAATGGCACAAGGCATAATTGGAATGGTTCTCAACACTTTGGTTTTCGCACCAAAAAACTCCACAGTATGACAAATTACTTGCTGGCAAATCTTGCTGTGACTGACTGTATTTTTTGCTTTTCTGCAGTATTTATCATTCTACTTATGATTGCAGCACTTACAACTTGGTGTGCTAAATGTTGTTGGCTTATTGACAGTAGACTTGTAGAGTATATGACAGGTTTAGTATCCAGTTATAGTCTATGTCTAGTGACCTATGAACGATATATCGGAATAGTGCATCCACTGCACTATCCACGAAGGATCACTGTAAAAAAGTAACTCTCATAGCGTTTCTGTCATGGATTATGTCATTTCTAACTCTCTGCCAAGCACTTTTTGTGAAGCCATACAGCAGTATGGCAAGTGAAATATTGATAAGCACAGGATTTAGTCTATTTGGTTATCTGTTTCCAATCTTATTTATGAGTTGGGCTTACTACAAGATCCAAGCCACTCTCAAGAAAAGTGCTCAACAACTGCAACAACAGAATGTACAAGGAGCAGCCCTGGAGCTTTTACAGGCAAGACAGAATGTGATCAGCATGCTTAGGATTGTCCTGGGTGCATTGGTTGTACTGTGGACACCAAATGTTCTCTATCTCATTTTATTCGTTTGGACAAAAGTGTTGTACTCTAATCAAGGTGATGCCTTATTAAACTCACTGACTGTGGTCTACAGCATGAACTCTGTGATCAATTCCATCATTTATGTCTTCAAATACCAGAGGTTTCGGAAAGGTCTTCAAGACATGCTGTGTTGTTGCATTGGTTGACCTCTCAGGCCAAACCGCATTGAAGTTCAGATTGCTATGAATGAACACACTGCATAGAAAGGATCACAAACTCACAATCAAGCACTACGATGGAAAGAGGAAAGGATTACATAAGGTGAAGTCCCAATAACTGACAATCTTAAATTAAAAGAATATAGATTGTTCAGACTTTGAAAAGAACTAAATTATACTTTATGGTCAGGTAAAAGCTACCTTGACATGTTTTGATTGATTGTCAAGTGGTATTTCTCTCATTTTTGTAGGGAGAATGGCTCTCTGGCCATGCTCCAAATACTATTCATTAGGAGGGATAGTGTCAAAGATCTCTGTGTGTGTGTGTATTGTTTTTGTTTAAATCATCTTTTTATTAGAGAAATATTGTCACTTTTAGGGCTAGTGGAATCGGATTTTGCAAACTTGTGACTGTTTAATGTAGCCTTGTGTTGAGCTTTTTCCCTTCACACAAATGACTGTGCTGTGCTAAAATACTTGTATTGTGTGCTATTGGAAGATTACAATCAGTTCAAGTGCAAGAGATCACTTTATATTTTAGACGTCATTATATGGATTTTGCTTTTGTTGTATTTTGGTGAATGCTCGTCCTTTTTTAATTAGAGGGCCGGCCCCTCCCCTTGTCTCTACATTAACAAGTACAAACACAGGTTTGCATATATGAATCTAAAAAGGCAAAAGCAGATACAGCAAGTTAAATTATATGAACCTAATCTGTAAACTGGTAAATGACAAGAGATTCTACACACTAATTGATCAAGTCAATATATAGTGCTCACAGATATAAGGAATTAACTCACTAGCTTATTCTGTAAACAACTTGTTCTCATCACTGTCAACCACTGCATTCAAACAACAGAGTAATAAATTGTGCTCCTCAACCTGAGCTGAAATAACCTGTCAATCTTAGTTATGGCACTGTTTCTTTTTACTAGTTACCCAATATTAGTGGAATATTGCATGTAATGCAAAGGAAAAGAGCAACAAAATTTCATAACGATCCCAGCGTTTCAAGAAGCAAGGAAGTTACACGCCTGTAACTGGATTTTATTTTTTTAAATGGTTTTCAGTTCTCAGTATAACCAATCTGAAGCCATGGCCAACATGTCCGAAGGGACTTCTGTAAGCAAGGAGGAATTAGTGCACAAGATTGGAATGGCACAAAGCATCATTGGAATGGTTCTCAACACTCTAGCTTGGCTGGTCATCCTTCGCACCAAAAGACTCCACAATATGACTAACTATTTGCTGGCGTATCTTGCTGTGACTGACTGCATTTATTGCTTTTCTGTAGTACTTTATTATTGTACTGCACTGTACAGTACTGCAACTTGGTGGGTCAATTTCTGTTGGCTTATTGACAGTAGATTTGTAGAGTATATGACAGGTTTAGTATCCAGTTTTAGTCTATGTCTGGTGACCTATGAACGATATATCGGAATAGTGCATCCACTGCACTATCCACGATGGATCACTGTAAAAAAAGGGACTCTCACAGCTGTCCTGTCATGGATTATGTCATTTCTAATTGTCTGCCCAGCACTTTTTGTGAAGCCATACAGCAGTATGGCATGTGACATATTGGCAAGTGACATATTGGCAAGCACGGGATTCATCATATTTGGCTACCTATTTCCTATCCTATTTATGAGTTGGGCTTACTACAAGATCCAAGCCACTCTCAAGAAAAGTGCTCAACAACTGCAACAACAGAATGTACAAGGAGCAGCCCTAGAGCTTTTACAGGCAAGACAGAATGTGATCAGCATGCTTAAGATTGTCCTGGGTGCATTGGTTGTTCTGTGGACACCATTTGTAATATGGCTGATGCTTTACCCTTTATATCAAGATAACAACTTGTGTGGATCTAAAACCAATAAAACAATTCTTTTCCTTGTCGTTGCCATCTACAACATGAACTCAGTGATCAATCCCATCATTTATGTTTTCAAATACAAGAAGTTTCGGAGAGGTCTTCAAGACATGCTCTGTTGTTCCGTTGGTCGACCTCTCAGGCCAAACCGAATTGAAGTTCAGAATGCTATGAATGAACGCACTGTGTAGGAAGGATCACAAACTCAAAATCAAGCACTACAATGGAAACAGGAAAGGATCACATAAGGTGAAGTCCCAATAACTGACAACCTAACATGTTATAGATTATTAAGGATATAGATTATTCAGACTTTGAAAAGAACTAAATTACACTTGTGCTTTATGGTCAGGTAACGGCGCTTGGTCCAAATAAAGCTACCTTGACATCATTTTATTGATCTTAAGAACTTAATATCTGCCTTCAATGCAATAGATTTGCAAGCAATCCATTTTTCACATCAGACACGGCCTCTAGTTCCACACAAGAGATACTGAGGTCCATGAAAGCTGCAGCGTCATTTTAACCACTTGACGTTGAATTACGTCTTAGGCCTGCGCTAAATGTCCTACTTTTGCTGTGTCAAACACAAATGATTTTCGCAAGGTAAAAGTGCGGCAATTAAAACTGAATCGGTGACAAATGTCAAATTTAGTAAAATAGTTTGCCGCATTTAAAGTGATTCAAAATGGCTGACGCGAGAGAAAATTGCTAAGGAGTCATGTTTCATGGCAATTCGAGCTGTGACACTCAAAATATTGATGACAAAATCATAATGATAACATTCCACACCTTAAATGATGTACTTATTATACCCAATGTTGTTGAGTGGCATTCATTGTCTATTCATTGTCAAACAAAATCCATTAGTTTAATTCTGAATTTCTGCAGATTATGTTTGTTCCAGTCAGCAGTATGGTACTAACAAGAAGAACATTCACATTGTTAGAAAATAAACATAAAACTTCTTTCAAACGCTTTGGGCATGCGTATTCCCAAAGAGCATCGCCTGACTGAGGATTCAATTCGATTTGACACGGCAAGAGTGCGATGTTTGTCACCATGTCGTGCAACTACGGTGCAGCACGGCAGAGCTTGCCTTGCTACATGACAATGTCGAACTTTTAAAAAAAAATTGCACTCAACGTCACTCTTTTGTCGAATTTAATTCATAATGTTTTAATTATTTGAATTTGACACGGCAAAAGTGTGACGTTTAGCGTAGACCTTACTCAGCAAAACTGAATACTGATAGATGGTTAAATACATTTGGGAACAACTTAGGAACACCCTCTTTTGGTTGTGGTCAGTTGAATGCCCTAGACATTCCGTTATGTACTGTGTACAGGTAGAACTTTACCATGCTTTACTTTGTTTCCCCTGTACACAGAGAGACAAAAGTTAGTGGAATTCATGGTCCAAATTTCTCTTTTTTCGGGGTTATTGTGTAATCACCGATTCTAGACCTTATCGTTTTGTTGTTCAAACGAAGATTACGAGAGATCGATAGGCTGCCATCATTGTTTATCACTGTATTCGACATATGGGAGGCAAGTCTCGATATTCCAGCATACCATGGCTGTTTATCAACTGTAGCTTATGACAAAGGTTTGGCCTTTTGCGTGGAAAACTTTCCGTAATTTCTTAAAAGTGAAAAAAAAATCTTGGGGCATTAAATGAGAACGTTTGTTGTCTTGACCATGTTAAGTCAGTGTGTCAATGTGACAACAATATTCTGGAAGTTCAGAAGAGTTCAAGGGAAAAAAAAAACCCAAAACACGCAGAGGCCAGATAAATTTCTTTAAAAAAAACTTTCAAAAAGCTGTAAATATGGTTCTGCTTCGCTGGTACTGAAAAAAATTAGCCAATGCATATCTCTTACATAGGAATATAACGTAAGTGTAACCAATGTATCTAGCACAACACCAAATTTCCATCACCTCAGTAGAATTTGAAACTTTGCTTGGTAGGATTTGAACCCACTCTTTTTCACAGCTAATGCCTCTGCTTACAAAATATGACCCATTCATCAAACTTGATTTGCAATCAACGTTTTTACAACACTGAGTGCACACAAGAGGAGACTTTAAGATTCAAGACAGCAGCTGGAATACCAAATAGCTTAAAGCGTGGCTCCAAGGTCAAATTCAGTTATGTGATGCACTCAATTTCCAATAGATTGAGTCCTCATGGAAGTGGGACAAAATTACAAGTCTCTAACCTCACAATAAAATGGTGTAAAATTATGCTTTATTTGATACTCTTTTAGAGTGAAATTCCAGCATGACGAAATCAGACATAAAAAACAAATGGGCTGTACATTCCAAAGAGGAATTTTTGCTCAGGTCAACAGGTCAAACAACTAGATTCTGTGCTGTTTTGATTGAACATCATCAACATTCAGGAAAGAACAAACATTTCCTATACAGCCCATGTTATCTCCATTGATAAGTTTTTTTTGTAACAAATATTTTCTTTGGTTTTTCCTAGTATTGTCCTGCCCGCCCTCCCCCTTTATTTATTGTAATCATGGTATCTCCGGTATTTACTTTGTATTTTATAAGCACATTTGATATGCCCGGTTTGCATCTTAGTATGTCATCGTAGTGGGCGCTGGCTGCTTAGCCGAACCGTTTGCGGGAGCATTAGAGTCATTTATGTTCCAGCTTCCGTTCAGTTCAGTTCGGGTTATTTTTTGGTTCTGTTCCAGTAAGTTTTCATAGTGAACTCCCGTAAGTAACTCTTATCTTTTCACAGTGTTTATTCAATTAAGACTTTCCTTATGTATAAAGACCTTTATGTGGTAAATTCAGCAAGACACTGATATTTTGATTTTCCTTGTAAAGTTATTGCTGTTGAGCCAACGCCCTTATTTGGTTTCCTTTATACGGCTCCTGGTCTCCAAAGTATGATTAATTTGACTGCTATTTATTATCTTCAGTTTCTATCTTTAATGCTTAGAATCGTTTATTGGTGTGTAATTTCTCGTTGCTTCGCACATATTTATTATTGGTTTATGTCTATACAGCACCCCAGAATGCTGCAGTAAACCGCAGTAAACCGCAGTAACCACCGATAGCTAATCTTCATTTATTGATTCCCATGTGTATGGCCGGAATCGTGAGTTCCCCTGGAAATGATTGTAAGTTTATAGTACAAAGTTAATTTCGTTGTTGAGGTTAAAGTATTGGGTTAATTCTTGAAATGCTTTATGTTTAGGTCTTGCTTGATATTTGATGCTGTTTCATTTTATTGCCATTACGCACTTCCCTTTTTTCTTCTAAAAGTGATTAATTATGTGTACTTATTGTATGTAACATTTAACATTGTATTTATGTATTTGTTATCTTTAGTTTCACCCGCGTCAGTTTTGCCATTTCCCGTGGTGTGCAAATAAAATGGGGTGAACTCATGAACATAATAATAGTCTTCCAGCCTCTGCTATTTAGTGTGCCATACATGTGACAGCCCATATATTTGAAATGAGACGTTATTGAATTTTTTTTGATTTTGACAAAAATTGCATTTGAAGGTTTTTAAACACAGTAGCATTCGACACTGTTTTAGCCGGAGGTTAGAGAGCTGTAATTTCCTTTTTCATTTTCTTAAGGACTCTATCTATTGGTAAATGAGTGGATCACAAAACTGAACTTTGACCTTGGAGCCCCTCATGATAATAATTGTTTATGTAGTTATGAGCATACAAACTCAGAGACAACATTGACTTTACATGGTCATGTGTTGTGGCCGAGTGGTCTGGCAGCGCACTGAATTAAAGTTGTGGTGGCTGAGTTAACACAATTTGGGTTCGAATCTCAGTCCTGGCACTTGTGTCCCTGAGCAAGACACTTAACTTTAATTGCTTCTCAGCATTGTTGTCTTAACTTATGGATCCTGCTGAGTAATGTAAAAGTAGAGGAAGTAGAAGTGCTGCCACCAACAATCTACTATAATTGCCTTGACATGATGGCTAGTGTACAACCTTCCACTAATTAGGCCCTAAACCTTGGAGTATAGAATAAACAAATAAAAATAAAAAGATCCATTCTAAGAACATCATCAGATTGAAAACGATTAGTAAACTTTATACTTTTTATCTACATTATCAGCAATTGAAGAAGTTTTCTAAAATTTACATCCAAAATGTCCTATCCTTTTAAAGTTAAATTCACTAAAATAATCAACAAGAACAAACACAGGTTTGCGGATCACTCTCCAAAGGCAAACAAAGATACGGCAAATTATATTATATGAACCTAATCTTTGAATGACAAGAGATTCTACACACTAATTGATCAAGTCAATATATAGTGCTCACAGATATAAGGCCCCCCCAAAAAAAATACCAGTTGATCGTCCCCGCCCGCATCCTTTTTTGAGACCGCATCTTTTTTTCTTTTTTTTTCCCCTAAAAAAAATAAATAAATAAAAAATTGTTTGTATTTTTAATCCACCCTTGACATATATATTTTTAAATGTAAACTTACCTCATGCAACAAATAGATATAAAGAAAGTTAGCGGTGATTTCAAACTGAAGAATCGGTGGCCTGTTTGAATTGAAATACTTGGCGGCCGGTCATCTTGAAAAAAAAAAAAAAAAAAAAAAAAAAAAAAGGCCCTCATCCTCCTCTTTTTGGAAAAATCAGGACGATCAACTGGTATTTTTTAAAAATTTGGCCTAAGCAATTAACTCACTAGCTTATTCTGTAAACAACTTGCTCTGTCACTGTCATAATACTCCCTGTATTCAAACAACAGCAGAGTAATAAATTGTGCTCTCAACCTGTGCTAAAATAAGCTGTCAATCTTAGTTATGGCACTTTTAATAGTTATCCAATATTAGTAGAATTTTGCATTGAATACAAAGGAAAACAGCTCAATTGTTCATAACAATCCCAGCGTTTCAAGAAGCAAGGAAGCTGCACGCCTGTAACTGGATTTTAATTTTTAAAATGGCTTTCAGTTCTCAGTATAACCAATCTGAAGCCATGGCCAATATGTCTGAATGGACTTCTGTAAAAGAGGAGGAATTAGTGCACAAGATTGGAATGGCACAAGGCATCATTGGAATGGTTCTCAACACTCTAGCTTGGCTGGTCATCCTTCGCACCAAAAGACTCCATAATATGACTAACTATTTGCTGGCGTATCTTGCTGTGACTGACTGCATTTATTGCTTTACTGTAGTCCTCTATCATTGTACAGAAGGTTGCAGCACTACAACTTGGTGGGCTGAATGTTGTTGGCTTATTAACAGTAGATTTTTAGAGTTTATGACAGCTATAGTATCCAGTTATAGTCTATGTCTAGTGACCTATGAACGATATATCGGAATAGTGCACCCACTGCACTATCCACGATGGATCACTGTGAAAAAAGTGACTCTCATAGCAATTCTGTCATGGATTATGTCATTTCTAATTGTCTGTCCAACAGTTTTGATGACGCCAAACAGCAGTATGGCAAGTGACATATTGATAAAGACAGGATTAAATCTATTTGGCTACCTCTTTCCTATCCTATTTATGAGTTGGGCTTACTACAAGATCCAAGCCACTCTCAAGAAAAGTGCTCAACAACTGCAACAACAAAATGTACAAGGAGCAGCCCTTGAGCTTTTACAGGCAAGACAGAATGTGATCAACATGCTTAGGATTGCCATGGGTGCACTGTTTGTTTTGTGGACACCATTAGTAATATGGATGATGCTTTTATCGTTATGTCAAGATAAGAACTTGATTGGACCCGAAACCAGTCAATTAATTACTCTCCTTGTCATTGCCATCTACAACATGAACTCAGTGATCAATCCCATCATTTATGTTTTCAAATACAAGAAGTTTCGGAAAGGTCTTCAAGACATGCTGTGTTGTTGCATTGGTCGACCTCTCAGGCCAAACCGCATTGAAGTTCAGATTGCTATGAATGAACACACTGCATAAAAAGTATCACAAACTCATAATCACAGAAACATGATTATCTAGTGGAAGTGAAGTCCTTTAGAATTGACATCTATACATGTACTGCAAAAAGCATAAACTATTATCTGAACCTAAGTTAGACTGGATTAAACTTTTTGAGCCTCATACTATTTGTATATGTATGGCTTGCGGTTGACGCTTTGCGGCTGCACCTTTTTCCACAATTTTCCTTCTTTTGTTAGTTTTTGACATTTCTTAGTCTAATTTGGGGTAGTGCGGATGAAGACTGAGCTAGTTATCCACCAGACAAAAATACATGCTGTGATTTGATTATTTCGGTGAGTTTTTTCAACACAAACACTGCTGCAATTTCTGGTGATTTCGTCCAGAAATCATTCAACCATGGATACATACACGATAACCCATCTACGCAACATTGGTGACACTATAGTTAATCGTTCATGCTGTCTACCCAGTGCAGTACGACAGCGAATAAGACATCTTGGATCTAACTAGCCTCAAACCAACTCGCAGTGGCTAGGGTTGGAGTTAACCAAGTTACTACAGTACCTACTAGAATAACACTAATAAGTCTGAATACCCGTTACACTGACAACATTACCTCTTATTTGGTAAGCCTCACTAACATTAGAAAACCATGGGATTTCCTGAGCGTCTGAAATCTCAACACAAGATCCTTGAGAATCGTGAAAGCGGATGAACTGCACATGGATATTGTACATGCATCTGAGAGCTGGTTCAGCAAGCATGTTTTCAAACACATGACAGATCCATACAGATGGTTGATCAGCCAACACGCCATCATGCATTTTCAGAAAAAATTTGGACAAACTTGTCACCTGTGTATGATAAAACCGTTGTAATTTCCCAACTAGGAACATCTGATCACAACAAGGTGCTCTTTTTACCCTCAAAAACCTCAATACCAGGCACACTGTGAAGGTTACCACTAAACCTATGGGCCAAGGTCATAAATCTGCCTTTGTATCAGACTTGTCTCAGATCAGATGGGATGAGTTGTAGAAGTTGGACAAATGTCAGGATCAACTGTCGTGTTGTTGCATTGGTCGTCCTCAATGGCCACACCAGATTGGTGTTCAGATTGAACACACAATTCATAGAAAGAATATGTACGATCAACTGTCACATTAGTGTTACTACTTGGGAGTTAGAACAACTGTTCGTCGCTCGTATCACATATCGACCTATCTTGTCAACAGCAAAAAAAAACGTGTTTGGAGAAAATCGCTTTTGAAATTGTTCTATTTTTTCAAACTGCTGTTTCAGAGTTTGCTTACTATATTTTTTATTTAATTTTTTTCAAGCTGACTACTTTATTCGTTAACTGTTTTTATTCCTGCAACTGTCTTAATTAGTGATTAATTCCTAAACACATGCATCACTTCATGAAAATGAAGAAAAAAAAGGTTTGCTTGCAGAGCATTGTGTATAAACCAATGCATACTGAGACCTGGTCACTTAGTGAAAATACTACACTTCGAGATAGGTCACTTTGTAAAAATGCAAATGTCACACACGCTCACCTGAACTGCTTTGTATATCATTGGTAAAGTGGCAAAATGGCAAATCTGATGATACGTCGTTCATACTAATTAGTGTAATTCAGAACCATTAAATATTTAAAAAAATTAAAAATATTATAAAACTTGCTGAAAATACTAACTGTAATCAGTATTTAAATAATTTGTATAAAAAAAATTTGCACAAATTTGTGATTTTTGTCGGATAGGTCACTTCGTGGTACGAGCGACAAGTTCTTGGAAAGATTTTTGGCATGTAAAGATAAAGAAGTTCTGATATTTTCGATGTGGAGGAGGACAGTAAAGTTTGTCAACCTTGCAGGAGAATTGATCCCAATTTCCCAAATGGTCCAGAGTTTTACTTACTAACCTTGGCAAGTGTCTGCTTACAAATCTGCGACAAAACAACCAATTTGGAGCTGTAAAGAGACGACAATATCCGATTACAGAAAGAGTCTTATTATATTTACAATTTGACACAAAGTTCAGACTTAAAATAAATAAACTAAATGTAGGTCCCATTAATAATATACATTTATTATTTTTTAAACATTGTATCAAAGCGTCTTACACTACTACTACTCTTGCCCATTAAGCCTTAACCTTTCCTGAAACCATCTAAACTCTTTAGGAGTATGCAGCACGTGCAGCCAAGTTGGCGCACAGAATGCTTATCGTTCAAATCAAGAATCTCTACCCTGGCAGATTCCTGAAACCATCTAAACTCCTTAGGAGTATGCAGCACCAGCAGCCAAGTTGGCACACAGAATGCTAATCGTTCAAATCAAGAATCTCTACCCTTGCAGGTAGGAGAGTTTAATCAAACTGAATCAAACAAAAGCTGCTGCTTTTGATGGGTGTAGGCTTTAAGTGCTGATTCTACTCAGACAAAAAAGTGTGGTAGCTACACACTATGGCGAATTTGGTAGTGCAGTAATCAGCCCGACAGTCTTATTTACAAAGTCTTGCTGCTGACATTTAAGATCCTTATCGGTGAGGCTCCTTCATATCTTTCTGATCTCTTGTCCCTGTACAATCCACCACAGGCTTTAAGATCCACCACTCAGAAATTACTTTGTGCAATGCCCAGCAAGACTTCTACCTACGGAAGGAGTTTTTCTGTCATTGCACCTAAGTTGTGGAACTCACTACCGTTTGACATCAGGAACTCTTCTACAATTGCTCGATTCCAGTCCCGCCTCAAGACTCACCTTTTTAAATCAGCTTATGGTACTTAACCAATAGCTGACATTTTATTGCTATTCTGCTTTTAGTACAATTCCAGTGATTTTTACACTGTGTTTTTTTAGAATGTTTTTATTTGTTTACTCTTATTGGGTTTTACTACTCAATGTTTTTCCTTGCTTTTTGGCTGGTTTCTTGGTATTTTTAAACTATTGTCTCTTTTTATCTTGTTTCTGTTTATTCCATTAATTTGTACAGCGCTTAGAGACCTTTTGTTTTATGCGCTTAATAAATGTTTGGTATTATTATTATTATTATTATTATGCAAAACATGTGGGCATATTTTCAAAGAGCTGCTTAAACGCAAAAAATTTGCTAAGCACAATAAATTAATGCTTACCAGAATAAGTGTACCAGCCAAACTAACATGTAACGTGTACAATTTGTGACTGGTATCCTGCTCATTTCTGCTGAGCAGAAGATTGTTTAGCAATTCTTTCTACTTAAGCAGCTCTTTGAAAGTTTTCGGGTACAGTTTTCAGGAACATGTCTCATTTCAGAGGGAAATAATTCACAGAAAAAATAGTTCTAGTATGAACTTCACAATCAGTAAGCTTTCAGACTGAAAGTAAACAATGATGTTTTTTATCCATAAAAAAATCCTGTTTTTTGACTCTATTCAACAATGATGAATATTAGATATCTTACCTGGATGGAGCTTTCTGTGCATTTGTTGCCATCCGACTTCTCTTCAATGCCTCTCCGTCCCCACCTTAATGAAAGAAATAATTCACTACTTCATTCTCAACAATTTGAAACGAGTATGGCCAAGTCATTTGAGTACTTCCATTTATTACTAGCCACTACAGGTACGACTTGTTGTCTGGTGCCGTGAAACTACGCAAATATATATCTTTGAAACAATACTCATTATGAATAATAGCTTAAAGAACAATGTTACTAACTCCGCTGAACAAAAACAAAGCACCTCCCTTTGCACTACACATCCCGATTTTACACACAAAATACGTACTTTTTTTCCTTTTACCGTGCATGTGGCCCCTAACTCCATTTTGTGGGAGGGACGGTATCGGAGGTAATTTTTTTCTTATTAGGGTAGAAAAGGTTTGGAAAAATTCTATACAGAAAATACGTCACCTGCGATACCTACAAATGCAGAGTAGCAAAAAAGGAAGGGAAGAGGATGGCATTTTTGGGCCCTGAGTTGATGTAAAAGAACCCAGTGCACTCATCGAAAAGAGAAGGGGTTCGCCCAGGTGTTCCTGGTTTGATTGGCTGCATATTGCGCCACAGCACCTTGTAAACCATTACATGGTGCTACGTAAAGGAATAGGTCTCATACTTCATAGTTCCACATACTGCAGGAAAATACTGACTGTTGAAGCGCCTTGAGCGTCACTGAGTGACGGATATGAGTGCTAAAAAAGAAGCCACCATTATTATTATTATATTATATTATTAACTAGGCTTAAGAAAATAGTTGCTTGCACCGGGTACGCTCAGTGGTTTAGTGGTTAAGACATCTGCTCTTGAATGCGGGTTCAAATCCCATCGGAGTCAAGTAGCCTGCAAATGAGTTTTTTCCCCTGCAGGACCCATAAAGCACCAAGCATCCAGAGCTTATCAAACACATCGATGTTAGGGTAAAACAAAATATACAAACTAGGTTTTTAAAAACTTATTTTCTTAAGTTATACTTGAATGTCATTAAATGTACAGTTAATGCTCTGTCTTCAAATTGATAGCATTTTAAGTAGTATAAAATGAACGTGTCATTAAATGGAGTTGCATTAAAGGGTATGTACAACATTGGTAAGATTGAAAACATGTATGTTCACAGATTTGCACATAACTTACATGGTATAAAGATGGTCACGGTGGAAAACTTCCCTTGAAACAGTTTTGCTTGAAATGCCATAGTTTTTAGGAAATGAGTGAAACAATAGTCTTTATCCTGCAGAATAAAATGCGATGTTTGAAAAAAAGTAAAAATATATAATGGGGTTTTTCAGTGTTTTCTCATGACTCCGATTACCGATTGAGCTTAAACTTTCACAGGTTTGTTATTTCATGTATATGTTGGGTCACATCAATTGTGGATACAGGTCTTTGGCAATTACCAATGTTGTACACACCCTTTAAGTGCAGAGTTTCTGCCACTTCAACATTTGCATGTTATATTTATTTTTCTTTGATGGAATAATTGCATCTGGGATATAGACTACGATTTTTGTTTACCCTTTCGCTGGTTCACAAGTTGGTGTTAGGGTAGAACCAAAAATATTGTTATTCATTCCCAGCGCATGAGTTAAAGGCAAAGTATACCTTCGATTTTTTGAACCGTTCGATTGTTTTAATCCTATTTAAATGTAGATATATACAATAAAACTATCCTATAAAAATTTCACTTCAAAAGGTGGTCATGTTTTTGAGATATCGACGAAAAACCGGATCGAATATGTCCACACAGGAAGAATATTCCCCATAGGAATACACAATCTGAGAAACGTTACTGACAGAAACGTTTCTCGGATTCAAATTTTGGGGCATAAACCTGACATCTTTTTCCACAACCACATTACTTTGAAGTGAAATGATTCTCAAAATGCTTGATACTATCGAAAGCTGCTGTTCTTCTTACCACGTACGTTTCTATTGCCATTAGTTTTCAAAGTTATTACCAAAGGTATACAGACCTTTTAAATTGTTTGCAGTTCCCACTGCTATCTACAAGATTCACAAGTAGCCTCTCGGCCCGGTGGTTATGATGCGCAGCGGTTGTGGGTTTGAATCTCACCCTAGTAGACTCTGGATTATTTTCCCCCACGATTTGGAAAGCACAGCGTATTACATAGACAGCTGATCATATATTGGTTTAAGGGTACTTAAAAACAAAACTGATACATTTTCCTTGCATTAAATTTAATTTTCATTTAATATTAGAGAGAAAAACAATCACATTTGGTTTTACCCTTACACCGATGTGTATTAAGCACTGTATACTCAGTACTTTTGTAAAACCAAATTAAATTCTATATCCCGATGCCCCAAAAAATCAAAATTTAACATCTCTTAAATCACATCTATATTAAAATGGCAATACAAACTACTGACTAAATAAGGATCTTTTGTTATTTTTCTGACAGCCTGAATATAAAATTAAATTAATTGCACCCAAAGAGCTCTTACCTGCAGTGGGCCATGAGAGTCTGTTACCAGACGAGATGCACGCAGCTACACCACAAGGGTTGGCCACCAGACTAGTGCGAATCCAAGATTCAAATGTACGACATGTGAATGCAAGAGTGATCTGTGAAGGGATAAGGTTTGCAGTAACATCAGACATGTTCACGAAAGAAGTCAATGTGGGATAGTGTAGGCTTTGTGAAGAGTCATTTGTCTTTCTCTCTCTCTGTGTTTTGTCAAGTAGGTCACAATGGTCCAGTGGTTAGACTGTATGACTTGCAATCACAAGGTTGTGGGGTCGAATCTGGCCAAGCTAACTGCTGATTTCACAATGGCTAGAATGAGTATTGTCATCTAGTTACTGAATCAGAATTGATTGATTTGTGCAATTCTTAATCATTGACGCTCAACCAATGTTTGAGGACAGAGATTGGCTGTTGGCCAGCTTAGCGTTTGTATCCCTTTGTGGAAGCTTTGCCGACTTCCCTTGTTGGGAAGATCATTTTACTGAAAAGACAAACAAACAAACAAACAAAAAACAAACAAGTATATTTTGATCACTTTTTACACTGCTAAACTCAAAGATACGCATGTGTATGAGGGATAAACTTAGTTTTGAGTTAACAAGGAGTTAGTGGAACCAATCATTGCATCTTCTAAACAATTAAAGCAAAACAATGCATCAATTAAAGAGTTTGCTTAACCACAGCAGCATCTCAGACCGATCAAATTGGCCCAATTTCAGATTGTGTATTGGCAGGCCCCAATTTAGTTAGCCCTATAATGCATTACAACACACTGCACGAACTTAGAATTAAATTTGAGGAAGATCAAGTTGAGACCAACATGAAGTTTGGGAAGTCATCTTTGAACTTGTGTATGCCTCGACTGCAGTCAGTATTTTAATATTTTTTGTGTGTGCAATTTCTTCAACTAAAGGAGCAATTTGCAGCTTATATAAAATTGCAATTAAAATATTTCAAACAGGGCACTGCTATAGTTAAGGCACATTTTGTTTACCCTTTCAGATAAAATACAGCTGGGTGACAAAGCAACCGCTGAATATGTTCAGAATCCATAGGAGTTGTTTGAAAATCAACAAAATATTTACCTTTGAGAAGCCACTCTTTTGTTGAAGGGATTGCATTTTTGCTAGCTCATGTACTGGCTTCACTGAACTAATAGTAGGGAAGATACAAATTTCAGAATATTGTTATGAAATAAGCGATTTGAGATCAGCCTCACTACCGTGGGCAGCAAGCCGTATCGATACCTCTCGTCACTAACCCTTGGAAGGGATGTGCTGAAAAACAACGCTGACTGGACAACTAAAAGTGACTGCTCTGCATGCACGCTTCTTAAAAATATTTGAGTGCTTGTATGGCGCTTGTAAGGCACATAATATGCGTGTGTCAAAATGCAAGTATTTTGACAAAATACATTTCAAATGAATCATGTTTTAGAGGGGATCAGTTGCTCTATAACTTGATGTCTCTTTTGATAGTGCGCTCTGCGCAAGTCTCCAACACAGAATGGATTAACCACAGGATTCATTAAAATATCCAATGCATTTGGATATTTCAAAGTCACACTTCCAGGGTTTATGATCGAGCAAGGCATTCTGGGGAAAAATGGCGCGACAAGATCGTACACCACTAGAAACAAGGTTGCGAAACAGGCAATTTGATTTAAATTGAACAGTGTCTGGTACAATTACTTTTTTTAGTCACAAGTTGCCACTTATTAAACTTCAAACTACTCAGACTACATCAATAATTGCTATGTCACACAGTTCAGGGCAAGCTTTTGCATAGTTACAGATTACCAAAAGCAAACACCCTTGCACAATTCTGAATGAATGTGTATTACACAATGGTATCAAGGTTTACCCATCTGGACGTTACTATACAAAACACTTGCCCCAAACCAAGTGACATAGCAACTGGTGACCTTATTATTGTAAGCATAATTAAGTTGTGCTTAGCTAGTTTTCCTGCTAAAGTAGCTCTATAAATTGGGCCAGGTCCTACTGTTCAAAAAAGATTGAGGCTTGAACAGCCTATTGGACTAGGGAGACATATCAGAGCCCGATTTCATGGCTCTGCTTACCGTAAGCAAAGAATCGGCGCTAACAGAAGCAGGGAATTCCGTGCTTACGTCAAGCGTATTTCACGGTTAGCAGGGAATTTTTGCTTGAGCCCGTGCGTAGTCCATGTTATAGGCATTCTTTGCTTACACAGCTAGCGCAGAAATTCTGCGCTTGCCCTGTAAGCGGGGAGAATGGTGATCGTAAGCGCAGAATTCGGCGATAAGCGGAGCCATGAAATTGGGCCCTGATGGTATTTGGGGAAGTAGGGAAGTAGCTGTAACTAACCTTGAGCCATCCACTGAGCCTTCCAAAATGAAGCTCATAGATTGAACTGCCTGAAGAGATAGCAGAACATCAGTGGCAGAACCTGCATACGGATCTACAGCACACACAATTACATTTAAAGGTGTAAATACAGAATTGGTAGAGCTGACAAAAGAGTCGAACACAGAGTTCATGTTCTGTTTCATGAACCATATCCATGAAATAACAAACCTGTGAAAATTTGGGCTTAATCTGTTGTGTGAGTCGGGAGAAATTAGCGGAAAAAAAACCATCCACAATTTTTTAGAATGATATCAAATAACAAACCACAAGGGAAACTGACTGGGTAAATTTTAATGATTTTTGGTTAAACAAGGAAAAATTGACTAGAGCGGGATTTGAACCAACGACCTCCGGATTGACGTGCCGGCGCTCTACCAACTGAGCTATCTAGCCCTATGTTGGCGGTCTCCCTATTTTGTCAATATCCTTGTTCGGTGGGTGCCAGTCAGAAGCCATACAACCGTAAACTGCCGTGTAGCCAAGGATCACACACCGAGTTTAAGATACAACCTGGGAAACGGCAGCCAGGGGATCACCATAAGGGGATGCGACTTTTTAGAATGTTAACACATTGTCCATAATTTTGGTTGCAACAACCAAAATCAGCTTTTGCCTTTTCAGATACAATTTCTTGAATATGACTTCATTTCAGAAGGAACTATTTACACAGAAAAAAATTTTCTAGTATAAACTTCACAATCAGTAAAATTCCAAAAGTGGTGGAATAAATCAAAACTATCCCTTATTTTCATCGATCAAGCTGTCTTACGTACAAGACTATTGCGTATGGTGTGTAGTGTGACACCAGAATATGGGTTCAATTGGCCTTAACCATCACTTGCTTCTCCAAACCCAGGTGTGGAAACGGGATGAGATGTACTTGGTTTGAGGCTGTAAGCTCTCCAGGGAACAAAAGTGAAAGGAACGGGATTAACTACTCCAGATAACCAGAAATAATTCATTGTTAAAGTGCCTTGGTTAAGTTACTAGTAAATGTGCTATAAAAGCTGCCAATGTTAATCTTGAGAAAATAGAATTAGCTGTTGCAAACTGCTTACCAACCAAAAGGACCTGTGGTATAAATGCAAAAAATAAGTTAGTGGCCTGACGTTTCGACCCTAGCAGAGTCTTTCTCGAAGGCTAAATGACAACACACAACACACATACAAGCAGACAAGAGTTGCAAGAGTAGTCAAGTGGAAATACATGAATAGAGAGAGTGGAGGGAGAAAAACAGAAAGCATTCAGAGAAGGCAGGGGGTAAGCAGGGATTATGAAGACAAAGGGGGGGGGGGGTGGGTTATGAAAAAACATTCCATTAAAAAACATTATTAAAAAACATTCGACAGGGTTATAAAATGTATCCCACCTGAGTGATAAGCCTGTGAATTTTTTATCAAAGGACTTGGGAAAGTGCCGAGTGTGCAGTGCTTAACACACATCGATGTATAGACCCATTGCACAACGCGGAACGCACGTTCAAACATGATGTTAATCTTATTAAATATTATTTGAGATTGCATGTACTTACCAGCTTCTACAAGAAGTGAGAGCATGTCAGTGAGGTGAGCGAGAACAAAGGCCATGTGAGTGTTCTCATCCAAGCTCTAGAAGACAAAAATTTAATTCAAGATCATCGCTCCACATTCTAACATAATTTATTGCACATTGTAAAGATTTCAATTCAAACTTTGGGTTTGTCTCATATTTTGTTTTATCACTTCACTTGTTTAATGTCAGTATAATTATGCTGAATATTGTTTGTGTTTACCTATAGACACAATGCGGAACTCACGTTCCAACATGATGCGCGCCCTTCCATTTTGGGAGTCAACTCTATGATTCTTGTGTACAGTTTGACTCCCAAAATGGAAGGGCGCGTATCATGTTCGAACGTGCGTTCCGCGTTGTGCAATGGGTCTATACATCGATGTGTGTTAAGCACTGCACACTCGGCACATTCCCAAGTCCTTTGATAAAAAATTCACAGGCTTATCACTCAGGTGGGATACATTTTATAACCTTGTGGAATGTTTTTTACACGACTCTGGAATGTACAAAGCATACAGTGCTTAACACACATCAGTGTAGAGGTAAACACAAATAATATCATAATAATATAATAATAATAGTGGCTTCTTATCTAGTGCTCATATCCGTCACTCAGTGATGCTCAAGGCGCTTCAACAGTCAGTATTTTCCCTACAAGGTATGTGGAGCTACGTTTTGAAGTATGAGACCTATTCCTTTACATAGCACCATGTAGTGGTTTACAAGGTGCTGTGGCGCATTTTTCCTCAAATTAACATTGGTAGACCTTACGTACATGACATCATTTGAGTAGGGCGCCCTCGTCTAGAGGTCAAAAGCAGATTGCTCATTGGCTCATCCTCTGCGCCACATGTACAAGAAATACATTTTTCATTGGTTAATCATCACATGATCATAAGATGGTGGCGTGATGATATCAAGGTCCATTATGCAGAACAGATTGTTAGTTAGTCAGATGGGCTGAAAAGTTAACAGTGCTGTAATTCTGCTATTATCAGCATAGGATCCAGGCCAGATTTCATACATTTACTTGCTTAAATCAATTGAGGGACCAGTCAAAGGAAGCACATATTGTATAGCTTTTGGCTTGTAACCTGCTTTTGCAAAGCAAGATTTGCATATGATAAGTAAATAAGAATAATAATAATACTGGGTTCTTATATAGCGCTTTATCACACCCCTAGGGGCGTATCAAAGCGCTCAGTATTTTTCCTACAAGGTATGTGGAGCTACATTTTTAAAGTATGAGACCTTTTTCCTTTATAGCACCGAGTAATGGTTTACAAGGTGCTGTGGTACAATATGCTGCCGATCAAACCAGGAACACTGGGGCGAACCCCTTCTCTTTTCGATAAGTGCACTGGGTTCTTTTACGTGCATTACACAACACATGGGTCCAACGGCTATACGTCTCGTCCGAAGGACGCAGCGATGATGGTCAAGTGTCTTGCTTAAGGACACAAGTGTCACGACCGGGACTCGAACCCACACCCTGCTGATCAGAAACACCAGAGCTCGAGTCCGGTGTTCTTATCCCCTCGCCACGTGTAGGCTTCAAAGTTAAAAGAAACAGCTCTATAACATCTAGGCCTGGTATACCTCGGCTCCATTTTTAAAAAACGCCAAGATTGATCTTAACTATGAATTAAAGTGTGATTACACAATACAAATCACTACGGGGACGTTGGCAACTCATCTTCATCTTATTTTAATAATGAGTATTTATATAGCGCCTTTAAAAAGATCAAAGCGCTTCATAGCGAACCTAGAACATAACAGAGTTAGACAGAAATAGAAAAGAGGGAGGTTTTGAGACGTTTTTATGAATGTCTGAATGGAAGGAGAGTGACTGATGTAAACAGGAAGTTTGTTCCATTCCCTGGGGCCGGCTGTGGAAAAAGACTTATTGCTTTGTGAAATCCAGCCAAGGTACTATAAACTATATATTCAGAGTTGGTAGTTAAATACTAAGTAAGCGTTACTCTACTACCATCCATACCTTAGAGTTGATGTTTCCTCCTCTACTATCAACATCTGGGGATCGTGGTCGCATTGGCCATCTACAAATGTCTTATGTAAGGTTTAATAGTTACAGCAGCTACAGGTTGTACGGTTTCTGGCATCCCGGAATAAAGATATTGACAATTAGGGAGACCGCCAACATTAGGGCTAGATAGCTCAGATGGTAGAGAGCAAGCACGCTATCCGGAGGTCCCAGGTTCAAGTCCCTCTCTACTCAATTTTTCTTTTTTCAACCCACATTTACTGTTCCATAATGTCATTAGATGTACGTCCGATGCACCTATCAATAGATCCATCAAGTAGGCCACTCCCCCTTTATGCCATGGCCAATCACAACTGTAATACAACTGCCGGAAAGCTTGTCACATTGAAATACCTCAACAAGCTGCTGCCAGTCAGATTGCTGTGGATTGTAGTTGATTCGTAGTGTGTTGCATGTGTTGTACATGTCACCCACATGTGCGATGTAGGTAAACAAAATTGGCAGAATAGATACCTTTTTTTTGGGGGGGGGCGGGGGTTGTCATGTACAAAAATAAGGGAAACTGACTGGTTACATTGTAAATCAATTTTTAGAGAAGAAAGATAAATTTACTAGAGAGGGATTTGAACCTACGACCACAGATTTATTATTGTTATTATTGCTACTATTATTATTTTTATTATACCTTTCTGGTAATGAAACCAAGGGTCACTCTAAGAGCCTAGCACTGTACACAGCAGGCCTGAAAATACTTGTGCAGAGAAGATCATTTAGAAATGTCGGTTTTATATGTAGGCGGAAAACCCAGAATAGTGAAAAACCCACACAATCAGGTTGAGACTGAAAACCTAATCCACATGCAAGTCTCTGGTCTGAGATTCGAACCAGGATCCATAGAGGTGAAAGGCAGTGAAGAAACCCCTAAAGCCAGCTCGATCGCAAACTACAACTGAGCTATCTAGCCCTATGTTCAAATTTGTTTTGGGGTAGGCAGGGCTTAGAGGATTGGCTGCATTTCTCCCCCTTATGCTCCCATTATATCTGTCATGGCCACAGGTCCATTCTGCCAGTTGGGGTTGAACATGATACAACCAGCAGATATTTAAAAAGGATACTCTTCACCAGCAACTAGCGATGAACGAAGTGATATCTTGTGAACCTGCTGTATGAATAAAAACAGCAGGAATTCCAGTGTGTCCACTGATGCCTGATTCTTCAGAAACTCTGCAAATTCAAAAAGATATAAACAATAAATAAAAATTAATAAAATAAACCGTATTTCTATAGCGCATATCACTGCTTTGTCCCAAAGTGCTTTATAGGAATAAAGAAAACAACGAGATACAATATGTGGGATTTGAGGCATTGCATGGTGAGGTATCAATATATATTTGGTTTGCGGTAACACCATGTGTATATCTACTTGTTCTTTGAGAACTCGTCTTGCTTTTTTTTCTACTGCCGCGGAGTAGAATATTCGGAATTCGGGAGACTTCTCAGTTCTGAAAAGAACTGTCCTGCTTATTAACTACTACCTGGGCGGGAGGTAGGAAATCGGGCGGGACTACTACTTTCGCTTTGAGGATCGGGGAGACTTCTCGTTTATAACTACACTGCCGATATCGGAAAAGTAAAGTATTTCTCATCCACTAGTTTTCAATAATTACGCTATACACAACAGCCTGTGAAAATGCATCAATGGTAATCCTGTTTGAGTGAAAACAAAACTGTTCATGTTTTATCATCTATTTTTCTACATGTTCATATTGGCTTATATAAACTGCAATAGAAAAATAAACTATTTCCATGACTTTGAGAGTATTTTTGATGGAAACATTTCTCTAGAGGATTGGTACCTGGTATGAACATGATAATGAGTGAGCTTTCAGATAGGAACCAACTAACTAATATAAAATCTGTCTTCAATAGCTACCAGTAGGGTGTCATGGCCGAGTGGTTTAGATCATCTGATTCAAGTTCTGGTGGTTTAGTCATCGGGGTGTGGGTTCGAGTCCCGGTCATGACGCTTGTGTCCTTGAGCAAGACACTTCGCTATAATTGCTTCTCTTCACCCAGGGGTATAAATGGGTACATGTACCTGCGAGGGTAGAGGTTGATATTGTGTTTGAAAAAGCCTTCTGAGCGCCATGACAGCTCGGGCTGTATACTCCCCAGGGAGCTGAGAAAGATTAAAGGAATGTTATTGGCCCAATGACCAGGGCACTAATGTAAAGCGCATTGAGACGTTATTGTAAAATGCGCTATATAAGAACTAGTTATTATTATTACCAATGCTGTACATTGTCCACTGGACTGTGATGACGTACATGTACATGCAGGTTCTGGAATTTCATCTTTGATAGGACAAGGCCATTTTCACTTCGCAAAGGGCACTTCCATTGGATAATTTTAAAGTCTACAGGAAAATTGTGAAGGGGCGCCAAGGCCAAGACCAGGGGCAACAGAGGCCATGGCCTCTGCGACCTCCGTGTAACACCCAGGGATGTGATAGGCTGTTGAAAAAAAAAAACATGAACTGTGAACTCAAAGCACGAAAGCTTGTGGGCCCGAAAGCTTGCGAGCACGAAGCCCACTAATATACATTTATCTTTTGTTTTAAAAGCCCTACTCTGCAATCTGGGGCATTCTAAATGGTTTTATCTTTATGTTTTCATGAATTTGATCTTAAGTTTAAAACAGTTTAAAATAAAAAATAAATTATTATTATTATTTATCTTTTTTGGGGGGCAGCAAAAACCTGGTGTTCCTGGAAAAAATTGAGAAATCACATCCCTGAACTCCATTTCTGTATACCTTTTTCTTGGGGTGTTTTGCACGATTGCGCTTTCTCCGCCAACTTAAGTCTTGTCTCTGCTGGGCATTCACAAAGTAAATCATATCCCTCAAAGAACCTAAAAAAAGAAGAAAATAACAACAACTTGTTATGAAATAATTGCATCCTTTTTTGTTGTAAGGGCAATGCATTATTTCCTCATTAAAAGGTAACTCTATGTGGAAAGTTGTAATTTCCACTGGAACATTTCAAGAAGGGGCATCAAGGGCATGGAGGCAATAGGCCACGCCCCTTGACAAAATGACCAATCACAACGCGTGATTTAAGGTCCGACAAATTGCCGCCATTTTGTCCGACACAATTCTGATTTGTTTGTATTGTTTACTACACACATTTTGTGTCATTTGTTCAAGGCTATTCTTTTATAAACTTGATTTTTATCCTTAACCATGGTCAAGCGGTGTTCATATCCTAATTGAAGTTCCTACTCCCGAAACCCTGACAAGACAGGGAATGTATATTTTTGCCCATTTCCGAAGCCGAGGTAAGACAGAGAAAAGTAGTATCCGCTGGGTTAGTCAGTGCGTGCGGTGGGCCGAATACTCGTCTGGCTGTGTACAAATCCACAACGACGTGCCTGCCACACACGCGACACGTTCGGTCGTTGCTAAGCAGTTGCTATGGTGGGCGTGGCCTACTGGATCGGTGTATTGCATCCACCACGTATCTATCTCATAGAGCTGCTTCAGCACAAAATGTAGCTAAACACAACAAATTTATGCTTACCAGAATATGGTTACCAGCCAAAATACCATATCACATGTACTGGTATCCAGCTCATTTATGCTTAGCAGCAAATTGTTAAGCATTATTTTCTGCAATGGAAGCTGGCCCTGGACTGCAACAAGTATCAGTTGCCCTCATTAGAAACATTTCCAAACATAACAAGTCAGAAGTTATTTGCCCTGCAGCATTCCTTTAGTGTTTGCGTTCATTATAAAGAAAATAAACTGCATTCAGTGCATAACTTACATCCAGGCCAAGTCATCTGGTATGTTGAGCTTGTTCACAGCAATGTGTCTCCATACTGGAAAGCTGAGATTGGGGAAACCTGCTCGTCCTTTGGTCTTCGCATAGTTAGCCACTTTCCGCAAATACTAAGATGGTAACAAAATAGTTGTGAATGCATTTTAGCAGTACTCAACCCTCCTATTGACTGTTCACTCGATATCATTCAAATGGTTTTGTATGATAAAGGTGCTATTCCAGACCAAGTTATTGTGAATATTTCCCATAAACCATTACACACAGCGCCTGGTAAACATTGATGAGCTAATTTGCATATTGATCATGTGCTTGTGTTGCAAAATTTTGCCTGCGCTGATAGGAATATGGCTTTGTGATCTTTGTCCTTTTCTACCGGATGGAAGCCAGATTTCGAGCTAATCAACTGAATTGAACCTGTATGAACTACTTCAGTCTCGTACTCTTGACATAGCCTAGGGTCTTATGAACCAAAAATTTGTTTAAAAAAATTTATCAAGTTGGTTGGCTTTTGTAGCCCAAAATGTTGCAGAAATTGTGTGTTTACTAAATATGCATTTATTTAGTGATGAGTGTAGATCTCATACTGTCATTGACTTCAACTGTCTGTTTTGCTTCATAGCTTTGGTATACTTTGGTATAGCAGCCAATCTGTCACCAAACTCAGGTCTTGAATTTGATCTTTGAGAGGGCAAGGCCATATAAGTCGTTCTACAAAAGGCACTTAAAACTCAAAGTCTATAAGAAACTTTTGAAGGGGCACCAAGGCCAGGGCAAGAACAACTGAGGCCATGGTTTACCTGACCTCCATAAAATTCCAAGCCTGCAAGCTCCTTGACTGCTCATTCCCCATAATATCACTCAGGGTTCTCCACACGCGGTTTTGTCCGGGCGCTGCGCCCGGACAAAATTGTCAAAATACAAAATGCGCCCGGACAAAAAAATCTGCGCCCGGGCAAAATTGTCAGCGCCCAGACAAAAAATTGCAGCCACTGTTCGGTCCTAAATTAGTGTCAATCAGTAATTTCCACAATGAAACGATCGTTATTAATCACCGCGCACGTGCCGGGCAAGTATAAGAAATCGCACTGTTTTTCACGGCGCCCCCGCGGCACACATAACAGCCGTCATTTCAATCTACGTAAATCATACACACGGACCATAGAGCTATCGCTGGCAGTGCATCGTGCAGTTGCGCTGCCAATAGCAGGTTTGTGTGGGGCTTTTGTTTTTCGCGGGACAGGTAACAGCCGTCCGGACGGCTGTTCTGTTACGCGTCCCCTCACGAACATCGTGGCGCAGTGTGGCACCATACACGATGCATATAGTTTTGTGTGGTGGGTTCAGGTAGGTAAGTGCATAGTAGCATTTTGTAGTGCTTGCCTGGTGGTCTTTTACACTGACGCTCGGCGGCTCCGACATGCCCACTCCATCATTGCTGGATTTCTTTTCCAATTGGTCATAAAAGTTCACTATTTGTTATACATTATCGTTATTCAATGTTTCCAGATTTTTATAGAAAAGAAAAGAAATATTGTGATAATCTTGGGAAATCGACTATCTTGGTACATGGTAACCACGTGTATAAAGCAGATTGATGCCGTGAGCTTACTATCCAGGAAGACTATTGGCTCAAAAACGGGACCTTTCGCGCTATCAACCAATCCGCGGACAGATTAAAACAGATTGACTAGGAGTACGTTTTCGCGGCTGGAACGATTAACTGTTTCGGTCATTGGCCTGTGTTATTGGATGGCCAAAATTCAACCGAAACATTTATTGGACTGCGAAAATTACCCCTTATGACGGCAACACACGTAATGGAGGACGACGACTCGGCGGTATCGATCGACTCGACGACAGACGTGAGTGGTTGATCGTGAATGATACCTTTTAAGTTTGTAAATAAAACAGAAAGAAATGAGGAGTGAAAAAACTTAACTTTGTGTCGGATTAACGGAAAATTGTTAATGTTTTTTTTATGGAAAAGTAAAAACATATTCTTGTAGACCCAAATATAAAGCTGAAAAAGTGATTTTCCCCTTCTGAATGCTGGTAATTTCACGCGAATCTACTCGGATTCGCAGCGTTAACGGCGGGCGCGAATCTTGGCGCGAATCGATTCGCGTCGGATTTCTAGGCCTGTAATTTAAACAGAAAACTGTTTTTTTCTTGGCCCATTGTTTGTAGACTCCCACCCAGTGTCACATAGATTTGATGATTCATTGCGCTTGCACATTATAAGCATTGCTTGCGTGAAAAAATCACCCGGCAGCCGGCACCTCCAGCGTGCGCCCGGACAAAATTTGACCCTGTGGAGAACCCTGATCACATTGTTGAGTATTCAATTTGAGTATTCAATTTATTTTCAGTTTTAAGTCTACATTGTTCAACTTACATGGAGAGACAACTTGGGATGTGGAGAAACCTGCAAGGCACCGATGTGAAATGGATCAAACTTGAGCCACAAATTAGCTCTGGCCGCCATCTTATTATGTATTAGGCAATTACATGCACTTCAGTGTAGTCCTCTGATGAAAAAGATTCATTAAAACAGCAGAAATTGTTAAAGGCACTGAACACGTTTTGTAATTGTCAAAGACCAGTATTCTCACTTGGTGTATCCCAACATATGCATAAAATAACAAGCCTGTGAAAATTTGGGCTCAATTGGTCATTGAAGTTGCAAGAAAATTTTGAAAGAAAAAACACCCTTGTTGTACAAATTAGTGTGCTTTCAGAAAAAAGGCTTCTGGCCAGAAGTCTTTTATTATTTTAGTGAGAAATTACCTCTTTCTCAAAAACTACGTTACTTCAGAGGGAGTCATTTCTCACAAAGTTGTATACTACCAACAGCTCTCCGTTGCTCGTTACCAAGTAAGTTTTTATGCTAATATATATTTTGAGTAATTACCAAACGTGTACAGTGCCTTTAATAATAAATATAAAAGTAAATTCTGGTGTATTTGTGTACGAATCCACAACAAATTACTCAGCCTTGAAAATCATCAACCTTAGTGCATTGTGATTGTGCAGAGTTAGAATCTGGCAAACCATGGTGGCTGAGATGACATCACCATTTATGATTTAGATCAGACGTTTCACTTAATATTTCTATTTTCAGGTAAACAAATTTTTCTGGGGCAAGTTTTTTATCATGACCATCTTTATAGTTATACCCTGTACTGTAATGTGCAAATATTTGTTTTTTGTTTTTAAGCAATCTTAACAATGTTTAAAACAATAACCAAAATGTTTGTAAAGAAAAACAATTAATTGTTGTTGTAAGAAGGGTCCTACTCCTATCCCCTAGACTGCTTTAGTGTTCTTACCTGCTTACAAATAGTCTTATTTTTTGCATTTAAATAAACTAAATGAATTTATAATTGTATCGTAGGACTCCCTGTATTCAGGGGGTCCCTGAAATCGAGGCAAACCTTTGACCTCTCTGCGCGCGATGTAAACAGTCCCTAGATACAATTTTTGTGGTTTGACTTGCCAAGCAAAGAGTCTCCTCTCATTTGACCAAAACTTAGAAACATGAAAGGCTCCACTGGTTAGTTGCACTTGTAAATGCAAAAAGTTGTGGTATTTTAGGCATTTCTACAAGGTACAAAAATATGTCATACTGTCGGGGCCATAAACAAAATTTTGCCCACCGAAAAAGTTTCATCAAACACTTTTTCAATTCACAATTCACGATGATCAAATCATGTGACTGAACATTCTGCTGAGCATTCTGGGGGAAAAAATACAGAGGTTTAAAGAAGCCATGTGCCTTATATCATTTTCTAATAGTCTGGAGAATTTTTTTTGTAACACTCATATCATTATTGTTATTAATATTAAAATTTAAACATCGGCTTTGTGATTCGATTATCACTGTTTATTTATATGCTTTAGTATAAATGTTAAGAAAAATAAAAAGACACAAAACTAAATAAAAATAAGATTTGAAAGCCAAGAATTATTTAATTTTTTTTATTTATATATTTTTTTTTTTAGTTTTTGCAAATTACCATGGTAATTTTTTTAATTTAATAAAAAATATGTTGAATAAAATGAAGACAACTGCTGGCTATAGAGTCATACACAAAGTCTCACAGAACACTTGTAGTCACTGCAGATGTTTCTTCCACGTACATGACGTATGGCTTCACCCGGACACCATACTTTCTTGTTTGCATCGAAAACAGGTCAAACTCAAAACAAATGGGACGCTATTAGTATTGAAGTCATCGAAGATCGGTGCGTGGTGTGAAAGTTTCAATGTCCATCACGTTTTAATATATGTTTGCATATTTCTTATAAACAAAGGAAGGTAATTAAATTAGGGCATCAGTTGATTATGGAATAGTTTAATTTTTTTTCAATTCAAAGAAAAAGGCATACTACATCGAAAACTGGACAGGGGAGGATATATCTTTTAATTATTTGTTGAGTGACATATTGAATATATCATGTAATCTCACCACCTCTTGGCCAGATGTACAAAACAAATTCACTCAATGAAATCAATCAGGATAGATCGAGACAAATTTAAAAGTCGCGCGCGCAGTGGCAGGTTACCGTGATACCAGCGACTGATTAGCGCCACCAATACGTAGTGCAGTGCCTCACAAGGCAAGCAAGACAGGAAACAGAACAGAACAATGTCAAACAACCCATGTAACTAATTGCACAAAACATTCATTTTAAAGCTCCCTTTGGGGACATTATATATTGCATATAATGATTTAAAAATTATCACTTTCAGATGGAGTTAGAGCCAAAATTTTGCATTAAAAATAAGTGAATTTTGTAACTCACGCTGGCGGCTGCCATCTTGAAAATCTTTATTCACGTCCAGAGCGAGATTTCAAAGTTCTCCGTCGTTTTTTCTTTTTGTTTGCCATACCGTCCCCAGGTACGCATTTAGTATCGTATAAATAGCGTACATAATACTCGTTTGTGAACGAGGTCGATTGTACGCGTGGAACCCTGAAGACCTCTCGCTTTTCGTGAGAGTTCGTGAAAAGGGATGTGTTCAATCTCCGTCAATTTGATTTTCTACACAGGAGGCGAAATATCGAAATATCGAAATATCACCAATTTAGAGAAAAGCGGTAATCGGCGTCAGAACCATTTCTGGACAGTGCCATGGTTGATTTTCAAGGTAAGACTAAGATAACAATACATGACATATTATTATTAGTTACTTTCTAAGTTTTCTTGAAACAGTTTACTTTGATTTGAGTTTAAGTTTTACATTTTACAAGATTATGAACGTGGATTTGTCTTGTCTTGACTTCAGTTCTTCATTCATGACATACTCACTCGACACTTCATCTATAAACTACACCACTCTGACACTTTAAAGTGACAGGATAGGCACGGAGAGAGTCACACCCACAGTCTGACCATAGAGCAAGGAACAATCTATGGTCTGACATAGACCCAGTAACTGGGGCGCTGTACTCATTTTTTGAAATTTTGTCTTTTATCTTTCGTACTAGCATGACTAGCGCCCCAGGAAATACATACGTCGCGATTCTGCATTCCCTGATATGGCATCATTTTGAATAGGGAAGCCACAAAAAATGCCTCAGAACGACAAAAATACCCAACAAAATTGCTTTAAAAACGCCTACTGGCTTCTTGATATGTCTAAGGTGCAACATCAGGTATTTAAATATACTCACGATTTTGTTTAGTGCTGCAATTTTACGTTTTTGTCAAGTACAGTAGATCGGTGAAAATGGCGGGCAGAGTCTCGTTTTGCCCGAATCAAATATGGCCACTGCCTGCCGTGGAGTCCTACTAAATACCGTCAACTCACCGTCAACACGCACGGTACCGTCAACACGTTGTCAACACCTCCAATATACATTTTAAATCGACAAAAGAGGCATAGAACTGTAAGTATGGGCTAAAAGAGAATATACATTGGTTTGAGGTTACATTTTTTTAATGAAAATTGGGTTTATTTCACGCGAAAAAAATTATCTCTAAGCAGCATAGCCGTTGGCCACCATCTTGCCTTCTCGCGGAGGTTGGACTATACCATTCATGTATGGGTGTGCAGGTGCCAGATTCACACGTAACGACCGCCCTCTATAGTGTATTGTGTAATATTATTGCCCCTTTAGCGTAATGGTATGGTACCGTGCGTGTTGACGGTGAGTTGACGGTATTTAGTAGGACTCCACGGCAGTGGCCATATTTGATTCGGGCAAAACGAGACTATGCCCGCCATTTTCACCGATCTACTCGACAAAAACGTAAAATTGCAGCACTAAACAAAATCGTGAGTACATTTAAATACCTGATGTTGCACCTTAGACTAGTATATCAAGAAGCCAGAGTAGGCGTTTTTAAAGCAATTTTGTTGGGTATTTTTGTCGTTCTGAGGCATTTTTTGTGGCTTCCCTATTCAAAATGATGCCATATCAGGGAATGCAGAATCGCGACGTATGTATTTCCTGGCGCGCTAGTACGAAAGATAAAAGACAAAATTTCAAAAAATGAGTACAGCGCCCCAGTTACTGGGTCTAGGTCTGACAGTGACAGTCACAGTCACACACACACACAGACACTTTCTACCTCCAAAAATGCACACACAGTCCCCCAGTGTGTAGTGCACTGCATGTGAATTCCTAGCCCTGGTAGTGGTAGGACGTCAGTCGGTGCCACTGCACTGACGTCCTGAGTATAAAGATCCTTTACAATACGAACACAATTTTAGGTACACATTTTTCATATTTTTACCTGATTTGAGAAGCTAAAACTCCATTCATATATTCTTGGTGTCCATAACTATACTTTTGATGAGTTCACAACTAACAAATACATCCATGGATGACATTATTTCCGAAAATAAGTCTGAGTTGTGCACTAGCGATGTGACCATCGTGTACCAATTGACTGTTAAGGCTCATGTGCGCATGCGCGATATGCATAGCATCTACAAAAAACGTGCATGCGCGTAAGCATTCTCAAGCGGTTCACAAGCTGTCAGTTTAGGCTGTTGCAACGAATGCGTCAATTTCCATTTTATTTTCACAATAATGTCATCCAAGGATAAAATTTACAATTCTGAATAGAGCAGGCGTAAAGTTCAGGACACAAAGAATATGTGAGTCAAGTTTCAGCTTCCTCAAAAAGGTAAAAATGTAAAAAAAAATTATCATAAATTTTTTCGCAACGACAGAGCACCTTTATACCCTGGACTCCGTCGCGTTGTATGCAACGGAGGAGTCCAACCTGGGCTAGTGAATTCCCTGCATGTCACTGTTTATGGTTTCTGGTTTTAAATTGTATTGTACCCTTTTGTTTTTAGGCCCATTGCCTTAATCTAGCCCAATGAATAGGGCCAATCCACTTTGTATCCTTGTGAAGTGGATTGGCTCTATTCATGCCATCATGGGGCAATGCCTTATCATGCCTTAGCCCTCTGGCGATAATCGTAACCCTCCATCCTCCTGGCGACCGTCCCTTTAAAAATACTAAATAGGTTTAGTAAATCAGAGACCATAACAATAAGGACCACAGATTTGGACCAACAACATCATTGTTCATTGTAAAGAAAAGATTAAACTTTTAAAGGCAGTGAATATTTTAGCGGCTACGGTAAAAATGATAAAATCATCCAAATGCTTTTTTGCAGTACCACAATTTTTGACTTTAAAGTTTTTGGAAAAGAGGATATATTTTACCAGGTACTAGTACTGTAGTAGTAAAATCGTCTGAAAGCACTGGGGGTAGAGCCCTCTTTGACACATACATGAGTAGTTAAATTACCAAATTTGCTACCACATCCTGACAATGAAAGCCTAGTGGACTATGCTCTTGCTTATAAATCAAAATTCTTCTTTTTAAATTGCCTCACAAGGATAGTACTGACTAATTTGTGTTTCTAATTTTTATTTTTATTTATTATTATTTTTTCTGGGGGGGGGGATAGAGTCTGAAACTGTGGTACAGCAAGATAACCAACCATAGACTTTAAGTTTATCCTATGGATGTACCCTTTGCAAAAATGAAAACCGCCTTACCCTCTCAAATACGAAATTCCAGCCCTGGTTTGGATGGTTTTACCATTGCCGGTAAAATATCCTCAGAGGCCTCAAAACCTTCTTCCAGGATGTATATGTACATGTAGCCTAATTAACAAAAAAATGAACTATACATTGTTTTATGCTTAATACTAATCCTTGACTAATGTGCAGTACTTTTTCGTATTTTTATTTTAATGAAGCTAATTGCTGTCCAATTTTGACTGGCTTCCTGAATTTCCCGTCAAGAATGTATTTCAATGGATGAATTCAAACTGTCTGCTTTAAGACGAGCAAACCACCTGACCAGACAGCTGGGGGATACTGGGGGCTCTTTTGATATTCTAGTTTCCTACGACTCTGAAATACAACAGCAAGAGGCTGCAGGAGACAGGACAAACAGAAGCCAGGAGACTTTGCGAGAGCTTGCCGGACTCTCCCATATAGAGTCTCCATCCTTCAGACAAGACTACGAGGAAGTGTCTCTCCCTCAGGGTGAGATCCTAGATGATGACATCGGTGAGATTCCAGTCAGAGATGTAGATTATGTTAGTGCTGTACCAGACTCGGGTCCAGTGAATGCCACAGGACAACTCCAAACCCAACTGCAGTTTGATTTGTTTTCATCTGCTTCATTACCATCATCTCCTGACAGATTGTTGTCTCATGAAGGTTCCAATGCTCCCCACATCTTGAGTTCTTCAGACCCTCTTGTTGAAGGAGATAGAAACACTGCAAGGTATCTTCGGATTCTTGTCCCACAGCAAGACACTGGTTCCAAAGCCGTAACGCCACCTCGGGACATTCACCAAACACACCCCGGCTACAGCAGAAACACATCATACAATTTAAGCGACGGTGAATTGTTTGAGAGCCTACCAAGTACATCAGAGTTTTTGTTGCTTGAGAGCCCCACCGATTCCCCGGCCCACTTCAGCCAACTGCGCCTGACACTGAACAGCTTAGAATCAGATGGGGAAACATTTTTATCCCTTGATGAAAGTGTAGGAGAACAACAGCACAGTTTAAACAACAGTTTTCTCAGGCAGCCCTCCAGACAGCACAGTCGTAGCAAGCCAAAAATTACCAATAAGAGTAAAGCCACCGAGGACACACAGGTTGTGGGAAGTGATCTTAAGAAAGAACTCCAAAGGCTCGTTGTGGAGATTTACTCCGAGAAGAACACCGAGTTTATCCCCATTCCAGGCCTGATTTCAAATAGAATGGATGCTATTCATTCTGCAAGAAATACGACACATCAAGGTAATTCTTGGAACTCCAACATTTTGGCCAAGCAGAGACTGCTTATTGCTTTCACATATGAATACTGTTTCCCTTTGCTTTTGTTATTACAAACCACTTCAGAGGACCTCAGATTACAAAGACCAAGAGACCCCAAATCCAACAAAAAAGAGTAAATTGTCTGTTTTATTTGGAAAAAAAACCTTGAATGGAATTGCCCTTGCACTGATGTTACACACGGCTACTGTCTGCTCATGGTCTGCCATTGTGGGAGTCAAAAATGTATGTAACGATATGGTGCTGTTCCGTCCCAACTTGACAATCGTTTCAACTATTGTTGGGACCGTTCCCAACTTGAGTGTTACAGTTGGGATTGCCCATAGAACTCTACAGTACAGGCTTTACTGTACAGGATAGCCTCGGTCCACCTTTTATTCACCCTGAAAAAGTCAAATTTTTTCTTGTACATAACACATAAAACAAAACCAACAATTTGTTGATTCATAATATAAAAATAAATTTTTTCTGGGAATCACAGAACATCACACTCACACAACCTGCAATTGCAGAGAGCTCCCCCTGCTTGCTCCGCTGGTACCCTGTACATTTACTACTGCAGTTGGGACGCCCCAACTTTAACACTCAAGTTGGGACCAGTCCAAACTATAGTTGGTGCGACTGTCAAGTTGGGGCAGAACAGTGCTAGTCCAACTACATGCATGGTGCCTAATATGCTGACTACACCGTCAGTAACCTACAGGGAACCCGTCTCCCAAAATGGCTTTAACCCTAACTCCCAAAGCGTTTTTACTAGAATCCATCCCTAACCCAACACATTCCAACAGCTTTACTACCATGAGATGGGAACTGTACCCAATCTTAGGGGGACGATACACAACCTAACAAACTCCAACAGGCCTTTTTTGTTTGATTTTGTTGGAGTGTGTACACTTGGCATGTGCAAAATTTGATCAGTGAAATCACACAGTACCCAACATAACATAATCCAACAACTATCTCATTAGACCATGGAGGAAAGAGCAATGCCAGACATGTACATTTCACACATCCACCATACCCACTCAATCAAATTCAAACACCATTACTTGTCAGCAAGGATACACAATCCCACAGAATCAAACACCCAATCCTAACTTCACTGTCCTTAACCTAACAAAATTAAACACTTTGCCCTGTTTGAATTTGTAGGGTTAGGGATTGTTAGGGTTAAAGCATACATCAGGTGAATTGGGTCAACAGGACATCGTTTACTTTCCTCACACACATTCACCTTCTTACGCCCTGTACGCCCTGTTACGCCCTGTTACGCTATGTTGTATTTGGTATTTTTTTTAAAAGTTCAGTTATCATTTATGAGATTGGTTAAAATATTTACCACATACTGTCTTCAACCCAAGCAGTACTCTGGATCAAATTATGTTTGTGTAACTCCATGCATTTTAAGCTGTAATGAACTACAGTTTTTTATTTAAACAGTGACTGCAGTCGAGGCATACACAGTTTCAAAGCTGATGTCACAAACTCGATTGTGGTCACAACTTGATCTTTCACAAATTCGTTAACCTTGTTTAAATTTATATTTATTGTTCAGTAGATTTGAAATCTCGCACAATGGGTGATGGGCACCCTTCCTTTGTACACTTCCAAGACAACATGTCAACTGTAGCAGACACCATGGACGCCCAAACAGCTTCTACCTCTCCTGATTCTCAAACAGCCGATAACTTTGATGGTAAATAATAAAATCATCACAAAACTTACAAATGAGAGAATAGAAGTAGCTGTTGCAAACTGCTATACCAACCCAAAGGACCTATTGTATAGACCATGTTATCTTTGTTTACAGAAACAGTGACCTGGTACATTATAATGCATTTCCTGACAGGCAAGATACTACACAGGCTATATGGGAAAATTTACATTTTGTGTCATAATTTTCACATAAATTCAAGAGTTACAAAAGCAACAGCTGTACAACTTTTGAGATGTCCCCCCTTTCTTCATACCATAATTTGAGAACAATCAGACGGTGCAATCTCCATAAAACATAAGATTTATTGTGTTCTTCCATTGAGCTGTGTACAAACTGTGCCTGCAGGAAGTCCAGGCTCTGTGGCTCTTTTGTAAACATGTGATGTCACAGGTCACATGGTCTATAAATGCAAAACCAAGTTTATTGGCCTGTGTGTAGTGTTGTCATTAAGCCTTTCGAGAAAGACTCTGCTAGGGTCGAAATGTCAGGTCATTAACAATTTTTGGCAAAATGTGAGAATGCTTTTAAAGTTTTAAGCATTCAAAAAGACTTATGAATAGATTGTGCATTGCCTTGGAATGTATTTAGTGAATAGTGTACATTGAATTTTCCATACCGACTGTAAAAGCTAACAATTAAGGTCATGTTTTTAAATCAATTTGCAAAAATCTGTTTGTTTTGTTTTTTCTATTTTCAATATTAATCTGAATTGATCACTAAAAATGTTTAAATTGTTAAGATTTTTGTGACATTGAAACTGATTAAATTTCTACCCTTTAAAATATTTTTCTCTAAAAGGAACGAGTAAAGCAGCTGTACCTGGCAGTGACCGCCCTCAACCGGCTGGGGCCAGTTTTGAGACATTGTCAGCCCTGTCCTCTACTGCTGATGCTTTGGCTCTACAGCGCTCTGTCATTGGTAAAAGAAAAAGAAGCATATTAACCATCTACCAGACCCTTGAAAAACAAAAACAAAATTAAACTACTGTTACTGTCTCACCTTGGGTTATAAACCTTGATACATTAGGAAGTAATAACTTTGATGTACATGTGGCACCTTGGGGCCCATGTGAGTTATGACTTTCATGTACAAGTAGGTTACATGTATGACTGTGATGCTTAAGTGAGTTATGACCTTGATGCATTGAGGCACAAGTGATTTATGACCTTGATGCACAAGTGAGCTATGGCCTTTTTGCACAGGTAGGTTATGACATTGATTCATAAATAAGTTATGACCTAGACACACAAGTGAGTTATGACCTTTATGCACAGTAGCTTAAGTTCATGTTTTCCACAAAAGTTTTAACATTGTTTCACTTCAGTTGCAAGCTTTATTTTATGAGATGCAATTTGCAAGATGTTGCTTGAATGCAAATTTGAATGTTTTACCACCAGGCTCAAGCCCAACGAAGCCAGCATCTATGGAAGAGATTGCAGCAGCCATTGCAGCAGCTGAGAAACAGTACAGGCAACGACTGCAGTATCATAAGCAGCAGCAAAGCCAACAGCACTCTGAACAGCTGCACAATGGCAATCCACCATTCAATGTGGTAACAAAAACACTTTCTTAAAATGGATTAAATTTGTTGTCAGGAAGTTTTTCATTGCAATCAAATGTAAGCATGCTACTTTGTAATCCAGTGTACATTATTTTACTAAATTTGTGTATATGTATTATGCTCGTTTAATCCTTTAATTTGGTTTCTGCAAATGGGTTTTAAAGTATGCAAAGTCTTATAAATGAAAATGTTTCCTGTTTTTTTTCTTTCCAGAATACCTTGGATGAAATGCCAACCCGCCTACCAGCCACCCCACCTAGAGACACATCTGAGGACAAGGCTACTGTCCAATCAAACCATCAAATCAATAATCTTGCCTCAAATGGTGACCAAAACATTAGACACTCAAATGACCCCCAGCAAGGTGCACCAGCCAGAACCAAATCTTTACCAATTACCACAAGAATGCGCCCTGGATCACTTGTCGCACAAAATACAGGACTGGCTGTTAGTAGTGCAGTTGGGGCTAGATTTGGGACCTCAACCTCAAATAATGAACATAGCCTGTCACCAAAAGATGCCTCAAACAACGATCCAGTGTTTTTCCGTAGTCCAGTTCAAGCTATCACAACCTCACGAGGTGGTAGAACAATAGCTGTTCACAAACCTGAACCCAAGAAAGTAGACAGTAAAGGATCTAAAAAACAAAACCCTAAGAAAGTTGACAACCAGGTTTATTCTTCTCCTGCTGAGATGAAGGCATTAATCACTTCACATTCAGAGGATCTGCTGCAAGACAAGAAGCATAGCAAGCTTCCACCAAGTATAGTCTCTGTGAAAGCTGCAGAGGATCAAATTCAGGTTCAGGAGATTGGAATTGAGCCAAACTCTGGGGTCATTGTAACAAGTGATCCATTTCACAGAGTTCATGAAGACCCAGGTAATGAACATTTGGCTGCACATACCTCTCCATTGCCATCTCTCGAGGGAGATAAACCCAAGCAGTCTTTTCTAGGATCATTCTTGCAATGGGGAAAGAAACAAGAGCCACACCCTCAATCTCACAATTATGAACCCAGCTCATCAACGGCATCATCACCTGGTGCTGCTTCACCTGGTGAATTTTCAAACCTTGGAAACAGTGGGAAGTCCCATTATTCAGGTCTTGGGCAACAAACAGCTGCAGAGAGCCATGACTCTGGTATTGACCTAGTACCCTCCGCAAACAATGTAGGGGAGGTATTCCATGCTGACTTCGAGCCAGTCAGTGCCTCAACTCCTGTAAAATACAGAGAGGATAGTAATGACGTCACTGAAACACACATGGCCAACAACAGAATGATGAGCGAACTAGCTAAGAAAACCGACTCTGATGAGGAAACTGATTCTAGGATTCAGACAACACGACAAGGCCCATTAGGAGAGTCCTCATCCCACCAGCAAACCTTCCCCAGTGGGAGCAGTGCTCAGAAGTCCAGATCAATCAGAGCAACTCATGTTGGGAATAATACACCCCATGGAAGTATGCGCAGGAGGGACTTGAACAAATTGCCAAGTACACGGTTGACATCAGTGTATGGGTCCCTCAAGGTTGCAAGCCCTAGTTTTCCAGCAACTCCGACAGATCCAGGAGATATGGAAAGTGTGCTACGAGAAAAAGCTAACCTTGAAGGGAGGCTGGAGACTCTAGCAGCAGAAACAGAAGCAGCCCTGCAACAGAGAGCCGAGATGCAGACTCGGGTTGCTTCGCTTCAGGCTCAGCTTAAAGCACAAAGCTCTGTTGCTGACACCTCTCAACACCAAGTGTCTGCTATTACTAATGATCTGATCACTGCACAGCAGAATCAAGCACAGCTTGAAGAGGCTGTAGCAGCGCTTCAAAACAGTCTAGAAATTAAGGAGGAGGATTTAGACAACCTTCATAGAGACCTAGAAGCTTCTGAGTCTACAAGTCAAAGGCTTAATCTAAAGATGGAAGAGATTAAGGAAGTCATGGGAGCAAAAGAAGCAACAATTTCAACCTTAAAAGAAAAGATTACAACTTTGCAAAAAGAAGCAGAAAAAGCCCATAAGGAAAGAACACAGTATTTGGCAGAGCTCAAGACACTACAAGGGGATGTGGAATCACTGATCAGTGCCAAAGAATGGTTTGAGGAGCAGCTGCAAGCTGCCCAAGAGTCGCGGAGTAAGCTTCAGAAGGATCTCACGGAGACCCAGACCCAGGCAAAGAAGCAAGGCGCAGCAGTTGAAACCTTAAAAGCAGACAAGGCACAGCTGCAACACCAGTTATCTGAGACCCAGCAGCAAGCTTTGAAGGAGAAGGAACTGATCGCCAAGCATTTGGAGACCATTGAGGCAGACTTTCTTGCCCGTGAAGCTGCATTTGAAGATCTTCAAAAGGAGAAAGCTGCTGTCCAGGAGGCTGTGGCTTCCAGGATGGACCAGATGAATGAAGAGAGGTCGAAGCTGTCCAATTTGATTGCTAGCTGTGTGGAGCTTGAACGCCAACTGGATAGAACTCAGAAAGAGCTGGCAGACAAGAAAGCTGATGTTACAAATCTAGAAGCTGAAAAGAAAGAACTAGTTAAGAGACTAGCACTTGTTCAAGTGAGTAAGCATAGAAGATGTGGTGTTAATAACTACTTTATAACATGCAAACGTAATCATCAAATGTGAAAAAACAAGTAGTGGTTTGTTGAATGGATGGCATACTAGTCTACCTTTTTGTATGGTGTATGTGTGGGTAGGTATCCACATTCAAACCGGGAACCTATAACAAAAGGGACAATAGGTCCACGGTTGCTATCACAAAGGAAAGCATTGTGGTCCACGGTTGCTATCACAAAGAGTTGAACAATGGAGGGTCCACGATTGCTGGTATTTACAAACATGTGTGAGTGTGTCTATGTGTTGAAACCAAGGACTTTCACAAAAGGGATTCTTGTGGTTTGACAGACTGAGGATGTTTTTGGATCGATTTTTTGTAAATAATCAATAGGGACATCGCTTAAACAGTGAGAGGACATAGAAAAGTATTTGAGTAGGCAAACGTGTGTGTGTAGGGGGTGTCTAACCATTGAAACTGAGGACTTTAGCAAAAGAGATGTGAGTGTTTTGACAGGGCAGTGACATTCTTGTTCACTTTCTTATGCAAAACCAATCGGGGCTTCGCTAAAAAAATGAAGTCCGAACAATGGATAATATATGTTGGTGCCATTTGTCATGTCATTTTTTCTCTTTTCCTTAAAGGAGTCTCTTATTTCACGTGACAAGGAATTGGAGGCAATGCAAGAAAAATGTATTGACAAGGAGACAAAGTTGCAAGAACTTCAAAGTAATTCGACAGAACAAGAAGACGCTTTGCAGAATCATCGAGCTGAGAAGGCCTCCCTGGAAGCCGCCCTGGCTGCTGCCAACCAGGAGAAAAGGGTATTTGATGAGGCATTGCAGACCTTACGAAAGGATATGGGAAAGGTAGAGCAGAACTTCATGCAGATGAAGCAGGAATTAGGTAACAAGAATGCCCAGATGGAGATGTTGGAGAGAGACAGAGAGGATGTCCAGATGCAGCTACATAATACTGGGGAGCAGCTGAAGCATCATCAACAGAGTATGGAGAGCTTCCAGGAGGACCTCAGTGGCAAGGATAACCTGGTAGGAGAGTTGAGTAGAGTCAAAGATGGCTTGGAATTAGAGATCGCCAAACTCGGACAGAAGCTTGATGCATTACAAAAAGCTAATAAAGAGTCTCATGTTATCCGGGCAGGCCTTCAGGACGAGTTGGCACAGAGTCAAGAAGATTTCAAAGACTTAGAAGCCCAGTTGGAGTCGGCGATGTCAGAGAATGCCCACCTTGAAGGGCAGCTAGAAATGATGGCTGATGAGCAGCAACGCTTCTCAAAGCTTCTAGATGAAAATGCCAACTTGAAGCAGAGGCTTGCTGAAACCCAGAGCACAACACACCGTGACCTAGCAGACCAGAAAGCCATGGTGCTTCGTCTTGGCTCAGATCTTGCCGCCACTCAGAAGGAGCTGAAGGACAAGCAGCGCAGCTATGAGACAACAGCAGGAACTCTGACCAGGAAACTCAAGGAAGCCATGGATGCTAAACAGACAGCTGAAGGAGACTTGGTGGCCCTTCACCAAAATGCAGCAGCAAGTAACATTGAAGTGCAGAATCAACTCATTGCTCAACTAGAGGCTGCAAAGACGGAACTCTCTACTGCCCAGAGAGCTCGGGATGACCTAGAGAGACAACTTGAAACATTAAAAACTAGAATGGAAGAGGAGGCTGATGTATATAAGGATAGAGTGGAAGAACTAGAGGATCAGCTCCAGGTAAACAATAATAATCCACAACTATCCAGAAAAAGTGAAAAACATCACTAATACATATGTCCTCAAGATAACAAGTTCAATAATGAGCATGGCACAGGCATACGTAGTTGAGGACTTTTAATTTTACGAACAGATTTGGAAGTTATAAATATTAATTGTGTTTCTTGTCCATTACACTGTTCAGTTGTGGTGTTTGTTCTGTTATATTTGTTTTCCTCATTATCCCAGCATTTGTTTTTTTAATTTGATTTTCAATATTAAGGTTCTTAAAGACTTATGTGAGCAGCAACAGAAAAATGACGAATCCACTCGCAGGATGGCATTGGACCTGGAGAGAGAACGAGGTCGTTTGGCAGGTCAGTACTACAGACAAACAAAATTTTAACTATTTCTGATAAATGAATACAATTTCTTGGTTTGTCTCAGTGTCTGTTGATATGTTATGGTGTCGGAAATCGGTTGTAGAACATCTTATGCCAACAATTTGATTTGATCTATCCTAATCTATTGAAGGTGTTCAGCAAAGCCACTCGGCTTTAAAGCAACATGCCAACCTACTTGAGGCAGCTCTTGGTAGGCGAGAAACGACTTTGGCTGAGATGGCTGGCCAGATGTCCACCAGCAGCCAAGAGCATGCTGCTGAGGAGGGTAAGCTCCGTGCTAAGCTACGAGAGGTGACAGAAGCGCTCAAGAAAGAGAAGGATGCGAGTAAGAAGCACCAAAAACAGGTGTGTGGAGGAACAACATTTGATTTTCAGACACGTTTATATACACAGACACAGAAAATTGTCGACCTGCTGAATGCGAAGTCATTCATCATCTCTCCTTTTCAGAGCAACCAGATCCAACAAATAATGCATTTGTTTCGTCTTTTTGCATTTAACCCTCCTACTGTCTGACCATTCAATATCATCCACTGTGGTTTTGATTGGTAGATAAACTATACCAGCCTTCACTATGATTTCGTGTGGCAAATGAATCTGACACAGTACACACGCTAGTCTTGTGCACAATCTTTCCGCCATACACAGTGTAGTTGAGTGGTTTCATATAACTGGTCAAGTTTTTGGAAAAAGTTAATCAAGAATAAGAGGGTTAAATGATGTTTACAATTCTTGCATCGGGGATAGAGAACAATATGATATTATGTTGTATGCTACACCCATAAATACTAAGGACTGTATACTAGGTGTATTCAGAGTTCTATGTAAATAATCCAACAACTAAATTATGTACTTTTTTTTTCAATTCAATTCAAATCAACATTTATTTCATACTACTCTTCTCAAAATATAACATATGTACAGAATAATGCATAGATAAGCAAAATAATAAGCACAAAAGATCGGGGAAAGAGTTAATCAATGTATACCAAAATAAATGAGAGTATGAGGCTGTCAGATTAAGCCAAGGCTTGTAGAAGACAGCCTAGACAGACAAACTACAAACGTGGAGACATGACAAACAGGTGACGCAAAAAAAAAAAAAAAAACACAAAAAAGGCTAGGATGCAATAAAATAAAAATGTCTAGACTAGCATGGCTAAGTAAATGGGCGATGATAGGAGCTGGGCTGAAAAATAGAAGAGAGCTGACAATAGAAGAGAGCTATGCCACATAATGGGAGAGGAGAAATCTTTTGCAATGATACTTGAATCGACCCACAGACGGCGATTTTCTAATTTCTTCATGAATACAGTTCCATAGGTGCGGCCCATAGAAACGAAGAGTGTTGCTAGAGTATAGTGTGCGAGTGAAAGGAATATAGAGATTACGACAAGACCTGGTAGAATAATCATGTATTTCACTGACGTATTTCACTTAAAGAACAATGTGATATTGAGATGTACCTTGCACTGATAGATGATAAGCACTGCATACTAGGTGCATTCTGAATCCTTGATTCAAACCCTTGTCATGCTGCTTCCTAGAGTAGACGTTTTAATTCCTAAACAACTGAGCTCATCGGATGACAAGAAGCCAGTGAGAATCTTATAATAATAAGCAAATTATTTAATGATCTAACTCATGTATCATAGATAAAGAGCAACATGATATAGCATTGAATATAGCTGTATTATAAATGACTAATTAAATGACTTGATACAGGTTGCTTTTGGTAAAGCTGAGACTGGGAGACTTGTGAGAGACATTCAAGACCAAGGGGAAGTACTAGAGGAGACCAGGCAACATCAGGATGTCCAAGGTCAGGAACTACAAGCTCTTAAACAACAACTCAACAAGGCTGCTCAGGTACGACATTTTAGCTTACAATCATGTATTACAAATTTGGGGAAAAACTGTTTCACTCTTTGTATTGAGATTCTGATTTTGTTTTAAATACTTGCAGCTTGAGGAAGATCAAAAAGTTAAAGCAGATGAGGTCAAAGGTCAACTACAGGAGGCAAAAGGTCAGCTAGGTCAGCTGAAGAGACAGCTTCAACAGAAGCACTCTAGAGATCCTGTTGTAGCAGAGCAAATTAAGGTAAAGAAATGAACGAAAGAAGAGAACAAACAAATGTGGTTGAAGTTTTTCTAAGTGGTTGAAGTTTTTCTAAGAAGTGTTTGAGAGAGACCGAGAGAATAGTAATAAAGTCATGGAACCTCAATTGAGACAATTTTACAAAAAATAATAAAGTGCATTTTTTGTTGGCACTTTTAAACATTGTATCAAAGCACTTACACTGTTACTTCCCCTGCCTGTTCATCGGGCCTTAAGCATTCCTGAAACTATCTCAACTATGCAGCACTGACAGCCAAATTGGCACACAAATTCACATCGACAATCTCCACCTCTACAGGTGCCTATTTACTCCGGGGTAATGAGAAGCAATTATGGTTAAAGGACTTGCCCAAGAACACGAGTGTCATGACTGGGATTCAAAGTATATACCCTGATGACTTGGCCATCAGAAGTTGAGCTTGATGCTCCAGACCACTTGGCCACGGACACACTGTGAAAGTAGCGAAAAGTACTTTTATACAACAAAACACTGAACACTGAAGGGGTGGCTTATGGGGCTTGAGTAATGCAATAGACCTTTCTTTTGATTATAAACATTGACCACTATTTTTTATGAGCACCCTTGAGTATCACAAATTATATTATATAACTGGATTGTTGCAAATCTGCCCTCTTTAACCCTAACCACCCCAGACCTGCCAAAATCAAACAGATGGTTTTGTTGGAATTTGGATGGTTTAGTACTGTGAAAGCTGGCTTTGCTGTTGGACTATGGATGGTTGAGTACTAATGGGTCAAGGTACTAGTGTTGGACTTTGGCTGAGTGTGGAAGGTGGTAGTGTACAGTTTGCAACAGTGTTGGGCTTTGGATGAGTGTGGAAGGTGGTAGTGTAGTTTGCAACAGTGTTGGACTTAGGGCATGTGGGGAAAAAGTGTATGTTCACAGTGCATGTAATAGGGTTAGCTATTGCATGTAGGGCATGGAATTGCTTGGTCACTGGGTACACTTTGACCTCTTATTGGGAGGGACAATGGGACATGTGTTTCAGTTGAACATGGACAACCTGCTGATGAAATAAACAAATGATAAAGGCAGTTATTGTACTTGGGTATCCCATGGAGCAATAAACTAGTCCTTGTCATTGCACCAACACAATAAAAGTAGAACATACCATTTATGCCATGGGGTGTTTTAGTTTTTGCAGAACTTTATTGTATTTATTGAATAGTATTTATAATATGAAAAGACTGTATTGTATTTGATATCAATAGTACATGAAGTCAATATGATGGCAGTTTTCTTGTGAACCACCAGGTGTGGTACACGCCCCCGTACGCAAGGGCAGAGCAATGTGATTTGCAACTGTGCTGAGCCCACAAAAAAAAATACATATAGTTTGGCAGAAAACAATTGTTGGGTATTGATGGGTTTGGTACTGGAGCCCTAAAATAGAAACAACTACACATTCCCCTGGTGTACCCACTCAGCCAAAATCCAACACCCCAGGACTGTTGGAGTATGATGGGTTGTGTACTGTTCCAATAAGTGCACTGTTGGAGTATGGTGGGTTTGGTACTGTCCCAATCAGGGAACTGTTTGAATTTGATGGGTTGAGGAAGCTTCCTAGTGAGAATCACTAGGGGGTTAGGGTTAATGAAACATTTAAATTGTTTGTATAAGATTATGTGTACTTTTTGTTTTGGGTAGCACAATTGATTTATCAGTGGTATGGTTAATTTAATAGCATTGTTGTAAATGATAAATTGTTGTACTGTTTTGCTGTGAAGGCCGCTGAACTTTTGTCAACCTCTTGTTGGCAAAATGTATGGCTGAGACGTCACAAAAGCAAGGTCGATAAGGTCAAAGTGGTGATTTTGTTTTTTAGTGGTTACTTTATGACTTGAAGGCTCATAGCCAGGTGAGAAAGGACTGAACCATGCTCTGGTTGTAGAGGTTATGTTCGCGGACACAACTGCTACTCCTGGCTTGGCTGGGGTTAGAACCCACAATCAGTAAGACAACAGCACTCCATCTCTTTATCAAGTTAAGATATCTAAGATATAATACATTTCTCTGTTCTTCTAGGCTTTGGAGTGGGAAAGTGAACAGCGAGGGCGTGAAGCGGAAGCCTTAAAAGAGCAACTAGAGTTAGCAGAGCACAGACAGAAGATAGAGATGGACAACGCCCAGGCTACCATAAAGGTACTACCCTCAAACATGTTAAACATTAACATCAAGTGCAATAGTTTTGAGTTGTGCTTTTTAGTTTCAAGCATGATGTGAGCCCAGGAGAATTAAACACATTTTTATATGTTTTTTTGTTTGTTTTTCTACAGATGGGGCGCAAGGAGCTAGAAGCTTTGAAGGCGGAGCTTGCCTCAACTCGGAAGGAGAAATTTGCCTACCAGGGAAAGCTCAGTCAGTTCAAGTCAGCTCTCAAAGCTACACTACAACAAAACAAGGTATGGTGCATCAAAAGCCATTGAACTGGATCATAATCAAATGGACATTTGCTGACGATTGTTGACAATTTTTGGGAAGCAAAAATCGAAATTGGACTGGGCTTTTACATAGGTTCTTCAAAGACTAAGGTCTTTTAGTTTCTGTCTTTAAAAGAAATGCCTTTAAATGATGAAATTTTTTTTTGGGGGGGGGCTGGGGGTGAAAAATTACACACATACTTATGCCAACTTTGGAGCAAGAAGTAGCGAAAACTTTGGGCGTGCAGATGACTTACCAACAGGATAGGCTGTTTGGTCCCAAAAAACCGTTCGCAGTTGCTTTGGTCTCTGAAGGACTAAAGCAGCTAAATGAACTTCACCCCTGTTCAGATAAGTAATAAGGCTTTTGCACTTGATCCCATCTTCTATTTATAGCTCCTGAAGGCAAAATTAAAATCGAGGCAGAAAGAGAAGAATGCCGCATCCAACACGAAGATGGCCGCCGGTCTGGTTGCCAGCGGTGATGTTACCATGGTGCCTGATGACATCATAGTGCCTGAAATAAGTGTAGATGTTGAGGCCTTACTGAATAGTGATGATAAAGATAGCTTGACAGCTAGCAGCAGCAGGTAAGACTAATCCCCAAACTTCCTCCCAGGGCCTGTTTTAGACCATCTTGCTTATTTCCCATTCTATTCAGTGTAAACCAAACAGAGGTTGGATGGACAAGTAATAATATTAATAATAATAACATTTATAAAGCTCCTTTCACAAAGGTTTCAAGGCGCTGAACAAGAAGCATAACGAATAAACACAAATTTGAGTAACCTAGAATAAAAGCAAATGAGTTTTCAACATGGCTTTGAAGGATTCAAGAGATGATTCCTGATGGATGTCAAGAGGGAGATTGTTCCATAATGTCGGTGCACTGACTGTTAATGCTGACAAATAGTTTTGGTCCCTGCATATGAAATTGAAAATGGGACTTTCAAGTACAAGTATATGCAGGAGTAGTCTAACCGAGATAGACAAGTTTATTCAATTTCAAACACAAGTCTAGAGTGCAAGTATGAGTGCTGCAACCTACATATGTAGATGGGTTTATTTTTTTGAACTCGAGTATAAAACAGTACTCAAGTGTAATATGTTTGAGTGCAAATCCTAGAATGTAGATGAGTATGTTATCGTGAACTTTAGTATAAAATAGAACATACATAAAGTATGAATATGAGTGCTACAGCTTAGATGTGTATATTTTCATGAACATGATTTTAAAAGAGTAACTCGGGTGTATTTGTTTGAGTGCTAAATCCTAGAAATTTAGATGAATATATTATTATGAAAATGAGTATAAAGTAGAACTCAAGTAAAGTAGGGGTATAAGTGCTACAACCTAGATAAATATATGAGTGTATTATCATGAACGTGAGTATACAAGAGTGCTCAAGTGAACAAGTGCTACAAACTAGATTCACTCATACATGTGCGAAGAAAAAAGATGTGTCAATCACAAGAATGAGTTAAGGTTACATAATTGGTTGATTACTCTGGAGTTGCAGTTGAGAAGTACAACAAGAGGAATCAAGTTTGAGTTTGAGTATCACAACCAATAGTTCTTAGGTACATTTCATTAGAACGAGTACAAAAATAATACTTAGAGCTAATTCTCTTTTTTAACAAAGACGCTGGGACTGGCAAAATTAACCTTTTATAACGGGAACGTTGTTGTAAGAGGAGAAACACAACGCAGAAAAATGAGATTCGTTGCTTCAGAATGTACTCTTTATAGATAGACCATGTGACCTGTGACATCACATGTTTACAAAAGAGCCGCAGAGCCTGGACTTCCTGTAGGCACAGTTTGTACGCAGCTCAATGGAAGAATACAATAAATCTTATATTTTATGGAGATTGCACTGTCTGTTTTTTCTCAACTTTTGATATGAAGAAGGGGGATATCTCAAAAGCTGTACAGCTGTTGCTTTTGTAACTATTGAATTAATGTGAAAATTATGACACAAAATGTAAATTTTCCCAAATGGCCTGTGTATTATCTTGCCTGTCAGGAAATGCATTAGAATGTACAAGGTCACTATTTCTGTAAACAGAGGTAACATGGTCTAAAGCAGAACCTCTTTCTAACAGTGCTTTTTTGTATGTAAAAGTACAAGACAGAGCACCTCGGCTGCCCTGACAACATCACTGACCTCACTGACCTCACATCAAAGGATCTACAATAATTCTGTATTGTCTCTTTTTCTGTATACCCACAGGCCTCTGTCAGCATTACGGGGCTGTTTACAATCCGTCAAGGATCAGATGGGTGGTTTACAACAACAGATGGACGAGCACACATCGGCCGTCAACTCCTCTTCCAGAGCATGGAAGTAAGTAATCACTTTCAGTTCTAAAGAGTAGGAGATGAATTTAAACACTTCACTTCGGATGACTTGTATACTCGCCAAACATCTCCTTTCGTTTTGCGGTCAGTTGACTGGCTGATGTCTATAGTCACGCAGACATTCTATTGTGTAGTGTACACAGGCATGCACCAGGCATGCTTCACTTCGTTCCCATGTACAAAGACGGATAATTGGTACTGGAATTTATGCTCAAAATCTCCCTTCTGGTTATTGTGTAGTCCCCGAAGAATGGACATGATACTGCCATTGTTTAGCATTGTACATGTGTTCGGCTGAATGGGAGGCAAGTCCGAGTTGAGTTTGAGATTTCAGCATTCATTCATTCATTCATTTATTTATTGGTCACATTGGTTTAAAACAACATGGAGTTCCTCGTCCCGCAGTGTGCAAAATTAAAAGGAATCGAAAAGAAAAAAAACCCCAAAAACCCAGACAAGAACAATAGTTAAGTATAAAAAGACATTTACAATACTTGTATACATGTACATTAAAAATTAAAGCATTAAACGGTTTTAAAATGCACTGACAGAATACCTTGCAAACTAGCGGCCGTGGCTTACGGCCAAGGTTTTGATCGTAAAAATCAACGTGTTCTCGAAAGCGAACAACAAATCTGGTGTTTATTATGAGAATCTTTGTTGTCTTTCCTTTGTCAAGACAGGGTTTCATTGTAACAACGATATTCTCAAAGGAAAATAATTACTCCAGAAGCTCCAAAAAAATCAGAAAAATAATATCTTGCAGAGGCATGGACAAGATTTGTTAATACCGCCATCAAGTGATAAAGTATCACTTTGTCATATTAATACATGTATATTTTTTATGCCAGGGATGTTGAATCCAAAGTTCGAGACCTCCGTAAATCATGCATGCCGCCAGTGGAAGTGCCCTCCTCTACAACTCCCACCAGCACCTCAAGACGGTCACCACCAACCACACCCAAGAAAGCCCCGCCCAAATCGGCTACGCCCACAGCCGATTACATGAACAACTCGGCACGTACAACTCCAGCCTCCATGACCTTTCCCACCTTGCCGAATGTCTACGACATTTAACCTCTGAATGTAAAGGTAGTGTTTTTTCAATTTAAAAGCACATGTCTGGCATAGGTACTCTAGAAACATTCAGAAACAATGTGCCAAAAGCCCAAGATGGATTTAAAAGAAAATACAGAAATTTGGCAGAACTATTGTTTTTATTTATTTTTTTTTTAAAGAAGAGGTTGTACATTTTTATTTTGAGTTTCGCCGAAGAAAAACATGTTTATAGTTTGTTTCATTCTTTTTGACAAGATGTTTTAGCAGGCTGTTAGTGGGGGATACAGTTATTGTAAATGTCTTATTCCTTCGTTCGTTTTTTTATTTATTATATAAACTAACACGGCCACAAAATGTAGAACTTTATGTGTATTTGTAGTGAAGAAAATGTGGGTTACAATTTCACAAGCAGCATTTTTCCAGGGAGGGGGGAGGGGGGAGGGGGGATCCTATTTATAGGTATTGTATTGTTGTAGTCAAAGTAAATAAAACTTTCTGATTTTCACTTGAAACTGATGAAGGAAATTGCTGATAGAATGTTTAGGACGTAGTTTAGTTTGTACATGTATGTCAATGAAATAAACTCTTTTGTAGCATTTTATAGTCACCTGTAGTAATACAGTAAGAGTTAAAATATGTATATGGAACACGGCCAACTCCCATAGAGCTGCTAAAAAAGCAAACAAATTACCTAAACACCAAAAACAAGTCACCAACCAAAATGCCATGTGACTTTATGATATTTCCAAACTGGTTTCCCACTCATCTTTGGGTAGCAAAGAAACCTGTTGTGCAATATTTTCTGTTTAGCAGTTCTTTAAATGGGCCCTGGTGTATTTTGTTCATGAATATATGAAATGTTAAAATAATTGGTGCTAGTAAAAAGAAAAAAACCTGTATAAATATTGAGAAAAGTCAAACACATTAGTACATTTACAGTCTGTTAAATTCACCAAAATACATCAACACTGATTCCAGTAATGATTCTACTCATATGAGATCTCGTCATTGCCTTTTAAAAAATCTACATGTACAGGCAAAAATGTACCAGTTGTTCATGTGAAATCTAACCTAAGGATCTGTGTTTCACAATTCAAGGGTGCATTCCATTTGTGCATATGTTTAAAGAACATTAGCGCATACAATTAAAGATCGTTTGTACAAATGTTTGTTCAGTGGAGCCTACGGACCCCTTGTACTGTAGTGCCTGGGGCTACTGTCAGTCCGCTGTCTGTCATTTTGAGAGTCACATTGCATGTAAAGGTATCATGAACGTGTTAACTTGAACACGTCATCCAGAATGTGCACTATACAGTTTATCTATACATGTAGCTCTATGGTTTAACACAAAGGAAACTGTGTCTCCCAAAAGGTCACAACCAAGATGCATTTGGCCAATTGGATCAATATGTTAGTGCAGTGAAACAGACACAGGTAGTGTAGCAGTTAGGAGATTGACATGAACAGACACAGGTAGTGTAGCAGTTAGGAGATTGACATGAACAGACACAGGTAGTGTAGCAGTTAGGAGATTGACATGAACAACTCATAAACATGTCCACTACCTGTTTACTCCTCTGGAATGATGTCGCACTTGCTAATAGGCTGTGCAAGTCTCGCGCGCATTCGAACTTCCGGGACCATAGTGGTCCCAACCATATGGAGTTTTACGTGGGCGAGATTTTGTTTCGTCAATTATTTTAGTTTAACGTAGTTTGTGACCTAGAAAATTATACATGTTGTTGGGAACGCAATACTAAGTGATAACAAAATATGAAAGTAAAACCAATTCAACAATATAACGAAGAAAACCCGAGAATTAAACTTGACCTCAGCTTCCGGTTATTGCAAAAAATTAAGAATTTTGTGCTCACCTCCGATCATAAAACTTATGTAAAAGCTTGTTTTGGATGTGCGATTATAATCGCCAGATGCTGTAATTGCAAAGCGAACCCTTTTCATTGCAGTCTATGGTGTTGAGGCGTCGGCATTCCTCTTTAAACTGCGATACGGGTCAATTAAAAACCCGTTTGACCTTCACGAATCTGCGTAAGGGGTTTCTAAAAAGTTAACATCAAAAAAGCATCCTTGTCCCAGAGTTTTAATTTGTTTTTAATAATAATTAACACACTTTGGCGTATTTTTTTAAAAAGCTAAAACTAATTTCATGAAATTGTAATGATTTATTTTTGTTGTTCAGATTTTCTCATGAGATATAATTTAAAACAAAGATTTGATTTCAGAAATAAAAATGTTCTTCGTTTGACGTGTTTTCTCGTTCGGATACGCGCGAGACTTGCGCAGCCTATAGAATAACATGGGTTGGCAACAATTACTGAACTGATGGAAATCAGTTGGAATATTCATGCAAACTCAGGCATGCAGCTGATCAGCTGATTTCCCGGTTTACGTTTTCGCTGGTGTGTCATTGGAAAGTTAAAAAGACAAGAACAAGTCTTGCTGTGCCTTGCGCTTTTCTCTAGTTTATGAAAGAAAAAGTTACAAACTGCTGTTGCATGCCTGAAACTGCAATCTTTGAAATTGGCAATTTGTTATTTCTCTGAAATGTTTGTACCACTTAATGTATAAAAGTAAAATAGATCTAAAATATTGCACAAAATCCATCTTTGTAAAAGTTTTGTTTCTCTTTAAGTATAAGTAAAAGTCTAATTTAGGCAAGCTTTAAAAACAGCTTAAGCAAAACACTTTAAGCTGTTACTTATAAGTAGAGGTTACCAGCCAAAATGCCATGTGATGAACACATTTTTCGGACTGGTTCCCCTCAAGTGCTTGCATACCAACTTAATCTGGCCAAGCAATTTTCAACTAAACACCCCTTGCACTGATGTCACATGCAGTGACTCTCGGCCAAAGGTCTTCCATTTTGGGAGTGAAAGTACATGTAAATAATATAGAGCCATCTTCATGTGCATTGCCTATAATGCGCACTACACAGTAACACATGGGGAATTGGACTCCCACAATGATGCCATGTGTGATGATATCAGGGCCTGGCACTGCGTACCGTGGAATTCTGTGCTTACGCCCTGCCACGTTCCATAGAAGTATGCGCTTTACAGGGGTCAATACTATTAGCTTTAAGAATTTGACAAAAGACTTAACTAGTTAAAGTGGCAAGTTATAAACTTTTGGAAAACATTTTATACTGATATGTTTTGGACATGTTATTGCAATAACAAACTTAAAAGGGTTTTTAAAGATTGTTTTGATGTAATTAGTAAAACTTCAGCTGTTTATTGTCTTCCTGACAACAAGTTAATGAAAAAAGGTTTGAGAAGTCTTGTGCATGTAATTATTGTAGAATATTTCTTAGTAGGAATTAAACGCTGTTTATTACAAACTGGTCAAATTTCATATTTGGAAGCAATAATTATAAAGACATATTTAAATGAATCTATTTAAGCTAATTAAGCCTTGTATTAATTCAGTATACAGAAATTGTAATCAATGTTATTATTTTTCCGTCATTTTTATTTTATTACTTATCATATTTTTGTATGTGCTGCACATCTCTTTGTAATTTTCAATGCAAAGTTTTGGACTAAACAGAGCAATGAGATGGACCTCAAACAAAGAGATTATCTCCTGAAGACGAGCATAGTATACCGGCTCTTTTCAGAGCCAACACCCCACAAAAGAGATTTAATACATGGTTGTACCCGCAAGTTTACTATTTATTTATTTATACTTACTTCTTTAAGAGATTATCATTTGGAGAACTGATACTTTGATTCTCAGTAAACCCTTCTGGAACAGATTCGTTTGCTGGTTTTTTTTGCCAGAAAGTACTTTTTTCCCCGCTTGGTATCAACAAAATATGTTGAAATGTTCAAAGCTTAGATTTGAGAACCAGTTGCTTTAAAAATTTACTTTGTCCGACATGCTGTTGGTTTTCTATTTCAATCCAATATGTAAAAGTCTGTAGATAGTTCCCACTTGACGTTAAACAGTGTAAAGTCGGCCGTCTTTACGAGCAATGATATCATTTTTTAGCGTACAACTTAGTCTTTGTGTAAGTACCGTGTGTGACACACAGGAGTTTTAACAAATTCCTTGCATGATTGGTCAGTGAACCACGTGGTTGCATAGAAACAAATGAATGCTTGACGCAGCTCAGAGCCAGATCTTAAGTTGCTCGTAAAATGGGGTTTATTGGGAACTATCTATACATGTGCAACTTCTTCAAACAGGAATGCCGTAGACTTATTTTATAATACTGGACCTTGAGTTTGAGTCGTTGTGCATCATAAATTGGGTCTTGAGTCATGTCATGGTAATTTTGACTCATTACTCGAGTTGATATCTGACGGGTCACATCTGATTCATTATTAAATCAGCAGGATTTGAAACTTTGCATGGTGTGTATACAACCACTCCGCAGAAACACCGTGTACATAAAACTCTCTATTAGTTATGTGGTTCTGAAAAGGCGCATCGGTTTTAAAACTCGACATTTCGAACAGTATGCTCTGATCGTCTTCCTAAGAAAAAAGACAAATTTAATCTGGGCCTAATTTCATGGTGCTCCTATGTCTAAGTGTAACTGAAAAAAAATGATGCCAAGTGCGTAAGCATTAATTGTCCACAGATTAGCAAGGAAGTTTTAGTTATTTAACATTCTTCACTTGCTTGGAAATTTGGCGCTTACGATATAAGTTAAGATTTCTGACAGTTAGTGCAAAAAATAAAATGCAGTAAGCAGCACTATGAAATTGGACCGTGGACTGAGTTTTGAAACCAATGCGACTGAAGAAGGAATCTTGTTGACACATTTTTTGCCAAACTACATGATGATTTCTTTATATTCCCATTGCTAGATATATCAGATGAGAAACATGGCAATATATATATCACACTAAAAAGAATTAAGTGCTCTTTCCAATGGTATACAGTTTGTTGGGATTTGTTTAATTATAATGGATGGTTTTTGTAATGCAACAACAAATAATACATAGGGTTTGGGCAGGAGCTTTGTTTAATATGCTGTGATCAGTTAGCTGGATATGGGTTGCAGTTCAGTTTGTAAGATTTGTCAATGTTTTTTATGTTAATTTGGTGGAATAATGAGTTATTTCAAGACTCGTATGTATACATTCTCTAGGGTGTACCACACATTGGTAATATAGACTGTACAGGGTAAATGCTGGATAGTTGCAATGGATGTAGTGCTACTTCAATTACCAATTTATTTAATCTTGACCTATTTATCTCAATCAAATTTATTATTATTATAACCACCTATTGTAATCCTTCACATTTATAAGAAAAGAAAAGCACAATATAGTAAAAAATGTTATTGTATGGGAAATATTTTGTAGGGGTCAAATTTTAAAAATATTTGGTGTTGGAAAGATTGCTTTTTAAAATGAAATTAAAATATTTGTTACATCAATTTGTTACATCCATCCTACAGAAGAATGTTTATTGGACACCATTTTGGCATCAATGATCGTACAACATTAAATTATTTTGTACAATAAGCTTAAATCAAAATAGCTCTAAAGTGGTTGACTTTTCATACTCACTTATTAAAAAAGTAACGTGCCTTTATCATCCAATCCAATTTGACAATGCGAGCATCAATCAAATGTGCTTACAACCCTTTATAGACCATTAGCGGCCACGAGTGGCTTTGACCAAAATGGCCATAACAGCCACAATTGGCTTCAAGATCTGACCAACTTCCACTCGGTCAAAAAGGTAAAAGCAGAGGCCATAACCTGAATTGCAATTCCTCAAGGTTTCCAATAATTCTAAAACAAAACGAAATGTTTGTTTTGTTTTTAACCAAAGATTATATAGCGCTGAAGGGCAAGATGGGGATTTCTGGCTGAAATGTGCACTGGAACGCCATTTTAGAAAGCAACTCTTTTGATGCAACAAACAGATTAGTGCACACAACGACCATTGCTATCGATGAATAACGAAACATTTGCAAAACATACACGTTCCAACAATAGATATAGTTCCAGTGACTCATCTTGTGCTTTCTGTAAGCTCTTGAAGTATCATACAAATATTACACAAAATGTGACCCAGTGTGACCTTGAATTCTGGTCGAAAACAAATATTCCCGGGGAGGTCTGCAAACAATATGATCTGGAATTTGAAAATGGTCTCTGTTTTCAGTTACAAAGTTTACAGTATTAGCCATGTGGGCTATGGGTGTGTGGTGACGATTGTACAGAAATTAATGGTCTGTAAAGGGTGACATAAATACCATATTGATAGAATAACCATAGGAGTTTAAATATTGACAATAGTGATTCTACATTCTCAGTACACTGGCACTTCATTCTTAAGATAACCTATACTTCAGCACTCAAACTAAGAATATTTTGTCATGTTTAACGTGCATCATTATGTTCGACAGGGTATATGTTTGTGTAATTTATATGTTCAAATACTCATTGGAAAAGTTAATTTGTTATTTTGATTTTAAGATTTTCTTTTTCAATTTTGTAATTTGAATGGATGTTATATGGTTTTATTAAACCAAAATTGATTATCTTTTATTGGTAAATTTGTTTGTGAACAACTTTATCTGTTTTCATTCCTGTGTTTTGTCTATAAAAAATATACAGCTCAGTCCAATTGAAATAAATTTACTTTGACAGAAAAAATCTTTTTAAAAAGAATTTGGTTCAGACTTGGAATTTGGGAATAATTTCCACTAAAATTATTCCTAGCTTTCAGTGAAAGGCACATCCTAGATCTATGGGAATTATATCTGCAAAGTAGAGTCCCAGAATTGCCAAGGTTTTGCCATGACATGGATGTGGTCTTTTAAAAGAGAAGAAAACCATTCAAGATGAAGGCCACATAAAGAAATAAGAGTTTGGTTTTTAGTGTTTTCCTCCTAACCTGTCACCTCTGTTCAAATCCTGCACCAGAACCTTACAAAAATGTGGAATAGGTTTCCTGATCATTGGGTTTTCTCTATTTAGAGTTTTCCTCCCACATCAAATCTGACATTTCTTCATTGTCTACTCTACACAGGGATCTTCAGGTTACAGTGTTTAAATTACTCATGGGGATCCCTGCGTCTCAGAAACATTTTAAAAGGACGGTCAGGTTGACGAAGTGGTATCTTTCCTCATCTTGGTCCCCGGTTCGAATCCCACCGGGGGCACTATGTGGATTGGGTTTTCCCTGGAATATTTCTCTGGGGTTTTTCTCCCACATCTAAAACTTCCTTCATTGTCTTTTCTTGGCTAGTACATTAACTAAGCTCACTTTTGTGAGAGTCCATGGCTTCACAACCAGAATAAAAATGAAATGAAATATTTAAATGCATAAATAAAATAAATAGTCGGACAGTACTGAGACAGTTTTATTGGCAGACCTATAAGGGTTTATTCAGACAAAAATATCACCTATCCTTGGCAATGTGTCCAACCAAGACCAGTCTCAGGTTAACACGCTGTTTATACACATCATGACATCACCTCATGTATGTGGACTTATAAAATAATATAAATATAATTTATGTAAAGTTTGCGGCTAGAGAAGGATACAAGATAGAAGATATATTTAAATATATTTCCATATATATATAGTTTGAGGGCTCCATCATGAGTTTGTGCAAATAACTTCAAAGTGTTTTGTTACTGAACCCCCCCCCCCCCCCCCCCGAACAAGTCCAGGTTTTTTACCAGTATATTGTTCATGGGTGAAACACCTTTTTTACAGCCATACTCCTGACGATTTGGAGTATATAATTCTAGCATTTGGCCAACGTTAAAATAAACTACATCACTAATTAGCTCTAAAACAATCACAAAATTAATTGGTGGATCAAGGTGGTGCAGAGGGTAGCATACCAACCCCGCCCCCGCCCCCCCCCCCCCCCCCGACACAGTAGTATCAGAACAGAAAATGAAGGAACTATGAAAAACGGTTACTTCATTTGAAGTATATGTAAATACCTAGTGATTTCGGTTAAAACAAAAAAGATATAGATATTTATCTACACGGACGTTCTACAAAAATCACAGCAGATATCATCAAACGAAACAAAATATAAGTAAAACATAACTTTTCTTCATATCTTTGCATTGCTTTTTGGTTTTTGTTTAAAAAAAGAAAGAACCGAAAATATACACAAAAATACAGATTTCAAAAGATCATGCCACAATGTTACTCTGGCTCTTACACAAGCGAAATTATTAATTGTGCGATATCCTCATTCAGTATTAAACATTTTTCATAATAAGTGTTTGATAAAGAATGTTTACTGTAAGAAAACAAAGTAACTTTTTAATGTGAATTCTTTTTTACTTATTACCAGTGCAGAATGCCATGAGAAATATTTCCACATGAAATTTCGCAAATTGTAAGAAATTTGCCTCAAAAAACTTGGTCTCATTTTGATTTAGCAAATAAATATAAAACTATGAACGTCACAAACATACTCAACCATATTTCCTGTTCGTATCACAAGTTGGGTGTGTGTTAAGGTGTATAGTGAATTGAGTTAAACTAACTCTTCAAAAAACTGTGTACTAATAATGTTCTTGCAACAATACTACACATACATCTTATAGTCACTCCATTGAAAGTTTATTGGGCAAGTGACTTTTAAAACCAAATTAAGTTGGTGTTAAATATAGGAAGGTGAAAGGGTTTTCACTTGACCCTTTTATTAATGGAACTGACACCAACACTGCTGGGCTACCAAACTGCATTTTTGTGTTCAATATGAAGACTTCATTCAAGACTGCGAGTGCGAACAAGGGCCCCAGACTATGGACCACCTACTGAACTGTGGCTTGCTGCATAACACCTGCACCGTGGAGGACCTTGCAGAGGCCAATGACAATGGACTCCAAGTTGCCCAACATTGGCAAGCAGTTGTGTGATGACACGAAATGATGATGATTCAAGATCTGGAGAGCTATCAAAAGTCATACAGAAACGTAACGGACAGTGCTGCATGCTCCGTAAAAAAAAACATGTAAATGAAACAATATCAAGTGCCAAGATAGAACGATTAAACAATACAACCTCACTTAATGCCAAGTAAAAAAAAATACCAGTTGATCGTCCCCGCCCGCATCCTTTTTTGAGGCCGCATCTTCCCCCCCCCCCCCCCAACAAAAAATAAATAAAAAATTGTTTGTATTTTTAATCCACCCTTGACATATATATTTTAATTTTTGATGTAAACTTACCTCATGCAACAAATAGATATAAAGGAAGTTAGCGGTGATTTCAAACTGAAGAATTGGTGGCCTGTTTGAATTGAAATACTTGGCGGCCATCTTGGAAAAAAATAAATAAATAAAAAATAAAAAGGCCCTCATCCTCCTCTTTTTGGAAAAATCAGGACAATCAACTGGTATTTTTTAAAATTTGGCCTAATGATATCGCCTGTTGAGAGTAACATTGCAGATTTGTTTAAAGAGTGAGAACAGTGATCCAGGTCAGCATTTATGCCACCTCTATAGGCCCTTCAACAACAACAACAACAACAATCCCTGGTATCCCTCTCACACTGCCCCTCAACCTGCATCCCGCCCCACCCACCCCATGGGAGATATTGGATCACTAGGTGGCAGCAGACATACCGGATAAATTTCCATTGTTTACACAGGTCTGGCCATGTGCAAATAGACCTTTCTATTGCAATGTCACAGCCCAAGTTTTTGCCAACCGAAGTTGGAAAACTATGAAAAGCCATAACTGCAAATCAAAAACAGATAGCCATAGTTTGTAGCAATGTAACACAAATATTCAAAAATAGTGTTGAAATTGTTGGAAATAAATCAACCAATCATGGAAGGTATTTCAGTTTATGAGTCTTTACAGAAAATGTTGAATTTGGTCAAAACATTTTTTAACATGATTGAATGTTTTGCTAACAATCGGCCGTCTATGCCAACCGGCGCACTTTGTTTTATATCAACAATAGAAAGGTCTATATCTCATACATGTGCACATTTGAATAATAATGGATTTACCCGTTAGTCTGCTGCCACCTAGTGTCCCAACAAGTCTCCCATTACTTAACATTATTCTATTTATACATGTTTATGACTGTACTTCTACTAGTACAGACCTCGCAAAAAGACTTCTTCATTAAATTAGGGCTTCCCCACAGGGGAAAAAAATACGGGCTGACTAAAATGTCAACTAGTATAACCTGAGAAAACAAACATCACATTCAGTCCATTTTCCTACTCACTCACACGCACGCGCACGCACACCCACCAAAATGGTCACCATGTTATGCATATTTATATTGTTATTCACTTCACAAAGTAAGGCAGACTCTGGCTACCCTAGGGGATAATACAGGAACAGGCGGATAACATTGGTTCATCTATTGTTGATTACAAATGGGATCATACATGTAAGTTTGCTCAGTTTGGATGTGCAAGGGGGGGTTGGGAACTGGACTGAACAGCGCTCATGGTGAAGCCCTGTTTTTGAAAAAGGTCCTACATGTTTGGTGGATTAAGCGCGCTTGAGCATGCAACTTTGAATAAGTACGTTCCAGTACGCACATTTCTTTTTAAAGCCTGTTGAAATCAGAATTTTGGGATAAATGAGTGGACTACATTTGTTTTACAAACTAGTTTTGAAGCAAATTTTTCTCTATTCAACACAATTTTTATTTTTTATTTACAAGGTCAGTTTCTCTTGTGGTTTATTAATTGATGTTTAAAATAATATAAAGTTGTGTCTCCTTAAGGTGATCCCTCTGCTGCTGTTTCCTAAGTTTTATCGTAAACTCAGGTGTGATTCCTGGTTATACAGTAGTTACAGGTTGAATGGCTATTGACAAAGTAGGGAGGCCGCCAACATAGGGCTAGATGGCTCAGTTGGTAGAGCACTGGCATGTTAATCCGGAGGGTTGCAGGCTCAAGTCCTGCTCTACTCAATTTTTCCTTGTTCAACCAAGAACTGATTTTGAATAAGCATACTGCAGAATGCCTGTTGTAATAAGCAGGTTCAGGAGTATGTTAGAATAAACTAGTCGGAGTTCGTCTGAAGGAGTTGGTACATGTATATGGTGGAGTACATACAGTATTTTAGAGTAAGCCTGTTGGGGCTAGTCTATTCCAGTAAGCCTGTACGGGTAAGTCTATTAGAGTACACATGTTTGATTATAAAGTATGTACACATACATGTAGGTTTGTCAAGGCTTGTGGGATTAAGACTGTTGGAATAAGTCTGTTGGAGGACTTGTTTTGACTATAAAGTTTGTACATTTAAATGTATGCTGGTCCAAGCCTGTTGGAGCAGGTCTGTTGGAGTAAGCCTGTTGGGGTACACTTAATGACTATAAAGTATTTGCGTTACTAGAACTAGATGTATGTCCGTCAAAGCCTGTTGGAGTAAGTCTCCTTTGCACTGTTTGTTTTCATAAAAAGTGAGTACAAGCAGACCAGGTAGGCTCAATTCAAACTGGTGGAAACAGGCCATAAAACTGTGCAACCTCATAGACAGTCCTCAGGTCACCGTCTACAGTGACTCAATATGCAAATACTCAAAGACTACAATACCATTGGTATGCCTGACCTCGTGCAAATAATGGTTGGTTTGGGGGTCGAATCCACCCAAAAGGCTCGAGTTATGTTGGTAAATATGTTTAGTAAACCGCATAACCTATTGTCCCTTATACTATGATACACTCAATCCAATATGGTGGATGGTTAATATGTGGGGAGAACATACAGTAAAGGATTTGAGTTTTTAGGAGTGATGTTGAATCTCTCAAGTTGGTTATGTACATTTTATACCCTCACGCCAAATCACACACAGAAGATAAAGCACGCAGCCGGTAGATATTCATCTTGTAGTGGCCATCTTGCTTTGAATCCAGACAAATGTACACAGCCCAGACCAAGGTTGAAAGAACATTTAGTCTGGCGTCGGGGTGCTATAAATATAACTGCGCACAGGAAACTAGATTGCCCACAGCGTTATAGAGAGCTATGGGTCTTGCCTTGGCTGTGTGCTATGATGAGTCTTCATGTGCATAGCAGACCGCTGAGAGTATTACAGTGATGTCATCTGGTTTTCCTCCTGCAGAAACACAAGGAGAAAACAAACCCACAAATTTGTTAAAATGTATTATACAGGATTGGTGGAGCTGACAAAACAGTCACAGTGTTCATGTTTTGTGTGATGAACCATATCAAATACAGGTGTACATGAAATAACAAACCTGTGAAAATTTGAGCTTAATCCGTTGTGCGAGTCAGGAGAAAAAAGTGAATAACCATGCACAATTTTCAGCATGTAAACACACCGTCCTTAATTTTGGTTGTAACAACCGAAATCAGATGTTCCAGTTTTTGTTTAAAGATTTTCAGATACAGTTTGTCGAATATGACTTCATTTCAGAGGGAAATAATAATAATAATATAATAATAACCAATTTTTATATAGCGCTTTTCACACCCGAAGGGCATCCCAAAGCGCTACCAACATTATTACCCCTGGTCACTGGGCCATTATTTCATTCCTTAAACCATCTCAGCTCCCTGGGGAGTATACAGCCTGTGCAACAAATATGCGCTACTAGGCTAAATCAATCACAAGAACCATCTCTGCCCTCACAGGTACCCATTTTACCCCTGGGTGGAGAGAAGCAATTATAGTTAAGTGTCTTGCTCAAGGACACAAGTGTCACGACCGGGACTCGAACCCACACTCTGCTGAACAGAAACACCAGAGCTTGAGTTCGGTGTTCTTATCCACTCGGCCACGACACCCCAATACTTCACAGATAAAAATAGGAACTTCAAAATCAGTATGCACTCGGACTAAAAATAAACAAAATTGATCTTTACTCTTTCTGTTGTCAAATATCTGATTTTGGAACAGCAAGATCAAAATGAATTAACACATTCATGTTGGGTCAGTGGTTTCTTCCCAGCCTTTCACCTCTGTGGACCCCGGGTTTGAATCCCGGACCGGAGCAGTGTACATGTATGTTGATTGGGTTTTCAGTCCCTATCTGAAAGAGTGGGTTTGCCTGAAGTTGGGGTTTTCCTCCCACATCTATAACTGAAATCTTCAGGCCTACAGGTTACATTGCTACTCACTTCTGAGAATCCTTTGGTTCCATTACAAGAAAGTTATCATAATAACAATGACAAATAAATAATTGCTTTACTCATCATCAAAAGCTATCGCATTTCACGCACAAATATTTCAAGGGAAGTTTTCTACCATGACCATCTTCATACTATGTAAGTTATGCGTAAATCTGTAAGCATTTATATTTTCAATCTTACTGATGTTATGCAAACCCTTTAAAATTTTCAAATATATTATCAGCTATAAAAAGAAAACCTACTATCAAGGATTGTTTGTCTATGATGTACATCCCTTGGTGTTTGTCAAATCTGGAATAATGCAGGATCTGCACTTTGCACACATGTCCAAGTTGTTTCCCCTGTCACCACCAATCAACTGAAGGTCATGATAATACTAAAAGGTCATATTACCATTAATAATAATAATAATAATAATAAGGGCTTCTTAAATAGCACTCATATCTGTCACTCAGTGACGCTCAAGGCGCTTCAACAGTCCTGCAAGGTATGTGGAACTATGAAGTATGAGACCTATTCCTTTACATAGCACCATGTAATGGTTTACAAGGTGCTGTGGCGCATTATGCTGCCAATCAAACCAGGAACACCGGGGCGAACCCCTTCTCTTTTTCGATAAGTGCACTGGGTTCTTTTACGTGCATTACACAACACACGGGACCAACAGCAAAATGTCACCCGACATACTTTCAAGTGTTGGGGTTCTTCATAGAATTATAACAGCTGTTACTGAGGGTCCTTTGTACAAAGTCACACCATGAAGCTAGGTCCACAAAACATATTTGTTTTGGGATTTCTTTATTTTTATTTGAAGCACGGGGCCAACATTTGCCACGGGGCCAACATGTATACAACATGTACATCTGTGAAAGTTTAAGCTTAATCGGTCATCTGCAAGAAACGGTGAAAGTTCCCCATCATTGTTTTTACTGATTTCAAATATTTGATTTCAGAATCGGGAGATCAAGACTAATTTGTTTTACTAATTTTTCAAAAACTATTGCAATTCACGCAAAAGAAAATTCAGGGGAAATTTTCTACCATGACCATCTGTATACAATTGATAATTTATGTGATAATTCACTGTTACAGATGTTATGTACAGATGTTATGTACACCCTTAAAAGGTAAAAGATAGTACATGCACTTCATGCAGTACATTCAATTCCTCTAGTTATTAAGTCCTTTTTACACACCAAAGTGGCAAAAAGCGGCTTGTACCAAAATGCCCATAACGGCCACAAGCGGCTTGTACCAGAATGCCCATAGAGTCCACAAGCGGCTTGCACCAGAATGCCCATAGAGGCCACAAGCGGCTTGCACCAGAATGCCCATAGAGGCCACAAGCGGCTTGCACCAGAATGCCCATAGAGGCCACAAGCGGCTAGTACCAAAATGCCCATAACGGCCACAAGCGGCTTGTACCAGAATGCCCATAGAGTCCACAAGCGGCTTATACCAGAATGCCCATAGAGGCCACAAGCGGCTTGCACCAGACACAAGCGGCTTGTACCAAAATGCCCATATTTGGTGTCATAAGTGCAGAGTTCCACAGGAAGCAAAGCCATGAAATCGGACACAGAACTTGAGTTTGATTGCTCTTGACCACTCAGACATGACACGCTTACATATCATTAGATTTCTCACTCAGACATTCAGTAAGCTGCCTCTGACTATCCAGGACCCATGGAGCTGCTTAAAAGCTGAAAATATTGCTTAACAATTTCCTACTTACATGTAGCAGAAATGAGCAGGATTACCAGTCACAAATGGCACATTTGACATGGTACATGTTATTTGGCTGGTAACCTTAATCTGGTAAGCAACATTTTGTTGTACTTAGCTTCTTCTCTTGTGCTCTTGAGAAATTTGGCCCTGGTTGCATTTATCATTCATGTACATGTAAACGCGAGAGTACTTTTGGTTTAATTACTTCCAATTTGAGCAATTACATAGTACAAACAATACATGATATCTCTGCACTGAGTCTTTATACATGCTCTGAACCTTGCACTATGCAGTGAAGTCAATCTGCCTTAATGGATCGACTCTAGTGCTCTAGCATCTCAAAAACCAACCATTAAAGGGATGCAGCAATAAGGGGTGGGATTTGGCAAAGGTAAGACAACTTGAAAAGTAGGGATAAAAGAGCCATTGTCTCTTCTTGGTATCAAGCAGGATGAAGCCCCTTAAACTCTTCATACATGCATTGACCTCTTACACTTGAGGTCATCCCAACAATAATCTTGGTTGCATCATTTCAATGTCCCAATGGGTTATACAGTGTAGTGCAAATTTGGATGGCATACATGTAGCTTTTGCACGATTACAATAATTTTCTTAGGATAAAACGATGATCAGACAATAAAAACGCACAGCTACATTCATGTAAACGCGGCGCACAGGATGGGCCAACCTTCTTTTGACCTCTACGCCAGGTACACGAGGGCGCCCTACTCAATAAGCCATTTGCGAGTTAAATTTGAATAATGTCTGGTACAATGACTTGTTTAGTCACAAGTTACCGCTTAAATTTGAATTCCTCAGACTATCGAGACAGTTGCTATGTCACATGGTTCGGGGCAAGCTTTTGTATAGCAACCTCCAGATGAGCAAACCCTGGTACCATTGTGCCATACACATCCATTCAGAATTGTGTATGGGTGTTCACCGTCTCTTACGTAACTAAGCAAAAGCTTGCCCCTAATCATGTGACATAGCAACTGTCTCGATAGTCTGAGGAATTCAAATTTAAGCGGTAACTTGTGACTAAACAAGTCATTGTACCAGACATTATTCAAATGTAACTCGCAAATGGCTTATTGACATTATGTACATCTAGGCTCTATGCTGTACATGTACCATTCTATAAACGAGTACAAGGCTCAAAATTGACACTAGACCGCTGGCCAGAGATTTTAGCATCGGGCCAGTAAACTCATCGACCTCAAATCTGATAAATATCTTCCAATTCTGTTGAGCATCAAAGTGTTGAGCATCAAAGTGTACAGATCAATCTTGTCAATGTATAATAGTGCTTGTCCAAATCAAAACAGTTTACATGTTACGCTGTGTGGAATTTTTTTTCTCATTTTGATTTGGTCTTATCAAAAAAAATCTGGTCCAGTGAAGTTTTTGAGCTACAAGTCCAGCGGTCTCGTGAATTTTCCCATCGATTTCGAGCCCTGGTTTGTAATTGTACATTCCCTTTAATGAAAACACTCCAGCTCCTAAACAGACTACACGTTTTCTTCTGACAACTAATGAAATGGCAGTAAATGATTGATGTCCATTAAGCACACAGCTCAGTGTTGGCCTACTGCAGCTCTCTTGCTGTCTGACCATTCAATACCATTCACTGTGGTTTTGAATGATAGATAAGCTATGCCAGCCTTGCAATAATGATACCATGAGGGAATGCATGTACACAGTACACAGTACACAGTACACAGTTAGTTCTGTGCACAGTTGTGCCACCATACACAACTTTGGCAGTTGAATGGTTTCAAATGGTTGGTCAACTCACTTGAAAATGTTGCGAACAGTAGGAGGGTTAAGGAAGTGTACCTTAATAGCACCTTCATAGGTTTAATTTCAGAAGATATTTCTAGTTCCCTCCCAAAACAAGAATCAAGATAGTGTGCAGACACAAATCAGGGGAAAGGTTAAACTTACTGCTTAGAACTGATTTCAAAAACTGAACTGGTTGGTCATTGGTTCAGCATTTTTTTCCAAGTTCCTCTATGACTGTGTTTTAAAGTGGTAGGCCTATTTCTTTCATGTCATTAGGTAAATTTTCACATTTTCTACTGGCCTTGGTTCAGTCTTTAATTTTCATATCACGACGTGCATTGCTTCCAAGCAGATTTCAACGATACAGAATTTTTGTCAATTTATTAATACAAATAATAAACAACAAACAACTTGTATCAGATGATGTAAGTAACATTTTTACACGTGGCATGTAATGGTCGAACGGTAAGAGCACCGGACTCAAGCTCTGGTGTTTCTGATCAGCAGAGTGTGGGTTTGATTCCAGATCATGGCTTTTGTGTCCTTGAGCAAGATACTTTACCATGATTGCTTTGTGCTTGGGACATTAAGCCATAGGTCCCATGTACTAGGATTGGCAGAACACTTAACATGGAAGAGTTGGGGTTAACCCTGGCATTTCTGGTTCACATAGCAAGCACCCTTGTGTTTACAGGTTTCAAATTTTGGAGAGCCAATTTTGACTTGGGACATAAAACACAATGTACAGTCGACTCTCGTTAATACGAGGTCCGCCGGACTAGCCCGTTTTCCTCGTTATATCCGAAGCTCGCAATATCCGATCGCGGTAATATCAATGCACTATGCACAAAGTGCATGACATAATGGCCGCACGTGTACACATGGCTGCATGCTGCATGCAATACAGTGGATAACAGTGTGCATGTACAGCACAAACAAGCACAAAATTGGGCGAATAAAACTGTTTTATTTTAGTTAGTTTAGCTTGAAAGTTAATTTATAAAATCAATTTACATTTTACATGCTTGAACAAACGTCTGAGATTTTAACTTGCTGTTCTTGTTTAGCGAAGTTTCCGTGCAAAACTTCGGTCGCAGCAGTCAACAAATAAAATCTTGATTTTGATTGGTAACCACCATTGTAATGCTAGATGGTTCATTGCTAACGCGGGATACCAGGGAAATCATGCTGTTGCATTAAATATTGATCGCGCAAATATTTTAGTTTTCAGTTGCGGTGGGGCTTTTTCTGCTAGAAATGCACATCAAGCACTTGTAAAACACAATGGATCAGTATGTTTTGTGAAGATTTCACATGAATTGATGAATGCTGACTTATTATGGAATCTGCTCCGTTGTTTGAAACACGCAAGCCTCTTAATCCCACCATTGTCCGGAGTTTGGAATTAACACAACCTGCTCGCTGACTGGCGACTGCAGTCATGAGTCATTGCATGCTAGTGTCCAGTTAGCACCTCTATTGATTGTCTTACAAGCCATAAATAACGATTTTCAGGCTGTTAAAGGTATTTCCTTTGTTGGGGTTTTTATTATTCTCGTTTCAAAAGGGTTGAAAACAATGTTTTGCTCGTAACGGGCCGACAAAAGTACCTCGTTGTAACCGTGTTCTCGTTACTGCCGTGCTCATATAAGCCATATTTAAATGCATTGAAACACGCACGGGGCAGTTCGGGACCGGCAAAAAACCTCGTATTAACTGGTACCTCGTAACATGCGAGCTCGTAATAACGGGAGTCGAGTGTAAAAGCTATAGGTCCCATGTACGATTGGCAGTGCACCTAAAAGAACCCAGAACACTTAATATGGAAAAGTAGGGGTTAACCCTGGCATTTCTGGTTCACATAGCAAGCACCCTTGTTTACCGGTTTTCAATTTTAGAGAGCCAATTTTGACTAGCCCCCAGCTTTCTAGAATTGTGTTTTTACATCAGGCTAGTGACTACATGTAAATCGAGCCCAAGTAGATGTATCTCTATAATGTTGTGCCATCCCTTTAAGGCCCTGGAAGTCGGTCATCAGACTGTAATGAGTAATTGACTGCATGCCTATGAGTCATGAAGGGGACTCCCCCATACTACTAACCATGAGAAATATCAGGGACTTCCTCTTAAAAGCTTCCCTGGGACGCAGCCCTCCGGCAACTTAAGCTGTAGCAGACATTTCACTCAAGCATCATTAAGGGTAGTCTACAGCTTCCACAATAAATGGAAAAACAATCTGAAAAGCTTGAGTTTATATGAACCTGATACTAGTACCAATTTGCCTTGTGACACTTTCATCTGAAATACTGCTACATTTTTCATTAGTGAACCTATTTATTCAGATTTGAAATATTGCCATAGTCCCAAAAATCGTCCTCCAAAACGTGGTTCTAATTTGGATTATAGCTAAATCAGAGTAAGCACACAAAATGTGCACAATACTGATGAAATATATACAACTACCAACTGTTTTCTTGATGGCAAGACCACCTCCTCTAATTGTTTGTGATTTCTACAGAGTGTTTGATTGAAAACTATGTGTAAAGGCAAGGGGTGACTGAACTGTGAATCATCTTTAAAGAGGGTCTTTAAGCCTGTCTCTACATGTAAGCCTCTTTTTCATAACGCACTATTATGATGACGCACTATTATGATGACGCACTATTATGAAGGTCTAGCTACAACAGAACCTGATCAATCTCATAGAGCTGCTGAAGCAGAAGATTTACGCTTAACACATTTCTGATGAGCAAAAATTAGCAGGAAACCAGTCACAAAATGTTACATGAGACATATTTCGTTTGCTGGTAACTTATTTCTGGTAAGCACAATTATTTTGTGCTCAGCTTATTTCTGTACAATTACGCAGCTCGGTAAATCTAGGCCTTTGGGATAAAGATAATTGGTCTATGATTGACTCTTAAACGGTATGCACAACATTGGTTGAGATTGAAAATATAAATGTTCACAGATTTGCACACAACTTACAAGATAAAGATGGTCACAGTGGAAAACTTCACCTAAAATACTTTTGCTTTAAATGCTATAGGTTTTAATTTGTCTTGCGAGTTCAAAGCACAATGTTTGAAAATGATGAAAATACAAAATGTTTTTTTCCCCACTATTATTTTGGGGAATCTTGTGCTTAAACTTTCACAGGCTGGTAATTTCATGTAAACAGTTTGTTGGCTCAGATAAAGAACAGATACTGGGGCCGATTTCACAAAGCACTTGATTCATCTTAAAGATGAGTTGTCAGTATTACCATAGTGATTTGTATTTTGACATCCCACTTTGCTTAGCAATTAAGAGTGATTTGCAGTTAAGATCAATCTTAGCTCTTTGTGAAATCGAGCCCAGGTCTTTGAATATTATCAATGCTGTCCGTTCCTATACCTAAGAATTCCATTCCGTTCTCCCTGGCATGTTCAGCAAACGGTGACATATAGTTAGGGTCATACGCAAACTCCCTTGCCCTCTCTGCTATCGCATTGACGGCTCTTTGCATACTACCTAATGTTTCATCCTGAACAAAATAAAACATACCGAAAAGTTTCAATATAGACGATAATGGTTAGAACGTTAAAATATCATCTACAGAACTAAACTAGGCCTACTACATGTACACATAACTTGTAAAACAAAACATTCAAAAGGTATTCAGTACAGGTATACTAGTCCAAAATAACAAAGAGGGGCTCCAAGGTCGAACTCTGTTTTGTGAGATAGAGTCCCAGTGAAAATGAAGGGAAGATTACAAATCTCTTTGGCTCCATTTCAGCAAGCAAATGATTTGTTATTCATTGATAGCAATGATCAATGTCTGCACTGATCTATTGTTGCATCAGAAGAGTTGCTTGCTGAAATGGCGTCCAGCCAGAGTTCCCCCATCTTGCGCCTTCAGCGCTCTATTTGGCTACAAGCCAGAGGCTATCGGTCACCTGTTTCTATGTAAATAGATTGTTTAATCAAGTGTAAAACAAAAACGTACGTACAAGTGAACAGATGGATTTCTATGCATGAGTGGTCATACACTGGTCATGCAAAAACGCCTTTTTTGATTACAAACATTACAAACAACTATTAAATAAAGTATGCCTAGTCATCAAACATAAAAATATGCATCCATTTTATGTTTAATTTAGAAAGCATGATTTAATAATCAAACAAAAGTATAAAATATTCATAAATTGATAGACAATGTTGCAAGCTCGTAAAACAACAACATAATAAATCAGATAAAATGCTCAAGATATTGACAACATACATATGTACAAATAAATACAATTCAAATGCACAAAAATACAGTTCGAATGGATATAAAGCACATAAACTTAAATGTACAATTCAAATGCACATAAATACAATTCAAACACATAAGTACAACTCAACTGCACATAAATACAATTCAAATGCACAAGAAGTGTAATATCGAGTCATTAAAAATCACACCCTAACCCAAACCCTATCTGTCCTTTCATACCTTGATTTTGACTATCTAGAATGTTATGACTCTCTGGCATGTTATCAAACAAGCGATCTGTGTATGCCCTCACCAGTACCCCCAAACCCCCACCATACCTGTAACTCCCACCCTAACCCAAACCCCATCCTTCCTACCTTGATTTTGGCTAGTTCCTTTAGAATAAGACTCTCCGGCATGTTATCAAACAAACCATCTGTGGCCATCAGGACTATGTCGCCAACTTTGATTGGGACGCTTGAACTCGAAGCAGACTCGGGACTAGAATAACAAAATCAATCAATCAATCAATCAATCAATCAATAACGCACATCTCAATTGTACATGTACATGTAGGTAAACAACTTTGCGTAAAACTTATTCAATAATACAGAAAGGTCATTCTGAACAAACAGCACGGCAATAAAATGTAAGTTTTTGGGGGCACAAAGTGGCAGCCGACAATACATAACGGGTAATTTTTTATCATTTATGTTGTTCTGGGCATATGCATCATTTCTGAGTAAGATGGATTTACGCGGTAAGCCTGCTGCCACCAAGTGTCCACTAAGGTCTCCCAGCATCTTTTAAAATACATGTAAATTTTGAAAATAGTTCAATCAACCTCGGGGGGAAAAACACCTCAGAATTATTTAACAATCACAATGCAATGCACTTTTTTAATATCGATGCAAATGATAAAGAGAAAGTCTTCAACTGGCTCACCAGTGAAAGAGAAACTGCAGTCAAAATGATGCAAAATGTTTATACATATGTATAATTGACAAATGACATAAAACATGACATTTGTCAATAACAAGTGAATCGGCAGTGAAAAAAACCCAAACAGAAAATCTTTTGGTTGTATAGCTTGTGTGGAGTGAGTGAAGCGCGACCCCATGACAGCATGGTACACGCATCTTGCTTGGGCTCCACTTTTCACCTGCAGTTTTGAGGTCTAATGTCCACAAAATTGGGATCGCTGGTTGCCATAGTTTATCCTGCAGGACTTCCACCTCACTATTATTCAACACAACTGTCCATAATCAGCGGATGATTTGGATTGAAAAACAGAAGATATTCAACTACCAAAACTTGCAGCATGCATCACATGTCCACCGAGGGCCAGATAACTTGACGTTCCATTGACCAACTCGATTTGTGGCAACTGTAGGCTGATTGCAAAGATAAATCAACCTTTGAAACAAGTCACTTTTGAGACAAGTTGTGTGATACATTCATTGGTTACCGCACGTACATTTATCTGTCTGAGTCTCGCCCAAACATGATGTCACTCTTTCAGGCAAGTCTGGTCCCCATTTACCCTAGCCCAGAATCCATGCATTACAGACACAGCGCAAAATTTTTCAAAAAGCACATACTAGAAACAGCATATTATACGTTATGTCTGCGCGAAACTTTAACTTGACCTGGGACATCAAACAGACAAAAGTGCAGGGTCAAATAAAAAGCAAGAGTTTGGAAAATAAAAAAAGCAAAAACATAGAGGTCTAACATGTCTGGTATAAGGAAAAGCAATGAAATGGTAAGAGAGAGGCACTGATTGCATCAATAGTAAATTGAGATCATGCAATACACGCAGTAGGCTCACACATACCTGTCACTAAGAATTGTGTTCAACCCTGGTGGCGCTATAGAAAGCTGGAAGGGTGTATTGAAGTAATGTTGCTGTTCCTCCGACCGATGCACTACCTTACCCCCTCGCACAACAAGAAAACCTGAGTCTCCTAGATTGGCTGAGTGTAACGTCTGCTTCTCATTATCGATTATTATTATACATGCTGTACTGCTACCTGTAGGTGTGAAAACAAACAAAAAATGATACTAACAAATGAATAGAAAGTTTGCAAGGTCAGGTGGAAGTATAACCTAGACTGAATTACAATGCATTGAGTTTAGGCTTTTGTCTCAGATTTTGTGCATTTCAAACCAAACTTTTTCCAGATTTACTATCAACATATTCACATGCACCACATCCAAAGACCCCACACAGCCATGCTGTAGTCTATCCGAGCCAGGGTAATGATATGTTTACATCCAACTTCAAAATTGACAGGAATTTAATAATATGCTTTTTACCAGACATGCCAGAATTTCCACTCACTCCAGTCTCATCATCTGACATGTCTGACAGTGATTTATTGCTTGAGATTTTTGTTTTTCATTAGAGGAGGTGGTGCAGTTTCTCCCTTGCTCGACAATCAAAAACACCCTGGATTATCAACAGCAGTCTCGGAAGATTGGCCTTTTATTAGTGACGCTAGATGCAGTAGAAACTTCAATAGTCAAATCTACGAGCATTGATACATGTATGTAGGTTTGTTGGAGCATAGAGAAAGGACCACAGAGTTATAGAATATCTTCCATTTGTCAAGTGCTGTACATACATTACACTGTTCAATGCCAGTTAATTAAACCACTGGTGAACACTACAGAACTGTCACCTATGAAATTAAACCCCAGGACATGCCTGGGGTATATAATAACTCCGCTGCAACCCAATGTCCTAATTCCTGGTTTGATTGGCTGCATATTGCGCCACAGCACCTTGTAACCCATTACATGGTGCTACGTATAGGAATAGGTCTCGAATCATACTTCAAAACGTAGCGCCACATACCTTACAGAAACAAATACTGAGCGCTTTGAGATGCCAATTGGGAGTAATAAAGTGCTATAAGAACGCAGAATTATTAAAATTACCGGTAATGTCCATTTTTAATTTGTGGTGAATTTACATGGAAATTGCACACTTATACTGTGATGCTGTGTTGATCTTCAACTGGGGAGGCCATTTCCAAGGAAAAGGCTACTTTCAAAGAATTTTCAAGGGAAATTCAAAAGACCAACTTTCCAGAAAATTTCCAAGGAAATTTGGCTTTTGTGAAAGTCTGACATTACGTTGGATAGCACAGCGTGTCGTGGCTGAGCGGTCTAGTACATGTACATGTGACTTAAGTTCTTGTGTCGTCAGAGTGTGGGTTCGATTCTCTCAAGCATGTCAAGGCACATGTGTCCTTGAGCAAGACACTTGACAACAATTGCGTTGTCCTTTGGATTTGACATTAAGCCATACATGTATGTCCTGTATATTGTATAATGCACTCAAAAGGAGGAGGAGCTTGCTGTATGCACCACATCACCTTGCAAACCCTTACAAGGTGCTGTATAAATGGGGCTCATAATTGAAAAAAAAAACCTGCTTGGCTGTCATATTGATAATGAGCGCTTTGAGACACCTATCGGGTGTGAAAGCTTGTGTGAAATTGTTATATAAGAACTGCATATTAATATTGTTGTTTATAATTAGATTACTCATAGTATAAAACTTTAAAGACTCCACAGTGCACGTGTGCATGTAGGTGCATGCCTGCAGAGCTGCCAACATTTGCATCTTGCAATCAATTATGTATAATAATCAGTGAGATATTCAGAATTACATTCAACCTAACAGCGAAAAAGTGTTTCCATATCAGGGAGGTTGCCAAATTTGTTCATCAAAACAGGGACAGCAGTAGCTGGTATGTCCCTTGTGCACTGCAACATAGTAAGGCAAAAAACCACATACTGTACACATGTACATGTGTGTACAATACATCGGGTGCCTTCAATCTTTAACTGCCCTGATGGTTCAGTCATGATTTTATGCAGTTACAAATGACATTTTTTACTGGCGCTGTAACAAATCTTTCCGTAGAAAATGTAACGAAAAAAAGGGAGTTTTTCATTTCCAGTAAAAAGTGCTAGAGAGAGTACATGATACATGTTCACCAATGCGTTTTTTGGACGACTGTTTCTCGGTCCTTTTGCAGAATTTTACAGCCACAACGTGGTTTTTGAGGCAAGGCACTCGCAGTTACTCGCAGTACATGTGATCTCAAACGGATTTCACCAAGCATTCAAAACTATTTTTGAAACTAGTGGAATAAGAATATTGAATTACATTACAAAGTAATCAAATTATTTTTGCCCTTGAACAACTTGAATCAGTCAATGCAGACTAAAATAAAATTGTATCCTACAGTCTACACCACAATTACAAGTTAATGTATGCAAATTTCTTGACATGTGAAGTGAATGCATAGATTCATGCATGTAAAGTACTTCACATGAATGCATTGAGTACACTAACAGTCTCCAACACAAGTTCCCAATGGAACCATAAAATGACCTTTTTTCCCTTCCTCAACACAAGCATATTTATCCTGATTAGGTAGGATTTGAAGCTTTGCATGGTGGGAGTATTTAACTAAGAGAGGTTTGCGGTAACACCATGTTCAAATCTCTCTTTTTTTAAAGACTTTCTCCTGAAGACGATCAGAGCATACTGATCGAAACGTTGAGTCGTTAAACTACCGGTTCTTTTCAGAACCAACAGTTACTCTAAAGAGATTTTAACATGGTGTTACCACAAACCTCTCTTAGTTAGGTATCCTGATTACGGTATTTATTGTCCCAAATTCTTGGGTGACAATGACACCTTCTATGCACATCACTAAGCTCTTTACTTCCATTGAGACAGATGTGAACGCAGCCTAGCTGCTAATGTAATTATTGACACATGATATTAAATGCACTGTGATTTGCCCATGAGTGCCACTTCACAATCGCTAATGTAATCTGCCTCACAGGGAGAGTAATTAAAAAATCACTCACTGTGTTTCATAACATGTTTAGTTTTTCCACCATACCGAGGTCTAACATTTGTACGAACTCAATAGACTTTACGCATTGCCGTCATCCCGTCGCAATCCTAATGATAAACTGCTGATGAAACAATGGACATGCACAGCTATACATGTTTGTATACGTACCAGCAAACAACCTTTGTATTAAACCTCTACATGTATGTTAGGGCGCCTTAATCTAGTGACATCATACGAACACTTTACATCATCTGTATTTCTTGTAAAACATTAATTTGTAATGTGCTAATGGAATGATAAACACTACATTAGGCTGGAAAACCACTGAATAATTCCAATCTCAATATGGGAATTTCTGTTACTGACTTTGTGCTGATTTAACATCCATTATGCAGGCCTGATGCGGCCCCTGGGCCATTGCCTTGGTGCCCCTTGAAATGTTTCAAGTGCAAAGTAAAAATTCCCTCCTAAGGGTGCCCTTTACGCAGGCTGACTAGCCCCTACTGGATGTACAGTATCAGGGGTCGATTTAACAAAGAGCTAAGATTGATCTTAAGTTGGGATTTTGACACCTCATCTTGAGATGAATCTTAAAACCCTAACAATCCCTAACCCTACAAATTCAAACAGGGCAAAGTGTTTAATTTTGTTAGGTTAAGTACAGTGAAGTTAGGATTGGGTGTTTGATTCTGTGGGATTGTGTATCCTTGCTGACAAGTAATGGTGTTTGAATTTGATTGAGTGGGTATGGTGGATGTGTGAAATGTACATCTGGCATTGCTCTTTCCTCCATGGTCTAATGAGATAGTTGTTGGATTATGTTATGTTGGGTACTGTGTGATTTCACTGATCAAATTGTGCACATGCCAAGTGTACACACTCCAACAAAATCAAACAAAAAAGGCCTGTTGGAGTTTGTTAGGTTGTGTATCGTCCCCCCAAGATTGGGTACAGTTCCCATCTCATGGTAGTATAAGCTGTTGGAATGTGTTGGGTTAGGGATGGATTCTAGTAAAAACGCTTTGGGAGTTAGGGTTAATGCTTCATGAAACTGGCCTCTGGTCTGATAATGTTCATACATGTACAGTATACTACTTCCACAAAAAATACTTGAACATGCAGAGTTAAACAAAATATTAAGAACAGTTTGCATTTCTTACTTTTTGCTTTTTTGACCCAAACTATTTTTAACAATTAAGTTGTTACTGTATAGCAGCCAACATAAAAAGCGCATTATTGAATTTTCAAAGGTCTTATTGTGAAAGTGTTTCACATGTGCAGAGAACCTGCACATTATGACTCTATAAATGTACATGGGTTTATGAGTTTCTTTATGCCATAATATTAACACAGTACTTCCCTTTGAGAACGGAAATAAACCCTGTACAATTTCCTTTCTATACGTATAGCTGTTGGTTTTAAGATACCTATTCCCTACTGGCCTAATGGCTATTTCCAAATTGCCGGTTATAGCTACAGCTACGGCTCAATTGCTGTGTCATAGTGAATTTAAATATATGACTTACATGTACTTAGCAACACACTTAAAAACAGTCGTATCCGTATCCGTAGCCGCCAATTTGCCCAGCCTTGCTGCCATCGACAACACGCCATATCGATACCGGTCAGTCATCACTAACCCCTGGAAGGTATGCACTAAAAAACAACACTGATTGGCTAACCAAAAGTGACTGCCCTGCACGCACACTTGTTAGACAATTTTTAGCGCTTGTACATGTAGGGTGCTTTTAGGGATCTTAGTACATGCCAAAATGCAAGTTTGTTGACGTGATTTTGTTTCAAATAATAATAATAATAATAATAATAATAATAATAACCAGTTCTTATATAGCGCATTTCACAATAACGTCTCAATGCGCTTTACATTAGTGCCCTGGTCATTGGGCCAATAACATTCCTTTAATCTTTCTCAGCTTCCTGGGGAGTATACAGCCAGAGCTGCCGTGGTGGCGCTCCGAAGGCTTTTTCAAACACAATATCAACCTCTACCCTTGCAGGTACCCATTTATACCCCTGGGTGAAGAGAAGCAATTATAGCGAAGTGTCTTGCTCAAGGACACAAGCGTCATGACCCACAACCTACTTCAAAATAAACATGTTTTTACACGGTCACCCTAAATTGCATAGTTAGAAATGTCACAAGATCAAAGAATAATGAGAGGGGACCAGTTGCTCTATGAGTTGATGCCTCTTTTGATCGCACGCTCTGCGTATGTCTCACACAGAATGGATCAAATAACAAAATAATCAATATAATTTCAAAGTCACACTTCCATGGGTTATGATCGGCATTCTACAAAACAAACAAAAAGGCCGGCGAGATCATACACAACTGGAAACGAGGTAACCTATTTACCTTACTCATGAGCTAGCTACATGTATCTTCATCTTATTCCCTATACCATGTATACACAATGGTCATAAAAGCATCTGATGCTGAAGGTAACCAGACTATTTCCGGCTATTCTCAAGGGCAACCTTGCTTTCAAATGGCAATGATTTTTGTTGTGACTTCAATAAAAAGCACTGCATCCAGTTCTTCATATTTTTAAGCCGGGAATGAATCGTTGCAATTTAACCTTCCAGTGATTTTCACAGATGAATGCACATAGAAAGCTACGGAGGACAGTTGTAATAATCACAGCCTCACATTCCCATTAAGTGTGAACAAGGCCAATTACCTATAGACGGAGATTTGCTTTCTAAGAGTTCTCTATAACTAGTTGCTATGATTGCTACTGGAGATTGTGCGTTGAAGTTGCCGAGTCGTACGAGCCTCTCGCAGGCTTTCATGAGTTGGCCCGGGAACTGGGAGGGGTCGATGCCGTAATCTCTCCAACCTCCAACGCCATCAGCGACACCTGGACAAATGAACAGACCAGAATGACAAGGAAATTAATTAATAAGCTCTGCCTTTGCACACAGTTACCTTTTTGCAAATATAAGGATATATTAATTGAATTACACATGTACGTATTTAATGGATATTTTTGTATACAGCGCCAGTATCTGCCCACTTCGACGCTCATGGCGCATAAACATTACCCTGGTCACTGGGCCAATTATTTGATTCCCTAAATCATCTCAGCTTCCTGGGGAGTATAAAGCCTGTGCTGCCAAGTAAATCAATTACAAGAACCATCTTTGCCCTCACAGGTTCCGATTTACTCCTGGGTGAAGAGAAGCAATCATAGCCAAGCGTCTTGCTCAAGGATACGCGTCATGACCAGCATTTGAATCCACAACCTGAGCCCAATTTCATGGTTCTGCTTACAGTAAGCAAAGAATTGGCGCTTACGGAAGCAGGGAATTCCATGCTTAAGTCAAGCGTATTTCACAGGGCCCAATTTTATAGAGCTGCTTAAGCAGAGAATATTGCTTAACTATTTTATGCTTAGCAGAAATGAGCAGGATACCAGTCACAAATTGTACACATGACATAGGCCTACTAGTTTGGCTGGTAACCTCATTCTGGTAAGCATAGTTTTGTTGTGCTTAACTACTTTCTGTGCTTAAGCAGCTCTATGAAATTGGGCCCTGGTTAGCAGAGAATGTTTACTTGTGCACATGCGCCCACCATGTTACAAGGCATTTTTGCTTACACAGCCAGCGCAGAAATTCGGCACTTGCACAGTAAGCAGAGAATGGTGATTGTAAGCGCAGAATTCGGTGGTAAGCAGAGCCATGAAACTGGGCCCAGATGTCTTAGCCACCAGAACTTGAGTCTGGGGCACTAGACTGGTCGGCCATGATGTTGTAATTTTACAAACTAACAAACAAATCAAGTTGCGCATGGGGCAAGGTAAATGTCATGTATGTAAACTCATTTAATGGGTTGTTCTAAAACCCCCTCGACCCCCGACCCCTCGACTTATGCTTGATTTATTTTTATGTACACCAAAATTGCCACATGACACGATCTCAGCCAATCACGCACGAAGCAAACTGCGCGTGATTGGCTGAGATCGGGTACTGTGGCGATTTTGGTGTACAGAAAAAAAATCGCGGCATTTCCAAGCGTATCTCTTGGCCGACCCGAGCCTGAATAGGAGTATATCCCAACTGGGATCCTGCGTTTACCGCCCGAGTACGATTTAGGCCAACTCATTACGTGATGATCAGGCAGACTCAATTCCGGCTGATCGCTCCCGTCCTGTGTCAACAATTACTACTTGCTCTATGCGGAGCTCGAGGTTGTAGACCCGACCGACCATGGCCCAGACGTGTTTTGGGGTTTTGTCAGTCTCCCACACCCCCGGCCAACGTGATCATGATTGGTGTGCACGTGACGACGTGCGGAAGCTTTTTAAATACGCTCATTTTTTATGCTAATAAGTGACCTCATTTGTCCTGGGGGAAATACGCAGACCATTTCTTTTCGGATTTTGGTGTTGGCACAGAATGTTAAAATTAGCAGTTCGTCGGAAGGAAGTCGCGTCGCCTGTTCTTTGGATCACACGCTGTGAATTCTAAATCGGGGACTTAATTCTTACTCGGCCGTAAAGCGATGTTTTTATGAATTCGGAATTGGGACACGTTTCGATTACGGGGCGGACGTCGAGGGTCGTGGGGGTCGAGGGGGTCGAGGGGGTTTTAGAACAACCCTCATTTAATACATTTCCAAAGATTTAGGGGCAGAGGGAAATGGTGGTGCTACAGGATAAAGATGGCTACTACAAACTAACTAAATTGGTCACTGGTAAATACATGTAGCTTGAAAAGTTAGGGTTAAGGGCAAACCACAAAGCTCATACATGCCATGCCAAGGACAGAGTATTCATTGTGCATATAGTGTAGAAATATTGATTGAATAGCCCATCCTGTACTCAATCTTGTCAACACAATTCAGCTGGTTTATTGGAAATCAATAATAGGGGAATTACTGGAGGACACCACACTGGGACTGGGTGCATATTGACATGTAATCAACTGAGGCATGCATGGAAAATTACACATGAAGTGAAAAAAAGCAGATAAACCTCCAAGGAATTGTTGATATGATTGTGGTTAACAATACACTGTTATGTCTTGGGGTCAGGATTCACTATACATCCACACTGTACAATGCATATGTTGTGTACTCGCATCTTAACAAACTGCCCAGATAACCAACAACAAAACCATCCAGTTGAGTAGAAAATCAACAAATTGTACCACACACTGCTTATTGACATTTGCATGTATTATAAGCTTCAGTTCAGGCTTTTGGATTTTCACTTCAGGAAAGTGCAGATTCTGTTCTTAAAAACTCTAAAATCACACACTTGTTTTACATCTTTCATGGTTCTCAGGCAAGCAGGGTATTTACATAACTACATGTAAACATGAATAAATACGTACACACCCCTTGCACTGAAATCACAAGCGGATACTGTACGCCAATTGGTCAATTCAATTCAATTCAATTCAATTCAATTAATCTTTATTATATCCCAAAAAGGGTAATTCAAATGCTCGCATACAGTAAAAACATTGAAATATTAAAAACATTAAAATTGGTTTTAGGGATAATATACAATTACAAGAAAACACACTAAAAGGTGATAAGTATATAAGACAAGAAAAAAAATAAAATAAAAAATAAAAAAATGGTCTGCCATTTTAAGAGTTATAAATTACAGGCATGCAACTCTTCAGCCAAAAAAAAACACGGACAAATTACCGATCAACGATGTCTTACCTAGTGGACGCCATCGTTATTTTTCGAGCAAACACCTATCGATCGCGTGGTTCACTTGCACTCTTACAGCGTCTGGTTTCCGCCGCATCCCCTTACACAAATAGCAATAAAAGCACTACGGAGCCAGACTGTGCAAAAAATAGTGTAGAAGGTATGCTGTACGAGGAGAACTTGTGTCTGGACTGTGTAATGCTTTTGTATGTGTAAACTTCCGCGGAGCCAGACTTTAAGAATCCTGAACCCTTATTTCTTTTCAATAAGCAATGTTTCCTTCAGCGGGATTTTAATTTTTTTTTCATGCAGCGTGATTTTTTTTTACGCGGATTTTGTTCGTAACGGCGGTATTCTATTTTATAAAAAGCGGAAATCCGCCGATCCGCGGAAGAGTTGCATGCCTGAAATTACATGTTAAAGATGGGTGTGCTTTTGCGCACGAGTGCCTAAAATATGCACTACACAGTTACTACCAAAATACACCATGTACATGTATTATGTAATAATCTCTATTGCAGCGACGTTGACTCTGAAAAGAGCCGCTTTGTTTATGGTCCTTGCCAGCAGACCCCGTTAACAAACCTGTAAACCCTAAGCGTAAATGATAATTTGTCAATAAAATAGCAATTAATTTTTGATTGAAACATAGACCGACATGTAATTTATTGTTTATCTGGACATTCTAGTTCCACAGGAAGGTACATGTACTACGTGTACATTGTATGATTATCCTGGGCTGGAATTACAGAGGCCACAGAGGCCATAGGCCTCTTGTTGCCCTGGTCTTGGCATTGGTGCCCTTCAAATGCTTCCCATAGACTTGAAAGGCACCTGGCAGTGGTATTTTTTCAAAATAAAGCTTTTGTCATTAATATATACATTTTTATGAGTGGAATGTGAATAAACAATTTACTAAGGTTAAAAAATTGTATTTTTCTTTTAATTACAAATTAAAAAATAGGCCCCCCTTTACATGGCGCTGTTCGTGACGTCAATCGAGGCAGGAGAAAATGTGTAGTCTGGCCCCGTACATTATGTCTGGGTACCTGATCAGTATGATGCGTTTTCGTATTCGGACGTCACCACCCAATGCAATCCTAGGACAGTGTACAGTCGACTAATACGAGACGCCAGTTTATACAAGGTTTTTCACCGGTCCCGAACTGTCCCATGCGCGTTTCTATGTCTTAAAAACGGAAGATACGAGCATGGTCATAACGAGAACACGGATAATACGAGGTATTGTTTTTCCACCAGAAACATTTCGCTGGTAACCTAAGCTTCACTGCAACTTCCCTTGCACACTACTACCAATGAAAAAATCCCCGGGCTATCCAAGTGTTCGCTGCATAGCGCTGACAACGACGTCGGACCGGACCACTTTGCCCTCGTTAGCCTAACTTTCGATGCCCGTAACTGCCTATATTTGGGATCTGCAGGAAAAAAATGCTGGCTGACCCCATCTTTAGTCGTTTTGCTGCATCCAGCAGCAATTTTCGCTGGAAAAATGCAAGAAAAAACCCACTTTTGGATAACCAAACGAAACGTACAATCTCACTACTTGCACGTGTATATACAACGTAAATGCAGGCAAGTTCGAGTGGGGTCGATGTTCAATCGAGGCGAAGTCTTCCTCGATTGACGTCACAAAAAGGGATGGGCGGAGTCGCCCCCAAACAACTTTATCAATTTTTTTAACATATAAATACTGACAAACAATTACTCACAAAATTGTTTTATTGTTAATATACATATACTCTTATATTAAAAAAAAATAAAATTCTATTTCCAGGTGACTTTAAAGATTTTCCCAGAAGAAGTTCCCTTTGCAAAATGAAAATGGCCTTGCTCTTTCAAAGATGACAATCCAGGCCTGTCATATTCAAGCTAATGTAAACATGGAGCAACATTGTATGTCCCAAAACCCCACTTTCTATTTCATGTATGTTCTGTGATTTTTACATCCCTTTTCCACCACTGTAGAAATTCAAGAGCCTGACAAATAGTAACATCCTTGATGAAGTGTAAGTGGTTTCAATTCTGTTTGCGGGTCTAAAAGTTCATGGTAAAATACATACAAGGTAGACATAATGATACAATCAGTTATGTAGCACCCAAGACTTCTTCCAATGTAATAGTTGTTTTAACCCAGTGTTACAAAACAACGAGGGGATTTTGGTGTCCACTCAGTGACTGGATGCTTATTTTCAAACGCTTGTAACAAAGACTAAAAGATTACGAAAACAATATTTCAATTCCCCAGGATTTCCATGATTTGTGATAAATTTGTGCGCCAATATCCGGACCCCTGGGTCCTAGCAATGCCAATTTAATTTAATACCAATTTGGTTAATATTGCTAACATACATGTACTTTCAACAGTAGCTCCATGAAATTGGCTCAAGGGATCCCCAAAATCCTTTTAATAGCCTCATACTGAGTCAAGGTGCGTCTTGGAGATGGACAACTCTAAGTGGTTCTGACAAATTAGCTACTTCCCTGTTGTTCCTGGGGTCCATTTGGGTCCAGGATATATCCAATGAAAGTGATGTTGATCAGTTAAAGTGGCTATGCAATGGGAGTTTTTTTAAATAGTAACAATTTAAAAAAAATGAAACATGGTGCATTATAAACAAATGTTTTATTTCTTGCCATTTATTGAAACTTGTGGAGATAAATTTTAAAACGTCAACACTTGATATTCACTGAGTGAATGTCACCATACCTTTGATGTGTTGCTTAGTGGTGGATCACTTCTTAGTAAGAAGCACTATGCCAGCTGTTCATACAATTTGAGAAACTATGTGTATTCCAAAATTACAAACTATTTTTCCTGCATGGACATACATGTAATCGCTCAAGATTTTCGGGGATATCTCAAAAACTCTACCACCTTTAGAAATGAAATTTTCAAAGGTTAGTTAAACTTAGTTTTAGTGTATAATCTACATTTATATTGGATTAAAACAATAACATTTTCCCAAAAACCAAGGTACATTTTGCCTTTAAAGTAATATGTGTGGAACACCACTTCACACTGATTGTACAATGTGTACAGGTGCATGTGCAACTACATTTAAGTCACAGGAAGGTCCCTTCAGAGTGGGGATACATGTAAATGCAACACTGAACTACATTAGTAATCTCTGATGCTGAACACTCGGAGTTGGACGAAAAAACAGGATATTGTCCGAGAAGGTTTGTGGTGGGATGAATTTTGAAGAAAAAACCACAAGTTGACCAAAGGATTAGAAAGAGAGAGCGAGAGAGCAGGGCCCAATTTTATAGAGTTGCTTAAGCAGAGAATGTTGCTTAACCATTTTCTGCTTAGCATAATTAATGAGCAGGATACCAGTCACAAATTATACCTTATTCTGTTAAGCATAATTTTGTTGTGCTTACATGTAGCTACTTTTTTTGCTTTTAAGCAGGTCTATGAAATTGGGCCCAGTTGGTGTCCTCCATAGAAATAGAACCCGGAGAACGCTGAGCTCGATCGCCCTGTGTCGTCTGTGTATGGCAAAATGATCATCACGTGACACGCGTGTATGGCAAAATGGCAACGCACATAGACCATTTCTACGTGTTTTCATTGGTCAATGTTCATGACGTCTACTGGCTTATTACTGTCCAGCCTCGCTACCATGGGCAGCGCGCCGTAACACCCGGCGTACGTCTCTAGCCATACACCCGTTTAAAAAAATGGCGTACGCGCGTCCATAAAAATGGTCTCGCAACGAAACCGCACGCACAATGACACACTCAGCGTTCTCCGGGTTCTATTTCTATGGTGTCCCCCAAGCTTTTTTAAAACAGAAAAAAGGGATATGTACACCAATGTGGATGTTCGAATACCATATGGACATGTTTATACGTACACACGTACATTTGTGAAAAGCCACAAAATGATGGTCAATGTGAATGGCTACTACATTTAAATGTATGCGCTGTGCTTTTTTAAGGCTGATTGTGAAGTCTTGAGTATTAAACTATTTTTGCTTTTATACTGAACTGTAACTTAAAATTATACATCCTTTTGGGGTATTGTGTGTGTATTTGGAGAGAGGGGTTTCTTTTTTGCATAGTTGCTATTTTCTTTTAGTGAATCGACCTAAAATCAGAGTACATGTTATACATACATATGTATCAGCATCATATTCAAAACCAACCATGCCAAAAGCGCATAAATTGAAGCACAGAGCCAACATTGTTCTATGATTGAAATGGCTACTTAGTAATGTACATGTACTTTGCCTACATTCATATATATAGAGTATGATACTGACAGTACCTACAATGCTACATTATGCTTTAACTACAATGTATTTTGTATACTGTGCATAATGGTAAGCCATATTTCTTGAAACGGCCCCTTACTTCACAAAGCACCAAGCTGCATATTTTTGCAATAGACGGTAACATATTTAATTTACCATTCTTAATTGCAGGTCGAAAGGTAACGCACCAATATTCAACACTACACATACAGAGAATTGTGGGAGTGCAAAATCTGAAGCACTTTGTGTTTAAAATACAGCTTAGTACTTGAAACCATGAAACTTGTACAAATATTAACCTTTCTCCTTTGAGCATCAACTCTCCTACAATCTCACTCAATCTCTGCCTTCAATGATATCAACTGGTTGTAAATATGTAAAGGCACATTGTAGAAGATAAAAATACACAAAAGCTACAGTATACTGAGTGACCTTTATATGACTGTTGTTAAAGGTCTTTGGGTTTCATGTAAGTGAAAACACTACAGCATTCAAAACCATGGGCGTTCTCATTGTTTTTAAAGATTTTGTACATACAAACCTTAAATGCATTTTAAAACTTGCATGTAGAAAACAGAAGACGTGACATGTTTTGGGGTAAACAGTCATCCAGCATGATTAGACCCCATCAGCCTAAAGAGTCATCAGTGCAACGCCCACTGCCTCTCCCATTTCTCTGAAAGTTGTCATTTTTTAAAACCAGTGACACTCTCACAACGAAAATGTTTACTAAACAGGAATACCGACAGTTCAGAGTGGTGAGCCAATTGTACATGGTTTCCAATGTGTCTTTGACACAAAAAGAAACAATAATTTGTCAAGCAAAAGCTTTAGCTACGTATGTAAGGCATCAATGTTTGCCATGGGTGTCCCTTGCTGTTGATGTGGTTGGCCATCAAGCTTCCCTTTTCTAAAGTTTCAATACATTTTCCACAAGTCTCCTTTACCTGGAGAACAATTCTATGCCATTTATTCAACAATGAAGTTCAAGGCCCATGCTCCCCTACTTGTAATATTAACATTATTTTAGTAAAGGATGCAATTATTTAACCATAGCATGAATCCAGTCATTTCAGCTCAACCTCTGGACGTTTTTAATCAGTCAGACTAATCCCATTGCAATATGCCCAAGGGCTGAAACTAACCCAACCACAAGACAGTCACAGTGGAGATCTGCTAATTACACAACATACTGGAGAGAGGCAAATCAAGAATGACCTGAAAACACAGTCTGTACCCCAAACAAATATTTAAAGGGTTACATGTTTTCTTCAAAGCATTGATTTTGATTGAACATGTATGCCTCCATGTAACAATATACTCACCCTTTGTGAAAATTCCATCAAATTAGATGGTCGTATTTTAATACTAAAATAAACAGTGTTTTGACATGAGGGATTTGTGCAAGCAATTTGGCTAAATCTAAAATAATCAAGATCTGCAGATAATTTTTGGACAATTTGAGAAATACCGGAATCAAATTTTTAAGTTTAAAGATTACAAGTACAGTCATATGTGGACTTTCAGATTAAAACGCTTCAGACATTCATTGTAAACAATGTAAGTTTTGTTATATCGTAACCAACTATTCAAGCATCAAACAATTTGTACTTGTACCTTTAAGAGGAACAGGGAGTCTGGGACCCAGTATAAACACTGTTTAACTAACCATGGAACCCATGGGAGTATATAAACAAATGACACCTTTACCATTTACATAATACTGACCTACATTCAGTTTGCAAGATATCAAGTGTGTGAACTATAATGAGATCTGCATCTGCTAGTGAGATTGGTTTACATTTGTAATAATAATAATAATATCAAGCATTTATAAAGCCCCATCTATCTAGCTAGGCTATTCCGAGGCGCATATTATTACCCCTGGTCACTGGGCCATTTTTATTCCAATCCTGAAACCATCTCAGCTCCCTGGGGAGTATATACAGCCTGTGCTGCAATATATGCGCTACTAGGCTAAATCCATCACAAGAACCATCTCTGCCCTCACAGGTACCCATTTTACCCCTGGGTGGAGAGAAGCAATTATAGATAAGTGTCTTGCTCAGGGACACAAGTGTCACGACCGGGACTCGAACCCACACTCTGCTGAACAGAAACACCAGAGCTTGAGTTCGGTGTTCTTATCCACTCGGCCACGACACCCGACATGTATACATACATACATGTACGTGTACAATGTACATGTATGCACAATAACAAGTGTACAATTTGTAACTTCTTGTACTCCAACATGTTCATGGTACAGTACGTAAAATTGCAGTGTCACACTTCCACACAAAAATTAATGTTATTGTTAAGGTTCTTTTCCTGTTTGATTACATTAGGGGCATACATGAAGTACTTCAACAAAGTTTTGGTTCAAACACAATCAGTTTGAACGTGTATGGGTATCATGTAGATCTGATATTTTCCTTTGAACATGTTGAAGAGAATCTGTGATTTTTACAGGATGAAATATTTAAAGTACCATCATGTGGTACTTCTCAACCGCAACCAATAGATCGATCCATTAAGCCCCGCCTCCTTACGAGTTGACCAATCACAGCCGCGAAACCTGATCACCATTAGTGCAAAGATCACCAAACGGCTCAAATGGTGATCAGATTTCGCGGTTGTGATTGGTCAATGAGAAATGGGCGTGGCTTAATGGATCGGTGTATTGCAGCACATAAACAAAGATAACTTCTACTGCAGATTTGTTCTCCCAAATGCGCGAGCTGAAAGGAAACAATTAAAACATACAGGGGTAGAAATAGACATCCTACATACCGGGGCCAAATTTAGCCCCTGGGTGAGCAAAAAAAGGACCGGCCCAGGGGCTGTCCTCCTGGGACTAGGGGCTTTCCCCGAATTACACAATACTGTTTTTATAAAGACAACACAAATTGTCTTTAACTCACTCTCTCTCTCAGACTTTTTCCCTCTCTGTAGAGTGTAGTTATTTAACGTCATGTCCAGGGAACGCTCAATGTTTATTGCGCTGGTAACAAAAAGCTGCATGCTGCATCTGCTTACAGAGTGAAGACAGGGGACCAGTGAGACAAGAAAATTAACTCTATTTGGCGGCGCGGTCGAGCCCATTTTAGAGCCCGCAAATCGATTGCGAGTTAGTTGTGGACTGCCTGGTACCCGTTATATCATATTTCAGCACAGTTTACCAGTTAATATCAGCCGCTTGTCTGAAAATGGTCAATTTTTGAGATCACGAAACAACTTTGGTCGGCTTGTTGCTGCTTGGTGGGTGGCGTGCATGCAGTGATCGATGGCCATGCCTGGGTACCTGCTACTGCTCGCTACGTTTAGTACCGCGCCGGTCGTTCGATCGAGTCGCATGTCCGGTCGACCTCCTTAGTCCGTCCGTTGATGGGACGATACGTTATTTGAATAAAACCATCATGGTGAATTTCCACTCTATGACTGAGTGAAATACAGGGGGAAATGGTTCATGTAAGAATGGGACCAAGGGTTTTTTTAAGCGCCGGAAGCGACTAGCGTTGTAGAAATAGAGGGTCAAGGGGCTTTTGATTGGGGACCAAGCGCTAATAGCGCCGAGTTATTTCGAAGCCTGACATAGTGTAATGTGCCATGTGTCCAATACAGATTGTTATACTTGTATGGCACAGATTTATCAGAAAAGAATGGTTCCTCAAAAGTGTTCAAACTGACATTAACCCCTTCCAAACCCACTTTGTTTCTTTCTTTACTTCACTAAAGCTGGGTCTTGAAAGGTAGGGTCGTAGATTGGTTCTGTCAAGGTAATGCTGATTTACAGGCAAAATAAAGAAAAGCCACGTAAAAAGTCCAGCCGAAAACAGTGTCTGCTTGCCTAGAAAACAGAAGAAAAAAAACCTGTTACTGTATTTTAACAATTTATAAACATTCAAACCACCGTTTAGTATTAAGGTGGCAGCAGGTACCAACCGGCCACAGCATTCACGAAAGGACAGCAACCCTCAGAAGTCTGAGAAACAACTAATGCATGAATCATTTCTCAGATTCAAATGTTTTGGGGTGAACAATTATCCAAACCATATAAATTGTAAGGAAATCCTTTTTCATAAAAGTTGATATTAAACAACAACTACATGTACATGTACAGTGCTTCTCAACAAGTAAGTTTGTATGGTCATTATTTTGGAGTACTTTCAGAATTTACCAATTTATGACCCTACTTTTAAGACATGATATTAGGCCAAATAAAAAAAAAAACAGTTGATCGTCCTGATTTTTCCAAAAAGAGGAGGATGAGGGCCTTTTTATTTTTTATTTTTTATTTTTTTCCAAGATGGCCGCCAAGTATTTCAATTCAAACAGGCCACCAATTCTTCAGTTTGAAATCACCGCTAACTTTCTTTATATCTATTTGTTGCATTTGTTATATCTATTTGTTACATCAAAAATTAAAATATATATGTCAAGGGTGGATTAAAAATACAAACAATTATTTTGTTTTTTTAAAGGAAAAATCGGGGAAAAAAAAAAAAATTAAAAAAAAAAGGATGCGGCCTCAAAAAAGGATGCGGGCGGGGACGATCAACTTTTTTTTTTTTTAACTTGGCCTTAGATGTCAGTTAACACCAGAAGTGCTACCTTCTATGTACATGTACATGTACATGTACCTCCCTTTCAAAAGGACCTTCTCATTTCCAATCCTGTTCTACATAAGTAAATAACCGTCGCTGACATTTTCACAGCAGATTCTTGCCATAGTTGGAAGGCTATCAGGCAGGGTGATATTGATTAGAGTGCTTCAGAATTCAAGATGCATACATGTACATTACAGCCTTGAATGCTCTGAAAATTAGTTTTTCCATTGCAACACAAATTCAATCCAGTCGTGTATGTAGGCCGACAAACTAATTGTGATACCTCAACCTCAACAGAAAAGTTGTCCAGATGGAAAATATCAATTTGTTGCAAACTGTGTAACAAGTACCAACCAAAATGACCAGGGGCCAGTTTCATAGACTTGCCTCAGCAGACAATGTTGCTCAGCAAAAATGAGCAGGATACCAGTCACAGATATGCTACATGTGAAATTTTGTTTTGGCTGGTAACCTTATTCTGGTAAGTAGGTATGATTCAGTTGTGCATGGCTACTTTTTGTGCTTAAGTAGCTCTTGAAATTGGGCCCTGAGGTACAACTTTTTAATGGCCTGGCAGACTCTTTTTCAAAGTCTTTTTCATCGTCTTTGAGATCTACTTTGCTGGGGTTGAAACATGATGCAATTAACAATTATTACATTTGAAACTAGCCAGCCCCGGAAAAACTGGATAAAATGTTGTAGTATTTTAAATTATGGGCTCAACTCAAATTGAGAAAATCAGCTATGCATGCAGGTTAAAAGGGCTTAAATGTTTAGTTGAAATACAACAATACTTTTTGCTTTGAACAATGTTTTCTGAATGTGTTATCACTTATTGCTACATGTAACATTTAGTAATGCAGAAGTGTAATCTTTACAATAAATGCATCAATCCCTCCTCAAAAACTGGTCAGCATGGTTCAAATCATTCCTATTCATACCCATCAATATTTTTGTGTACTTGAGTTTTTATAAAATGCCTTGTTTTTATAAAATGCCTTGCAGTTTTTAACAAACAGATTTGGCGCTTTACACTATTACAGTATTATTGTTAATATCCTTCATTTGGTATCAACATAAAGAAAGGACCTTTCTCTATGGTATCAACACCCAAGCCTTGTGAATATCATTTAATTTAGTAAAAACATGCACCTCACCACTGGTTCGCTTGGTTGGGCAGTGCAATTTCCATCAAACTCAATTCAGGTATTAAACTACAGGCCTGGGATTACATGGAGGCCCCTGGTCTTGGCCTTGGTGCCCATTTAAAAGTTTCCCATAAACTTTAAGATTTTCCAATAGATAGGTTGCAGTATGACGTAAGTCGGCCATCTTTACGGGCAATTTGGAACACACAGTCCCGCGTTACGCGTGAGAACGGCGTGCAGCACGCGCACATTTCACAAAACTCATTGCATGATTGGTTAGTAAACGACGCGGCTGCGTTAATAATTTGAGCGCTTGACGCGCCTGCAAGCCAAAATGCGATATGCCCGTAAAGATGGCGTCTACTGGGAACTATCTATAGAAGTGCCAATTGGAGAGTGAAAACGGCCTTGCCCTCTCAAAGATGAATTCCATGCCTGAAACTAGGGTTCTAGTTTTGAATGATTTACAATGTAGAGTGATGTACAAGTGAAATTGAGGGTTAAAAAATAGAAAACAAAGTCAAGAGAATGTAAGCGTCACTTTAATAATCCTGAAGGAAGTAGAGTGGATGAATGACCCTCTTCTCTGCAATTGTAACTTATAACTTCTCCAACTGTGTTAAAATTGGCAAATTTAATTTGCCACATATGCATGACGCACAGAGATCACAGCTGTCTCTTCATTACTAACCAAGTGTTTACTCACTACACTTTGAGTATAGTACCTAATGTGTATATCGTCAACTCAATCGTCATCAAGTGTACGTCAGAAATTCATTAAGTCTGTCGGATCAGACTCACTGGTCTGTTAACGGACAGGTACATTCAAGTACACATAATCAGGGCTTGAATTTCAAAACAATCCCAACTTGACACAGGTCTTGTAGCTCAGAAAATTTTACTGGACTGGAAATATTCTTACAAGAGCAAACACACGTAATCTTTCTTGTTTTAAATATTTGTTGAGGTTGTAGGTGGTTAGGATGTGAAAAGCTATCACTCCTGGGCCCAATTTTATAGAGCTGCTTTAGCACAAAAAGTACCTACATACATTCTGTGAGCACAACACACAATTATGCTGACCAGAATAAGGTTTCCAGCTCAAATTTCCATAAGGAGACCACATCTACAGTCGACCAGAGTTTACAAATTACACATTTTGTATAGGCCTATGGTGTCAAGGTTGGAGTTTTTGTCCAAGCCCCGAGCTAGCTCTGATAATCAACCCTCAATACTCACATGACAAACCTTACTGCTAAACCTTTTGTACATTTTTTTCAACATTCTTGCTGTACCCAATCGTGTAAAATAATGGTTGAAAAAACATTGCAAAATTTGCCAAATTGTAACAAATGGTCTGTTAAATCTTAGTTTTTAGGGACATGACCAAGAGCTATAATTAATCTATTGCCTAGACTCTAGCTACATGTACAAGTACACGAAGCCCCAAGCTTAAACAAATCTAGAAAGACTCTGCTTGGGTCAAAACAAATATTACAGATTACTACACAATAGGCCTAGCTTGATTTAGCAAGACAACTAGTTTGTACACTAGAGGTACACTGTACGCATGGTACATGAACACACTATTTTTGTGACAAATAAAAATGTACTTTTTTTTTTACTGATTGTACAACCTGTATACCAAGTTAGTGGAGCCACTAACACAACCAACCTCATACATGTGTACTACTCTGTAAACAGGGGTAGAAAAAGACACCTGAAAAACAGGGGTTATTTTGCCCTAAAAAGGAAGCGCTCCCTCATGGGCCAGAACACTTATATATGGTGGCATTTTAGTAAAATAGTTCAAATTGCCTGTTCCTCTCTGTTCTGTCAACAGAATATAAAATAGATGTGAATGTGATGATCGTAACCCCCTCCATCCTCCAGTCAGATGGAGGATTACGATTATTCATACCAATACGATTATTGCAAATTACACTCAACAGTAACACAAAACACTACAGCTACAGGTTAGCGGTCCTACTAAATACCGTCAACTCACCGTCAACACGCACGGTACCGTCAACACCTCCAATATACATTTTAAATCGACAAAAGAGGCATAGAACTGTGAAGTATGGGCTAAAATGCGTGTTGACGGTACCGTTCGTGTTGACGGTGAGTTGACGGTATTTAGTAGAACCCGTTAGTGTTACTTTACTGTAGTGTTACTGTTACTTCTGTATGGAGTTAAAAAGCAGGCTTAACACCCAAACGCTGTGGCCTAGCCTTATCTCTAAAGGGAACGTACACATTTTGTTTTTGGAACGGTTTTAATCCTATATAAATGTAGATATATACAATAAAACTAACCTATAACAAATTTCAATTCAAAAGGTGGTAGTGTTTTTAAGATATCGCCAAAAATCCGGAGTGTAATTGGAATACACAATCTGATTCTGAGAAACGTATAAACACTAAGTGACCGTAATGTTTCTCTGATTCTAATTTCGTGGGATGGAAACTGATATCTTTTTCCATAACCAAATTACTCAAAATGCTTTGTACTATCAAATTACAAAAGCTGATGTACTTCTAACCGAAGTAAGTTTTTATTCCCAATCATTTTTAAGGTGGAAGAGTGATTACCAAACGATTACATTTACATTCCATTTAAGAATGAAAATTCAAGCAATGCACAATTGCAATAGACGTCCCTTGCATATGGGAAACACTACCACAGGGACGTCGAGGTCACGCACACTACATACACTATACATGTTCAAAGAACGGCTATCGTCCAATGAATTGAATGATTTGACTTTGAGTGTGGTCATGGTCTGATGGTCAGATGGTGGTGTCATATGCAAGGGGTCTATATTATATGGATTATGGAATTGGGTGCATTGCTATTGGCAAGTATTTTCATCTGTATTACTATTAAAGCATTGCACACTAATTAAATGCCTTATTAATTATTAAATAAACAATGCATGACGACAGACAGACACACTGATTTCTGGCTTTGGCTTAATTTGACCAGAAAATTTAAAAAAGATTATTGCATATTTTGATCAGTCAATCATTTTCAAGAATCTTACCTAGAACATCATAGTTCTTGTACTTTGAAACAAAACAAGCATCGTCACCAAAAATGTCTCTTTTGAATACTTGACCGGCTCTATTGTTGTTGTTCGTTGCCGAGTCTTTGGAGAAACCACATGAAGCCGTCACAAGTCTCATTCGCCGCCGACCTTCGGCGTTAACTGAGGCGTCGTACGGGACATAGCCCATGACACAGCGGGCAAACTGCCGCCCATATACTAACACAGATTGCATATCTAGAAGGTAAAGGAAATGTTCTCCTTGCAGTTGTAGAAATATTCCTCATTGATAGCAGAATGTACTCTACATTTGTTACTTAGTTGGAGAGAAGCCACAAAACCCACCGCACCATGCATGACGCCATCTTGAAACCGTACCACCAGCCAGTATTTTTATTTTGTCGTCAATAAGTATTCGTGACGTCACTCCTTTCGGCCTCTACCATTATTTTTATCCCTAGCATGCAGGTTGCGTCATGCAAGTTCAATAACTAAAGGATATTATGACGTTTATCAAAATGAATATTCACGAATGAAGCTGCGGTATAATTTATTTTGAGTCAACAGAGGGCGGTATGCATACTTAATGGACATCAGCAAAGAACATTGTCGGCGTTTTGGGGTAGCATGCACTGAACAAAGCAGTACGGTATTACCACACACAAGCTGTTGCAAAGAATATTTATATGGCCTAATAGGCCATGTCCAAGTTGGTGGGTGGCTACAGCTAATGGCTAGATTTGCATTGAAATAGTATGTCCTGAACACCCTTAGCAACAGTTATAGCCGTAGCTGTAGGCAGCACTCAGACAACCCATCTTTTTATAGTGCACGATTACAAAATGAACATGGACAAATATTTAATAATTTTATAGTTATCTTTAATGAGAATGCTTTGCTTTGATTTTTCTCTTTGAAAAATTACAATAAAAAAGAAAATCGTACTCAGTTTCCGACTCACCCTCATATTATTCAAAAGTCCAAAAAGTTATGCATTCCAGATTCAATTCAAGCAATTCATTTAGGAAATAAAACACAGGTCAAAATGCATCATCTGAGATAACTGTTTATTGTTGACAACAAAATGAATGCAAAGGAATGTTGGTTGAGATTCCATTGATGCAAAAATTGGAAATTGACTGCAGTCAAAAGAAGTCATGGAATTTCATCAAGTCCATTGATTAATCTAATTTAGATTTTGTTTTAAAGGCACTGGACACCTTTGGTAATTATCAAAGACCAGTATTGTCACTCGGTGTATCCCAACATATGCATAAAATAACAAACCTGTGAAAATTTTTGCTGAATCGGTCATCGAAGTTGCAAGAAAATAAAGAAAGAAAAAACACCCTTGTTGCACAATTGTGTGTGCTTTCAGATGCTAATAAAAGGCTTCATGCATGAAGTCTTTTATTATTTGAGTGAGAAGTTACCTCTTTCTCAAAAACTACGTTACTTCAGAGGGAGTGGTTTCTCACAACAGCTCTCCGTTGCTCATTAACAAGTAAGTTTTTATGCTAATATATATTTTGAGTAATTACCAAACATGTTCAGTGCCTTTAAATCTATTTAAAAATACCTATGTACCACTGAGTTTTCAATACTCTGTAGAGACAATAGATCGATCCATTAAGCCCCGCCTCCTTATGAGTTGACCAATCACAGTCGCGAAACCCGATACCATTAGTGCAAAGATCACCAAACGGCTCAAATGGTGATCAGATTTCGCAGTTGTGATTGGTCAATGAGAAATGGGCGTGGCTTAATGGATCGGTGTATTAATGCCTCATTGAAAACGACACACAACTAGTATATTAAAAAGGTCTTGTCTCAACCTGCAGTGGAACAAAGTGTAATTTTATAAAACAAATAATGATAGAAACACTTGTCAAAGTATTTTGTACACTAAATTTTCTTATAAAGGTTTGCCAAATCTTACGAATATCTTATAAATCAACACAACTGCAATGCCTTATTTTTTTACAGTTTCGCACGCGTTAAACAACCTGTGGGTTGACAATGCATAGCCATTCGCTATATATCTTTATTTATTCATACAAAAGGGGGGGGGGGGGTCAAAAACGAATTTAGATATCCAAGTTCAAACTGAGCTGGGCACACTAGCTCCATCCATATTGAAATGACTAATGTGTCAGGCTTGAAATATCCATTTGAACACTGACCAAATCGGGCTATCTGAGCATGGGGTCAGTAAACTCTAACCTGGAACTTCACCTGGATAATCTTACAGTTTATTTGTAAATTTTGAAGGGGGCACACCAAGGCCAAGACCAGTGCACAATTTCAACAGAGCTGCTTAAGCAGCACCTATTGTTCAACAACTTTCTGCAAAGCAAAACTGAGCAGGAAACCAGTCACACGTGGTGTGGAATTGTGTTTTAGCTGTGAACCTTGTTCTGAAAAGAAAATTTCACTGTACTTGGCTATTTTTCGCTCTATGAAATTGGGACCATGGCAAAAGCAGCCCTGGCCTTCTGTCAGTGCATCAGTGCAATTCCAGGCCTGGTTGTTCTGAATTTAAAAAATCCCACTGTATCATTTCAATAGCCATTTGTAGCCAGAACCATTACAAATAAAGTTGCATAATAGCATTTCCACATTGGCCCAAATACTGTGAAAGTCTCCCCATCAGAAATCAGTTCATCCTTTCTTCTTATAACGATTTTTACAAGCTATGACTAATTGGCTGAAAGTCTGGAAGTTTTCTGCATTTCTTATACACAGCGATTGGTCAGACACTTAATAAATATATTTGCATACTGCATATTAATGAGCTTTAAATAGTGTGCTTGATGATATGGGCACCTTCTACAATGGTCTGTGTGGGTCTCTGCACTCTTGGGTCTGTCACTGGCACAGAGAGCCTGTCGAGAAAAAGAACAAAGAGAAAATAATGTTACACAATGTTTGTTGTTTCCACAAAACATCTTACCTACTGAGGCAAGGAATTAATTTATCAAAAAAATACAAGTTTTACAACACAATGTTATCAGGAACTTCCTGTAAACATCACATTTTGTTTCTGATTGATTATCTCCTCTAATGCAGCAGGCCTCGTTTTGCCAGTGGACATAATCTGAAAGTGTTAAAAGTACTTTTGACATGCCGGGAATTTCATCTTTAAAATGGCAGGAACATTTTCATTATGCAAAGGGCACTTCTTCTGGAAAATCTTGAAGTCTTTTACGAAGGGGTACCAAGGCCAAGACCAGGACAACAGAGGTCATGACATCTGTGATAATCCAGGCCTGTCAATCAGCATCCCTGTCTGTAACATTGATTATGTTTTCCCCCTCTTTTTCAGGCATTGTTAGCATACACAATCCTTTAATAAACCAGGCTGTGAAAATAAGGTGTTCCAAATTGCTTAGAAAACCTGGTTGTCCATGTTCAAAATAAGGCAAATAAAAGACACCCAGACAGCTAACACTGTTTGCTTATTTGGTTTGTCTTGGCCAAGTTATCTATAAACCTAGAGCACCAGACTCGAGCTCTGTTGGCAAAATCATGGAGGTGTGGGTTTGAATCCCAGTCATGACACTTTTGTACTTGAGAGAGACGCTTAACTCTAATTGCTTCTCTTCACGCATGGAATATTCTTGTGATTTATTAAGCTTCTTTGCTACTTACTAAACAGCACAGGCTGTATACTCCCCAGGGACTCGAGATGGTTGAAATAAATGGCCCATCAACTGGGGTAATTATATATACCCACCATGAGTACAAAATTGGTGGACACTGACACTTAATAGTTTTTCCTTTTAAATTTTGGTACAAGAAATTTTGGATTTGACGTACTGGACATTGGTGCGCTGGTTGACCACAAAGAGTGGGTTGACCTGGCTGAGAATCTCATCATTGACCGAGATGCCATCCAGGTACTGCTTGAGGACCGTCCGCAGCTGCTGGTTCTCCTCCAGCAAGGTGGACTTCTCCTTATCCAGTGCCACCTTGTCCAAGAGGACCTTGTTGTAACGCTTCCAGAAGTTTTCCAAGGAGGTGTATTCATGCATGATCTATTGGAATGAAAACAAGAGTTTTCAGTCGATGATAAAAACAAACGGGAATAACAATTCGGTCAAAGCATAATTGCGGTATCGCCAAAAACATCCTTTATAAGACACTTTGAATGAAAGTGCTCAAAGGTCAAACCTCACTAAAAATAAATCTCTAAATAATACTGGGTTGAACAAAGAAAAATTGACACCAGGGGACTTGAACCTGGGACATCCAGATTAATGTGCTGGCGCTCTAACAACTGAGCTATCTAACCCTATGTTGACGGTTTCCCTATTTTGTCAATTCAACCTGTAACTGCCGTATAGCCAGGGATCACACCCAAGTTTTACGATACAACCTGGGAAGCTGCAGCAGAGGGATCACCTTAAGGGGATGACTTTTTATTTCAAATATCGAGTAACAAACCACAAGGGAAACTCTTGCATTTTATTAAAAAAATAATCTCTTCCGAATTCACTCAGAAACTCTATGACCCACAGATGCATTGTATTTACAAGGACCAGCTCCCCTGTGTAAGACATTACAACAAAAATGAGCACTGCAAATATTTTGCAATTTATTCTGACCTTGTCTACTGCAAGATTTTCAGATAAAGATTCAGCTGCTACTGCTGCTAGAACTCCTCACTTCTATGTGCACAGCCACGATCATGGGTACACATTTTTTCCGTGTCCATTTTATGAACAACAGTTTGAAAACCACTGGTAGCAGTTATCTCAATGTTATTTATATATCAATTAGCAGTCGCTGTGTCAATGATGAATAAAAAGTGCTTGAGTTTGTCAAATACAAGATCTGCAAAGAGTTACTCAATATTTATATGTTGTTCATTTGGTGTCTTTGTAACAAAAAGTGTACCCATGATTGTGGCTGTGCACCTATTAAGATCAGGATAGATTAGGAAAGATTTAATCATGTCCCCTTCTTTAACCTGCAACTAATCTTCTTTCTGAATGAGTTTATTTACAGGGGTCAAACTATTGGACAAAATGCCAATTATGGGATGGATTAAACAAATATGGCCGACTAGATGGTTTTTCAATCTAAGGAGACTTGATTTTAAGTTTGGGTGGACGAACCATTTTGAGGGAAGGAATTTCTTCTACTCATCTGTGGTATAGATGGCTACCTCTAGATGAATTGGATGACAGAATTGGTTTTCAAGTTGGGGTAGGGGTAGTGGTGGGGTGAAGGGGCTATTGGATTTGGATATTTTTGGCTAACCTCTGCCAGTGGCTCTGATGGTGGTTCGGCTACAGCTGCCTGAACATCTTCCTGCTCTTCCTGGGTCAGGCTTGAGGCGTAGAACGGCAGCACCTTCTCCTCTTCTGTCTCCAGTTTCCGACATTGCTCAGTAAGCTTCATTATCCTCTCACCCTGCAAAAAAAGGTTAAGTTATGAGCTATCTAGCCCTAATGTTTGCCGTCTCCCTATTTTGTCCATACCTTTGTTCCTGGGATTATAGTCTAAAGTCATTCAACCTGAAATTGCCATACAATCACGGATCCAACCCAAGTTTATGAAACAACCTTGGAAGCAGCAGTACAGAGATCACCTTACGGGAATGTAACTTTTAATCGCACAAATCAAGCAATAAACCATGAGAGAAACTGACTGGGTTTTCGTTTTCTTTAAAAGTAAAAGAGATTTGCAAACTCTGAATCATACCGAATCAGTTTTTCGTGTGAGCTCCTTGATTGCAGCGTTGCTCTCCAGAGTCAGTTTAGTAAGGCGTGATCTCTCGTTGTCACGGAAGCGGTTCATCTGGTTCTTTAGTTCGTGGAAGTGCTCGGCGATGACTTCACGCTGCTCTCGTAGATCCTTGTTGCGGTCCTCGCTCTCGCGGGAGTTCTGTGACATCTTGCCCTTCAGCTGTGATATTGTGTCCTGGATGCAAACGAAGTAAAAGTTTAATTCATAACAGATCCACAATGCAGTAATCGGAGAGACTCATTGTAACTGACTGTACCAAAGTTCTTTGGTTGTGTCCTTTACAGCTCACCCAGATGTAAATGTGAAACCAATAGAGTGAGAAATGATCTTACTGCACTGAACTATTATTACCAAGTGTGTACATGGCCTTGCATGAGTTATACATTTGCATTGTCGTGACAACACAGGGCTGTTCCCCACGAGCCTCGGCTTATTTGAACAGCCTCCTTACTCACAGCCTAGAATGTTAAATTTTTGCAGTATCATTTTCATTGGTCATGCTTACTCTTTGCTTGTATTGTACTACTATAAATTTGTCCGTATAATTCTGTCTTTTTCGGAAATAAATGTTTTATTGAATTGAATTGAATTGAATTGTAGCGGTAACAATTTCCCTGCCTTTCACTTCAGGGAAGCCTTCATCAAATCCCACTCTGGAAATGTGGATTGCATGTGGAATGGATTTTTGGTCCCTATCTGGTTATGGAGATTTCCCAATGGGATACTTTGGAACGCTAGGTGGCAGCAGACTTACCAGGTAAATTCCCATTGTTGATGCAGTTCTGAGCATGCGCACGTTACCGAGAACAATGGATTTACCTGGTAAGTCTGCCGCCACCTAGGGTCCCAAAAGTCCCCCATTGGTGTTTTCCTCCCACAAATGAACACTTCCTCGTTGTCACCTTTTCACGGGTAGCTTGTACCTCTTGATTTTTTTTCACAGGACTCAGGAAAGTACTGAGTATAGATGTTAAGTGCTTAACACACATCGATATTTATGGGTACAAATACAAAGAGTATTCTTTATCTCTGATGCAAATTCAACATCTATTAAGACTTTGCCTCTTTACCCACTAACGTCGGATGACGTCTATTTCCGCAAATTTTCTGGGGACAGACTTACGGCGAACATTTTTTATCGCCAGTAATAACTTTTCCTCAATTTTTTGCTGACAACCGGATAGCTGACATTTATATCCATCCGAAATGTCCAGTGTGTAGCATGTTGAGGCAGACACCTACTGTAAAACGCTGTTTCATCCATACAAAGGGCGACAAAAGGTTTGGAAAAAATGCCTCGTAGATTCCCTTTCCAATGGTTATTGTGTAACCCTTGATCCCTGACCTTTGTCCTGTTGTGTACAAATGTGGCATACAAGAATGGACAGGCTGCCACATTTCGTCGCGCGTACCACGAACCGACCTAACTGACAAAAATCACACACTTTTGCAAATTTTTTTTTTACAAATTATTAATATACTCATTACTGTTAACATTTTCAGCAAGTTTCAGAACTAAATACGTAGTAGTTTTGTAATTACACTAATTACTAAAAACGACGTATCACTAGATTTGCCGTTTTGTCTTTTCACAAAGTGACCTATCTAGATACGCCACTTTACCAATGATGTACTATGCGCTACAGCGCGCGCAGTTCGGGCGCGCGTGTAAAATTTGCGTACCACGAACTGACCTAACTCAAAGCGTGGTATTTTCACAAAGTGACCTAACTAGATACGTCTCTATTATGCATTGGTTTGTACACGGCGCTCTGCGGGCAAAACTCGGATTTTAATTTTCACAAAGTGACCTATCTCTTTAGGTATTATTTACTAATTAAAATAGTTGCGGGGATTAAATGAAATTGACAGTTCTGTATTAATAAAGTAGTCGGCTTTATTTTTGTCTTAAAAAATTGTATACAAATAGTTAGCAGAACCCGAAACAGCAGTTTGAAAAATAGTGCAACTTCATTCGTGATTTTCTCCAAACATGTTTTTTTATACTGTGTACGAGTTAGGTCGGTTCGTGGTACGCGCGACGATTTGTTTGTCATTGTATTCAGTTCAATGGGAGGCAAGTCCAAGCGTTCTCAAATTCCAGCATACCATGGCAGATTTTCAGCGGTGCCCCATGGCCAAGGTTCTGCGAATCCCAGAACTATTTATGAGAAACTTTGTTGTCTTTCATTTGTCAAGTCAAGGGTTTCATTGTGGCAACAATAATTTCAAAGGTCAACAATTACTTAAGAAGCTTCAAAATTTTTTCAGAAATAAAAGCGTTGAGTTGGCACAGACTTTTACAAAATAATTCTGACATGAAGTGGTGATTTGTTGTGGTTTTTTCATGGCCTTACAGATATTCTCTGTAGTTTCCTCATCTGCATCTCAATCTCCTTGGCACTCTTCTCATCTTTGACTTTCAGCGTCTCAAAGTGAGCTTTCCTCTCCTCAGTTGTCTCATTATAACTCTTGAGAGCTTGTTGGAATTGCTTCCATAGATCCTCCACTTGACCCTCCAGCTGTATCCTCAAGGCATGTTTCTCCTCAAGGTTCTGGAAAGACAACAAAATTGTACTATTTTAAAATGGCTTTCCTTTGTAAAGAAATGGTGCGCAATAGGTTTTTGAAAGAGCACTTTCTTTTTAAAAACATCCTGTTCTCAAGAAACTCTCAATGAAATGACCTTTAATGTTGCCCATGTTTTGGAGAAAATAGAGAGGTTGAGCTATACATAATCTTGCAATGTAAACATGTAGCGCCCGGGTTATGACGCGAATACAAAGCCACTTTGAAAAGATGTGAAACATCACTAGTCAAGATACCTGTGGTGTGTAAGGAAATGAACTTGCGCGGAAGCATGGTAGGTGCCATCCCAAAGTTGGCGACATAAAAAACAGTAGTTTCGATTAATCTATACTAAATGGTGACAAATTAATCAAAGGGTTCATACTTTATTCTTGATTTCATCTCTCAAGCTCTGGAAGTCTTGTTTAGCTTCGTTCTCTCGGTCGTTGCTGTTCTGTTCCATGGCGAAGAGAATATCCTGGAGGTCGTTTATCTCCCTGCGATGCTGTTCAATGATCAATGACCGCTCACTGTTGAACTCCTTCATGAGGACGGTAAGCTCCTCACCGTACTCTGATTGCAGGATGTTCAGACGATTCCGTTGGAGATCTGTACCAAAGAAACGTACAATTAACATACGATAGCAAAGGCATAATTATAAGTAACTTTTAAAAGCGTTTTTTTCTTTTTTTTTTCTTCTACCGGCGCTAATTGCATTCTAAAACAGGTAGAAGTTATTTAGAATGACAAGATCTATTTATATGGTGACTTGTGAGTGTTACAAGCTAAAGGGGTGGGGGATCGTGGTAATCTGCTTACTCCTTCAACCCTTTATTTCCTTTTTAAACCTCATTTTTAAGTAGAGGTTGAAGCCTCTTGGGGCGAGGAAGGCAAGAAGAAATTAGTATAACAATTAAATAATAATTAACTTTTTGGGGAAGAAGTGGTTGTGAAAAGAACCAGTGTTCACTGAAGAAGAATCAGTGTTGAGAGAAGAGCCAGTAATAAGAGAAGAATAACCAGTGTAGGGTCAGAGGGAAGAGCCAGTGTTGAGGGAAGAACTACTGACGAGAGCTGAAGACCCACTGGTGAGACAAGAAACAGTAGTGAGAGAATAACAACCAATGGGGAGAAAGGAACTAGTGAAGAGAGAAGATCAAGAAACAGTGATGTTTATTTAATCGCTCATTTCCTTCAATGGGCAGTAAACTGGGTTTTTTTTTCTCACATTCGATTGAGTCATTGATATCCAATTCTATAGGTAGCTTTCAATTTTCAAACATATTTGCGATATATTGTCATATAAGTGATAACACCCGTCATATCAGCCATATTTCCCGAAAATACAGACATGATATTTGGCTCTTGAAAAAACCCAAACCTACACGGGTATACGGTACGCTTTTATAGACTTTTCAGGCTATTTAATAACATTTTTGATGACTTTTCTACGAGCAAAAAAAAATTGGAAATCAGATTTAACTTTTAAGTAGGAAGAACATCATGCCTGAACATACCCCCAGTCACAATTTGTTATCGTTCAGCGCTATCTACTTTGTTTTCCAACATCGGACATAAGAGTTGTTTCAGAGCCTAAACTTTCTCAGTGTTGGTCTCTGACCCCTACACAAAAAAGCACAAGTCTTTACCAGTGAGTGAGTCCATGTTTTGTAGGTGACTCCTAAGTGCCATTGCGTACTGCTCTTCCGCCTCTGTCAAGTCCTTGGCCAAGGATTTGATGACGCTATCCTTCCGATCGACGACCCTCTCAAAGGTCTGACTCAAGATCTCAATGTCTCTTTTGAGTTCTTTAGACTTGGCAGCTCGCATGATGTTACGCCACTGGTGTGTGATCTTGTACATATTCAAACGTGTGCTCCTCTCTTCTTTGACTAGCTTGTCCTGTGAAGTGGTAAATGCAAGATCTTTTTGTAATCACTTAACCCTCAAGACAACCGGGCCATCTTTTCGCAAGAAAACCAGAGCACAATATAAACAATAGCCTTCCATCCACGTCACATTATCTACTATGGTTGGGACATTTAACTGGTTAACTGTTTAAAAAAACAATCGGTGAACTTGTTTACAGTTAAAGGGTGTGTACAACATTAGTAATTGCCAAAGACCTGTATCCAAACTTGATGTGACCCAACATATACATGAAATAACAAACCTGTGAAAGTTTAAGCTAAATCGGTCTTCGGAGTCATGAGAAAACAATGGAAAAAAAACCATATGTGTTTTAACTTCTTTTCAAACATCGGAATTTATCCTGCAGGATAAAGACTATTATTTTACTCATTTCCTAAAAACTATGGCATTTCAAGCAAAACTATTTCAAGGGAAGCTTTCCACCATGACCATCTTTATACCATGTAAGTTATGTGCAAATCTGTGAACATTCATTCTTTAAAACCAACACACCCTTTGAACAAAGCTGTCAGTAAAAAGAAACAAAGAAAAACTTCCTTTTCTTTATAAAAATGTTAGCCCCACACATTACCCAGGGACAATGATTGACATCCCTTTTGTTGGCGGAGTATTCCTTATCTTAAACCTCTCACAAATGATACATTCTTTTCAATCCCCTGCAAATTGTTTTAAATTTTGCTATTTGTACACAGCTACTGCCCCACTGCAGATTGTGGTTTTGGGACTGTAAAGACTGGGTTACAGTGGTTTATTATTAATCCTTGAAAGTGTGTTGACATCTGCTCATTTTACAGACAGGCTCATAGTTCTGATTGTAATTGGGCTAAATGGTCAAACGGAAGTCACAAGTTCCATCTAATTGTTTAGGAAAATAAACGTAAATGCACAACTCTATTATTTACCTTTAAAAACTGGTTCAACATATCTTCTTTTTTCTTCTTCATTTCTTCCTCAGCCAGCATCTTTTGCTCAAGGTATAAGATTCGTTCCTCCTCAGTCATCTTGGCCAGCTTGCCCTTTTTACCAGATTTCTTTCCTTTCTTTTTGGGCGCCATGATTGGGATTTCTGAAAATGTATGGAGTGATAGCTTAAATTAATTAAGTTCTTGGAAAGACAAAACTCAAGAATCAATGCGCATAAAAACATCTCCAAATGATACAAAGGTAGCCCTAGAGGACTCTTCCTCTGTGCTGTACACAGACATAGAGTCCTAGATATTGGGGCCCGTTTCTGGGGTGAAAACATTTCAAAGCTTCATAACTCAAATCTTTCCTGCAAGAAGCAACTAATTTCACCGGATTTACATTCCATGGCAGAATACATTTTTATGCGGTGGGTTTTGGACATAATACATTCCTCATTAATTCCTCATAAATTTGTGGTTTTTCTTAATAAACTGTGTTTAAATTTTGCAGAATCTTTTAATGTTGAGAGCTGCATTATTTCACGAAAATGACGGATTCATGAGGAATGTATGTCCAAAAATACACACAGTTGGGGGGACCAGTGTTGTAATTAAACAGAACTAAAAGAATTGGCAAGCAGGGGCAAAAAACATAATTCAGGGTGCCTTATGATACATTGGAACATACATTTGTGCTTTTTTTATACCTCATCTGATTGGGGTAAAGACAGAGGGAGAGGGTTCCGAGCGGGGTTATGCAACTGCCTTGGACCGACTTGTCTGCTCCGACTCCACGGAGGCGCAGATATAGCTTCGAAGTGTACCTGTTTTCTATAGTTGTGCCCAATCCAGTTGACTTCAGACCAAGTTGACTTTGGACCAAGTCGACTTCAGACCAAATCGACTTTAGACCAAGTTGACTTTAGACCAAGTCGACTTTAGACCAAGTTGACTTTGGACCAAGTTGACTTTAGAGTCAGACTGAGTTGACTTAGGACCGACTTGACTTCATTCAGACCAAGTTGACTTCTGACTGTGTTGACTTCAGACCGAGTTGACTTTGGACTGAGTTGAACTCGGATCGAGTTGACTTCAGACAAAATCAAATTTGGACCTAGTTGTTTCAAGACCAATTTGACTTCAGACCGAGTTGACCTGTAGTAAACCCGTACGAGGTCCTGTGGATTAGCACTTATAAAATAATGGGGCTAACAAAAACAAAATATTCAACTGAATAATTATACATATGTACAACTGTTGACATAGACCCTTTCACGATAATATGCACAATGATGAATCTGCCTTGTGTGCCATGGTGCATTAGTGGTAGACCCAGTAACTGGGGCGCTGTACTCTTTTTTTCGAAATTTTGACATCTTCGGTCGTCTTATAGCACCCCAGGAATCCATTGTAAATCTGCCACACAAAGCAATTTTATATGATTTGTACAGCACCCAGCCACGAAAAATGCCCCAAAATGACAAAAAAACTAAACAAAATAGCTTGAGAATCGCCTACTGGATTCTCAATATTATGTCCAAGATGCAGCATCAGGATAATTTTCTGTGCTCCAAATTGATGATTTTCAAGCCTACATCGGAGAATCGATGTAAAATAAGTCTGCCCTTAATATTTGGCACCTAGTATCAAAAACGCAAATGGACATTGGACACTAAAGACAGAGCAGTGTGCGCTGGAAGCAAGGCAAAAGGCTCCGCACACACCACGCTGTCTTAATTTCTGCGCAATTCGTGAACGCTGCCTGCATGCGCATTAGCAAACATCATGGATGCCGGGCAGTCAAATCAGTGGCAGTAACGCCTCAGAATTTCTTCAAAATTACATCAAAACGAGCACGCACAATGGCGTTTTAATGTGCTGTCCACAAATCGGATACAATGAGTGACAACTGGGAAAAAAATCTCGGCATAAAAACGTGAGTTTATATTCGAAAAATTATCCCACCTTCTGGAGGTACATGGGCGTAGGGCCAAGGATCGGAGAAAGTCCAGAGTATTGTATTGGCACTATAAATGGGGCATAGTATTTACTTTTTTTTTATAGTTGCAATAATCCTTTAGAAGTAGAACACTGCAACTTAATTATAATAGACAAACTGCTAGACTAGGAGTCCCTAGACAAAACAGAAACGTTGTCATGGTTGTGTAAAATAAAAAACACCAACATTACAAACAACCATGACAACCAATTTCCCCAAAAGATAAGATAAAGTCCTAAGATTGTAAGAAAGAAATAAGATTAAGAAGGCTGGCAGTGGCACTACTGTCCAGCATGTCCACACTGTCCAGTGTCTGTCGAGTGTCGTGTCAGACTGTCTCCGGGGTGCCACACAATTACAATACAAGATGTAAAAAGTCAATTATTTACACAATTAGTAAACGAAGAGAACTTACAATTTGACCAATAAAGTGTTTTCAATAAATTATGTTGCTTCCTGTCAAATTCGGTAGTTTTCTTTCGACCCCACCGGGCAGATCACACGCAAACATACGCGGTATACAAACGTGATTGAAGATGTTTTCCCAAAAAGTGCAGTGACCCCACTGTGTAACGAATCTCATAGCAACACTAATATATTTCTTTGAAAAGTGTTTAAATACAACTATTACTTAAATTTTTAAAATAAAGAACTGTGGAAATAAATTATTTAATGGCAAAAATAATAAATTATTGTACTTAAAGTACTTATTTTGTAAATATATTTTGAATTAAAATAATATTTTTTTTTAAGATTGGAATGAGCCTTAAACAGGTCAAACAGTTAGCCGACGGCTGTTGCCAGTAGGCAACAGCCGTCGGTCAAACAATGCGCTCTCCATACAATAGTCCCGGTTTCTTGTACGAATGACGTCATAGTTTAGGACGAGTCAAACGTTTGGGGCTTACCAATACGGAAGGCACTAAAAACTAACGCTTCCAGCGGTTCGGTGCCTTTCGGCCTGTCGGGTACCTTTCGGATGCGACGGATACACGCACACGCATGTGTACGTCCGCCGGGCCTTGCATATTATTATATGCCAAGTTGGATGAACCGTGTGTACGTGTGTGTGTGTGCCGTTCGTTCTTCAGTAGTAGAAGCATGGGCTCCATGGTATAGGGTTGCCTGCCTAGACGTAGACCAGGGCAGGCGTAGCCTTGACCAAGGCGTTGGAGTTTTACTTTCATTTATTAATTGTCTTTTTTAGATTAGTTGGTTTTCCCTTTGCGCTATTGCGCCATTGCGCTACCCATGCACCCCAGCTATGTGCAGTCTCTGGATGTGTGCCAAGCATGTGTAACGCAGTGCTTGCGTGGTGTGAGATGTGTACACGTAGACTATCTGAATCAACGCCTTGATGGTTCTGTTTTGAGCTAGCCGGGGTCATTACTATAATGCGTGCATAAGACAAGACCCCATTGGTCAGTGGCGGAAGCACTGATGCGTCATGTTTACTAAGGATGGGGGGCGCATTGCGCAATCATTTGCAATCGCGGTTTGAGTACACTCCATTTTTTAAAAGAGATGCTTACCGTTAACAAAGAAAAAGAAAATCGTATCGTTGAAATTCTTTCTCTATCAGCACTAACATCATAACAGTAAGGCCTGTAGTTTCAAATTACTAAAGCAGTTAACAACGTAAAAATAATCATTTTCAAATGTTCTCTACTAGTGTAAAGATTAGGTCTACGTGTTTACAACATTTGAAGATTTCATCACCCTCAGATAAAATGGACTCGTCCAACCAGTCTCCCAGTCTCAACGGCCACGGTGTTCGAATCGTGTGCTTGTGTGGAAGCATGGTACAAAGGTCATAATGAGGGAAGCTTGTGATTGGACCGTCGAAAATGAATCATTCATTTGCCTCCCATTCTGCGCTGTTTAGTCGGCCGAACGAAAGATTTAAATATTCATGATCTGCATACCAGCATATCCGCTAGCCCCCCCATTTTCGTCCAATAGTGGACGAAAATGGGGGGGCTAGCGGAAATAAAAACAGGAAACACACTAGACTTAAATTTTTGTTACACAACAAAAACAAGGTGTTCGGCATGACGTTCAAATATGGGATGTTACTCATTGTCAGCTTGAATACATCAATTTGGTTTTAAGCTTGACCAGGCAATTGTAATACTGTGTATACAAATCTGGTAAAACTGCAACTTTAAGTCGAAGTCATGTTACAATTGATGACGTCTTTTATCAGGAAAACAAGCGTTAAATGTAATATATCGCGGCTTGAGCTCAATCTTGCAATTTACTATAGGAGCACAAAAATAATGCTCCAGTACATAATATAATTAAATTGGGCCCCACGAGTGCAAAACACAACATTGCAAATTTATTGTAAATTTGCAACGTGGTTGTAGATCGTTGTTACGTTATACGCATGTTTTCTGCTAGTATTAATAAGCACACGACAATTCCTTTTGTCACCTTAGTGATGAAATGCCTTATATTCAGCGTACCCTGTCACCGATTAACGTTTTACAGCAAATCAAAGCAAATTGACCACGTCATTGACCACCATCATTGATGAAAAACAATTGAAAAGTGCACGCGTGTACGCGCTACGCACGACTCAAAGTGTGTCTTTGTTGGCCAACAAAAATGCTCACATTGGTGTTTGCGTAGACTAAAACGAGCCGATCTGTCACAGAGCAAGCCAATAATGCCACAGAGCGTGGTAAAAGCATGACCATAATTTGATATAGCACCACCAGCTTTAGCAAAAGTTTTAAAAAGCACACGATCGAAAGCACAGCATTTGCTTGTTAACGAGGTTTGCATGGACGGCTGTTTTAGAGACTAACAAAGCGTATTGTCAAAAGCAGGTTGCGCGAACCTTGAACAGAGACTAGACCACAAGCATGTTTGATGGACTTTGAACCTTGCGGATGATTTGCTCAACGTATACACACACACTACGTGATAACAAAACAGTAAACTGGTTTAGTTCGCGTAGTGTGTGTGTAGCCCGTGGTTTGACAGCGGGTCAATAAATACCCGTAATAATTGGTCAATATTTCAAATATTTGTATAAAAAAAAGGAATGACGTCATCATGTTTTCTCTTTAGATTTACATAGTCAATATCACTGTCTTTCAACATGCCAAGTTTCAACTCAGTCGATCTTGTGGTTTTGTAAATACACGGCTTCAAAAAGTAAACCTTTAAGGCAATACCATGTGACACACGATGACGTCATCAATCTAAAACTTCACACATATGTTGTCTGCATGAAGGTCATTATGTATACCAATTTCGAAACGATTATCTTAAACTTCGCCACAGACATCTAGGAAAAGTGCATTTTTAATTGTTTTCAACCTGCCGCTAGAGGGCGCTCTTGAGTTTTATGACGTCATTTGTCTTATTTTGTAAAACCAGACTCTTGCTCGACTATAACACCGTTAAAAAAAACTTCAAAAAGTGTGGCACTTTTAAATTACAAGGCACTTCCTGTTTCTTCATGTTACGACCGGAAGTAGAGGTCATGTGAGGTCACGCACACGACAAAAAATAAAGACCTATATGACCTAAGTATGATCCCGCATAAAACAACCGCCGGTCTCTTAAGTGTGATTTGTTACAGATTTTCAAAGATTAATTTATTTTTTTCTAAAAACCTTGTAATTTGACACCTGATGACGTCATCATGACGTAAATGAAACGGTTTCGTCTCCTAATGGATATCTAACTATGGTAGAAATTTCAAGTTTATACGAGCTTGGGAAGTGTGCTTTTGTTAGCGGACAATCGCGGGGGATAAGAAGAATAAGAAGTATTAACTAGACATAATTTTTTGTTGGAAACAAAAAAGAGGTGTTCGGTGTGACCTCGTATTTCAAAGAAATGTTATAAACATGTCTGTGTATTAAATATTGTATACTTCTATAGAGTCTTTAGAATGGTGGTTCTAAAGATTTGACCAAACTTTTTGGATGTAACACATCCCAGCTTGAGTACATGCAAAGTTTCCATTTGATCACCAAAGTTGTTCTGTACATATAGATCTTGTAAAACACTACCTTGGTGGTGACATAACATGAAAATCGATGACGTCGTGAAAACGTCACTCCACGTTATATCCTTGTAGGACCTTCCAAGTCTCATGCAAAATGAAATTTGACTATAGCTTGCTTTGTACTGAAGATATGTACCAATTGGTCAAATTTTCTAAAATTTGTATAAAACAAATTAATGACGTCATCAAGTCGTCACTCTAGCTTTAAGTAGTCAATATAACTGTCTATCAACATGCCAAGTTTCAGCTCAGTCAAACTTGTGGTTTTGTAGATACACAGCTTCAAAAAGTAAACCTTTAATGCGATACCACGTGACACATGATGACGTCATCAATCTAAAAATTCACACATATGTTGTCTACAAGAAGGTCATTATGTATACCAATTTTGAAACGATTATCATAAACTTCGCCACAGACATCTAGTAAAAGTGTATTTTTAATTGTTTTCAACCTGCCGCTAGAGGGCGCTCTTAACTTTTATGACGTCACTTGTCTTATTTTTTTAAACCAGACTCTTGCTCGACTATAACACCGTTAAAAAAAACTTCAAAAAGTGTGCCACTTTTAAATTACAAGGCACTTCCTGTTCCTTCCTGTTTCGACCGGAAGTAGAGGTCAAGTCATGTCACTCAAAAAAAAAATAATGAAGACCCATATTACCTCTATATAATCCCGCAAAAAGTAACCAACGGTCTCTTCATCTTGATTTGATATGGATTTTCAAAGATTAAATTTTTTAATTTTAAAAACCTTGTAACTTGACACCTGATGACGTCATCATGACGTATATCAAACGGTTTCGTCTCCTAATGGTTATCTAACTATGGTAAAAATTTCAAGTTTATATAAGCTTGGGAAGTGTGCTTTTGTTAGCGGACAAGGGACGGAGAGAAGAAGAAGAATAAGAAGTAAAAAAAAAAAAAAAAAACCGAACAATAACAAGAGGTGTTCGGAGCTACGCTCCGCTCCGAACACCTAAAAAGTAAGAAAAAAACCGGAACAAAAACAAGAGGTGTTACGGGCTGTGTGCCCGAACACCTAAAAAGTAAGAAAAAAAACCGGAACAAAAACAAGAGGTGTTACGGGCTGTGTGCCCGAACACCTAATTAAACCCGGTAGATACAGACGCGACAAGGCTGTCGGCCTACGGCCTCCGCATGCGAATAGTAATACGAGTGCGGATGACCTGCGCACAGTAGTAGTACGGGCGTCGTGCGATGTGATACAAACATTACGCACAGTGCTTGTGTATAGGCTAGTGGTGGATTTTACGGCATCTTTTCGGAGTGAAAACTGCGACCGACCGCCTTGAGCAAGGCTAGGGCAGGCGCGGTTATGGACGGAGGGGAGGGAGGGGAAAGTGAATCAATCGAGGACGACAATAATTATTGTCTGTTGTGATGTGCTATTCATTTTTGGCAGATCTTTCGTTGGTAGTGGATTATACAGAAATGTATGAGGGTGTTCACAGTCACAGAAGAAAAATATAAGTACACAAATATTCAAGAACATGTCAACGTTTATTTGGGTTAACTTCAGCTTAAACACAAAAACTAATAGTAGAAAATGCAATTAAAAAGTGCTGTTTTCAAATTTTTATTCCTCTAAACAAGTACTGACAAATATTCCAGAATATTTCAACGTATTTAAACTAACCTCTGTGACCTGGTAATTAAAAAAATCTCATGATTAAATACAAGTGCTGTTTTTTAAAATCCCTATATCCTCATATCAAGGAACAGGTCTCAGACGTTAGTACATGAAGCAAACTAACCTCTGTGACCTGTTATTAAAAAACTTCCCATGATTAAATACAAGTGCTGTTCCCCATATTAAGGAACAGGTCTCAGACGTTAGTACATGAAGCAAACTAACCTCTGTGACCTGGTAATTTAAAAAATCCCATGATTAAATACAAGTGCTGTTTTTTAAAATCCCTATATCCTCATATCAAGGAACAGGTCTCAGACGTTAGTACATGAAGCAAACTAACCTCTGTGACCTGTTATTAAAAAACTTCCCATGATTAAATACAAGTGCTGTTCCCCATATTAAGGAACAGGTCTCAGACGTTAGTACATGAAGCAAACTAACCTCTCTGTGACCTGGTTATTAAAAAATCAGTCCCATGATTAAATACGAGTGCCTTTCCCCATATCAGAAGGAGGTCTCAGACGTTAGTACATGAACGAGCAAACTAACCTCCTGTGACCTGTTCCTTGATATGAGGATATAGATATAAAAACAGCACTTGTATTTAATCATGGGATTTTTTTAATTACCAGGTCACAGAGGTTAGTTTGCTTCATGTACTAACGTCTGAGACCTGTTCCTTGATATGGGGAACAGCACTTGTATTTAATCATGGGATTTTTTTAATTACCAGGTCACAGAGGTTAGTTTGCTTCATGTACTAACGTCTGAGACCTGTTCCTTGATATGGGGAACAGCACTTGTATTTAATCATGGGATTTTTTAATAACCAGGTCACAGAGGTTAGTTTGCTTCATGTACTAACGTCTGAGACCTGTTCCTTGATATGGGGAACAGCACTTGTATTTAATCATGGGATTTTTTTAATAACCAGGTCACAGAGGTTAGTTTGCTTCATGTACTAACGTCTGAGACCTGTTCCTTGATATGAGGATGGAAAAACATATTTAAAAACAGCATTTGTATTTAGTCATGGGATTTTTTTAATTACCAGGTCACAGAGGTTAGTTTGCTTCATGTACTAACGTCTGAGACCTGTTCCTTGATATGGGGAACAGCACTTGTATTTAATCATGGGATTTTTTTAATTACCAGGTCACAGAGGTTAGTTTGCTTCATGTACTAACGTCTGAGACCTGTTCCTTGATATGGGGAACAGCACTTGTATTTAATCATGGGATTTTTTTAATAACCAGGTCACAGAGGTTAGTTTGCTTCATGTACTAACGTCTGAGACCTGTTCCTTGATATGGGGAACAGCACTTGTATTTAATCATGGGATTTTTTTAATAACCAGGTCACAGAGGTTAGTTTGCTTCATGTACTAACGTCTGAGACCTGTTCCTTGATATGAGGATGGAAAAACATATTTAAAAACAGCATTTGTATTTAGTCATGGGATTTTTTTAATTACCAGGTCACAGAGGTTAGTTTGCTTCATGTACTAACGTCTGAGACCTGTTCCTTGATATGGGGAACAGCACTTGTATTTAATCATGGGATTTTTTTAATTACCAGGTCACAGAGGTTAGTTTGCTTCATGTACTAACGTCTGAGACCTGTTCCTTGATATGGGGAACAGCACTTGTATTTAATCATGGGATTTTTTTAATAACCAGGTCACAGAGGTTAGTTTGCTTCATGTACTAACGTCTGAGACCTGTTCCTTGATATGAGGATGGAAAAACATATTTAAAAACAGCATTTGTATTTAGTCATGGGATTTTTTTAATTACCAGGTCACAGAGGTTAGTTTGCTTCATGTACTAACGTCTGAGACCTGTTCCTTGATATGGGGAACAGCACTTGTATTTAATCATGGGATTTTTTAATAACCAGGTCACAGAGGTTAGTTTGCTTCATGTACTAACGTCTGAGACCTGTTCCTTGATATGGGGAACAGCACTTGTATTTAATCATGGGATTTTTTTAATAACCAGGTCACAGAGGTTAGTTTGCTTCACATGGTACTAACGTCTGAGACCTGTTCCTTGATATGAGGATGGAAAAACATATTTAAAAACAGCATTTGTATTTAGTCATGGGATTTTTTTAATTACCAGGTCACAGAGGTTAGTTTGCTTCATGTACTAACGTCTGAGACCTGTTCCTTGATATGGGGAACAGCACTTGTATTTAATCATGGGATTTTTTAATAACCAGGTCACAGAGGTTAGTTTGCTTCATGTACTAACGTCTGAGACCTGTTCCTTGATATGAGGATGGAAAAAGATATTTAAAAACAGCACTCGTATTTAATCATGGGATTTTTTTAATTACCAGGTCACAGAGGTTAGTTTGCTTCATGCACTAACGTCTGAGACCTGTTCCTTGATATGAGGATATAGGGATTTGAAAACAGCATGTGCATCTACTACTATTAAATACTAGTTTGGTGTCTAGTTGAATCTGAACGTTTGACATATAAGTTCTGGAATATTTGTGTACTTGTATTTTCCTTCTTTGACTGTGAACACCCCCTCCTACATTTGTTTTAATAATTATGGTGAACAATACACACAGTTTGGATCTAGGGCCGAGGGCTAGGGCTACCATTCCATTGGGATAACTAAAAATGCAGAGTTGTGAATTTCCCTTTATAGACCTATTTTGCGCACACAGCCAACGGCCAACGCTCTGTACATGGGTGCGTGTGCGTGTGCGTGTTTCCTTCGCCCGTCGCATCCGAAAGGCACACGACCGGCCGAGGAGGCACCGAACCGCTGGAAGCGTTAGTTTTTAGTGCCTTCCGACCAATACGTATCTGAAGTAATGGGTGCGTTCGATTAGCTTCCCCGGGTCGACCCCGGTCTGCTCATCCGGGTGAGCCCCTATAACCATGAGCTAATCGAACGCCAACTTCCCCCAGCATTCACACCGATGCATGGGACAGCCGACCGGAAGTACTTCCATTTTGTGCCGTATGTCCGATACTTTCCGTGGATTCACGAAAACATCGTAAAATAATTATTCTCAAGTTAAAACTGCAACGTTAAACAATTTGTACAACCCCACAGTGCGATACAAAGGTACCCGGCTTCGAATAAAAAATACTTATTGCTCACAAAAATGCTGTTGTAATCATGGCGAAAATGTGTGTCAAACTTCCTCAAAATGTCCCGCTGAATTACAAACAAAATGGTGGCCATTGAGAAAGTTTTTCGCCGTGACGTCATGAATTAGGGTCAGCCCCAAGTAACCCGCTCCACGAGCAGGGCACTTGGGTCTCACCCGGGTGAGCCACAGCAATCCCAGCTAGCCAATTAACGTTTTTTAAACGTTAAAAAAACGTTTGCATTTGGTCAAAAAAACGTTTCAATATTACGTTTTAAAAACGTATTTCTGTGGAGTTTTTTATGGGTTTTAAAAACGTTTCCATGTAACGTTTTAAAAACGTGAATATAACGTGAAAATAACTATGTTTAATTTCTTTAATCTTGTATGATGTTTCGAATACGTTTTAAAAACATTTTTAACACGTTTAAATGGGGTTTTTCATACGTTCTAGTAACGTTTCCATGTAACGTTTTAAAAACGTGAATATAACGTGAAAATAACTATGTTTATTTTTTTTAGTCTTGTAAGATGTTTCAAAAACGTTTTAAAATCATATTATAAACGTTTAAAAAGGGTTTTTTATACGTTACTCACAACCTGTTAAAAACCTCTTAGTGACGTGAAAATAACTTATTGGTCTTTGCTTGAAAGACTTTCACTGTTTACTCGTTTTTATGTTTAACTAAGGTTTTGATGTAGCTTTTTTTTAAATTGGGAACTTAGTCTTTTAAAATGTTGACAAATCGTTACATTACTCAAGACAGAGTAAATAATCACTTCACAAGACTGAATTTGTGCACGCTATTCATTTATTTTCCCACCAAATGATACAAATAGACAATCTTGAAAAAGTTCAATGGAGAGCAGCCAGATTTGTGAAAAGCGATTACCGTAAGACCAGTAGTGTAACTGAAATGCTACAGGACCTCAAATGGGGTACTCCTTGTATCCAAAACAATACCAATCTTGAACTCACTCCCGCCACAAGTTTAAACAGCCCTGACGCCTATAATTTAAAGTGACTCCTTGACAAAAATGAATTTTAAGCAGGAGCTTGCATGCATGCATGAGTGTGTGCACGTTTATAGCCCAGTGGCGGCGGTTTGTGCAGTAAGGACAAGACAAGTTTATTGTGTATACTTATGGCAATTGTGATAAAACTAAATGACAATTAAGTTCCTTTTAGTTTCAAAAATCAATGTAAACAGCGAGCATTAAAAAAATGCACATTGCGGGTGCGATCGTGTAAACACATTATCCGCATGGTGCTGTTTGATCGGTGTGCTGGTTTCCATAGCAGTGTGGTTTCTTATAAGTTAAAGGGACACGTTGCCTTAGATTAATTGGACGAGTTGGTCTATAAAAAGCGTTTGTAACCGTTTGTTATAAAATGCATATGGTTAGAAAAACGTTTAAAAAGTAGAATATAATGATCCACACAAATATGCCTCGAAATTGCGTGGTTTTCCTTTTACTTTGCGAACTAACACGGTCCGCCATCCGACCGTGTTAGTTTAAGATGTAAAAGGAAAACCACGCAATTTCGTGGCATATTTGTGTGGATCATTGTATTCTACTTTTTAAACATCTTTCTAACCATATGCATTTTATAACAAACGGTTACAAACGCTTTTTATTAGACCAACTCGCCCGATCCAAGGCAACGTGTCCCTTTAACAACGCTTTGCTGCTGTACTAAAGGTGTGGGGGAGTTGTTGAATGTCAACTCCCCATACATTGAGCACTGTGGCAATAGCAAAGCGTTGTTATTTGAGATAAACCACGCCGCTAGAAAAACCAGCATGCCAGTCAAATGGCACAACACAAAAGTGTTGTTGCACTATACACGAATGGAATAATTGGAATGATCGACTTTTGAAACTAAAAGGATTGTGCTTGTTAATTTAAACGGGTTTTAATCATCTTCTTCGACATCTGGTGCACTACCGACATCTCCGCCATCGTTTTCTTCAACTTCCTGTAAAATGATCCATTCATTAACATAGGTTAAGGTGTGGCCAAAAGAAAGTAAATAAAATATACTGTTAATTTATCAATCAATTTTTGGGGGACACCTTTCACCCATTTCAGTCTTCTCAGGTGAAGCAGCTCACTATAGCGAGTATCAATATTCAGAACTTGACCATATCGTTAAAAGTTGTTGTTATTCCGAAATAAAGAAAATCAAAGTATTTAATCTATTCAGGCTTTTTACATTTCTTAACAGTCATGGTTAAGGATTTATTACAATTATGAACATGAATGTGCCTTCCTTCTTCAAAGTTCAATTTATAATCCATAAATTGTCCTTTATGTTGTATTTATACAGCTAGCTTTGGCATGGGGCGATCATATTATGAACGTCATATTAGGCATGTTCGGTACTCATTTTGGTATGAAATAGAAAGAAGATTATCATAACTTATCCACTGGTACCGAAATCATATGTATTGGAAGAGAAATCTTGTGAGAGGTGGCGGAGGGATAGGGCGTTGTGTTGCATGTTCCCCGAAAATGACCCCGGTAGAGGAGGGCTATAATAATAGACTGAAAAGGCAACTATATTGTGTATAAAAATGAAATTATTGCATTCACTGGGTGTCATCATTCCAGTCTTGAAACATAAAGAATAAAAAAGGCTTATAACAATTGGGTTATTTGATTAAAGTACAGGTAATAATGTCCCCTGATTGCATGGATAGAAGGACACTTACTGTCAGTGTTCTGGCCTGGATGGTGATGGCGTGGTTCCTGAGTGGGCACGTCTTAGCTGAGTACTTGATGACGTGGTGGAGGCGGAGAAATCTTGCCGTTCAAATGAGCGTGATGAGGTGGAAGCAACTGAGTGTAAAACAAGGGTTGTATAATACACAGAAAAGACAATTATTGTTGTGTATAAAACAAAATTATTGCATTTACTGGACGTCATTCAGGGCTCAAATTAACTAAAGGCAAATGACTTCAGGCTCAAATTAACTAAAGGCAAATGACTTCCATGTCCCACCTAATTGCCTACTAGCCCTCAATTTCTGGCTTGTTTTTACTCCATTCAAAAGCACCTAATTGCTTTCTAGAAAGTTAATTGGTGCCCCTTTCAAATTGCCTTAAATTGCAGTGCCCTCTTCATTTCTTAATTGTTGAGGCCTGGTTTCATTACTCCCGTCCGTTAATCGTACATGATCAAAAAAGGCTTATACAAACATAAAGGTTACTAATACTTTATATAAATCGGGTATGTCTCCTGATTGAGGCACGTATGTCTCCTGATTGAGGCACGTATGTGATTGCATGGATAATGGAACTTACTGTCAGCGTCTTCCTCGCTGGTGATGGGGCAGTTGGCAAGTTGATTTGGTACATATCAGCCACATAGGCCTACTGGGTCGCGATTTCTGTTGCGATTGCAATAGCTTTCTTGGACTACAGTTCGGCTTCTGTGTTAGTTGTTGGCACTGAATAAATACAAAAACAAAAAACACATTACATATAATGAAACCAACAATCTGAGCAATGGAAAATATTTAAGATAATAGAGGGTGTGTAGGGGCAATTTGCTATTTTTGGGGGGAGTCTTCTCGTCTCCTGTGTATGCCCTAATCATGTGTGTCAATGTGACATGCGTCCCAAATTGCATTATCAGAACTAGGCCATCATGTATCTACCAGACCACTGATAATTAAAACTTCCATGAATTTGGAGGGAAACAAGTATGCATGTGATATTGATATTGTTTGTCCTTATCCATAATCACCTTCTGATTCCCCATCAGCGTCACTATCGATATCCTCAACAAAAAAAGAAAAGAAAACATATGTGCTAGCAATACTAATTGTACTAAACTTGCCTTCAAAATTTAAACCAAATATTGTTAAAAACAGTGCAAATAGTTAAACAATGTGGTCAGAGTTCATAATGTTAGTAATTATTTATTAAAGTATTGCCTCTGTGATCCATGGAGTGGATGCGTCACATTGTGATTTTGTGAGCAAGAGAAAATATGGAACATTGACAATATTCTGTTAAAGTACATGTTATTGTTACTGAATATAGTTTGGTCTACTTACCATTACCAATGACCAAGCCAACCTCCTCCGGTCCGCCATTATCAGCCAGCCAGCCAGCCAGCCAGCACGGGTAAAGTAGATGGATGCATGTTGAATGCAAGTGTTAAAAACGACCAGCAAACAATAACTTTCTCATGCCGTAGATCATTCCATATCATTCATAGAGGAGGGAAAACTGATGTATCTCCAGTATACAACAATGTCCAGTACATGATTTACTTTCAAAGCTTTGAAATACACTTGAAACTGTTCATGCAGCAGTAGGCCTACATGTACAATTGCCAAGTGGATTATCCTTCACTGACTGGTAGAGATCACTAACCGTTTGATTCAAATTGCTACATAGTCGATTCACCTGTAATTCGACCCTTTTGACCTGACCCACATGTACAGTACTTGCATAGAGGTTCTACAGTCAGTCAGTGCGCACTGTTAGCATGACCTGTGACCTGGCCCCAAGGATGATGAAAGACGCTGTTGTGATATCTTGGAAGGTAGTGCATATACAGTGTACAATGTACATGTAATGTACATTGTACATGGGGCTGGCGACTCTGTTCGTGTAAATAACTTTATGATACACATTTCAATGAGATTCAATAATGATACAGTTAATTATGTGATTTAAATGCTATTATAAAACTGTTAATACAGATAACATTTTTCAACTAATAAACACACACAGTATACACATCCGGTTTGTGGGGTCCTGTGATGTGTTTGTTAATTATAGTATTGTCTTTTGACGTTATTTTTACGTTCAAGTTTATAATGACATAACAATTATTTAAAAAGAACATGCTTTTAAACTGAGACATTTTAAAAACGTTTTAAAACTGTTTTTAAAACGTTTCCTAAAAACGAAAATTGTGTCCATAATATATTGGTTTAAAATAGGTTGTGATATAACGTTCTATAAACGTTATGATTTCGTTTCAATTGTGTGTGTTTGTTTATGAGTATTTTGCAACGTTATTTTAACGTTTTTATAACGTTTTGATAGAACAATGATTTTTTTCTTTAAATCTGCTTTAAACTGTGACGTTTTAAAAACGTTTTTAAAACGTTTCAAAAAACCAAACCTAATTAAACCCAATTCAAAACGTTTTTAAAACGTTTTGTGTTTACTGGGATGACGTCTGAGCTATTCGAACGCACTGGGGTCAGACCTGGGTCGACCCGGGGAAGCTAATCGAACGCACCCATTAATCACTGCTTGCGCCACACTAAACTGGCAGCAACAGCCCTCCCACTTCCCACGTTTGGGGCTTGTAACAGCTTCACGTCACACTGACTGCAAAAACAGACCCCACTATTACACTCCTCACAGAACCCGTCCTCAGAGTATCTGAACACCAATATGTCAATTCTTCAAATCTTCAGAATCTTAATGAAGAGTCACTATAGCTTGATTAAGAGTGTTTTTATAAAATTTTCCGCTTCATAATTGACGGACATTCAAAGTTAAACTCATCTCAAACGTCACTGGAGCTTATCGGCGGTTTTTGTATACACAACTGCAGTCTCATGACGATTCCGCGGCAGTGAAGTTAATAACTTGGAGTCCCCTCGACCCACTAAGCGAAAGTATAGTAATCCCAGCCGATTCCTATATCTTCCGCCCAGGTAGTAGTTATATTATAAGTAGGTCAGTTCTTTTCAGAAATGAAAAGTCTCCCGAATTCCGATAAATCTACTCAGCGGCAGTAGCCGAACAGCAAGACAAGTTATCAGAAAGAACAAAATCTACCCAGCAAGAAGATTAAACAGCTTTCTTCTGAAGACGATCAGAGCATCTGATCGAACCGTTGAGTTGTCAACCACACTACTCAAAAAGAGATTTACACACTGGTGCTACCGCAAACCTCACACATACCTCAAACCTCACACATACCTCAAACCATGCTCAAACCAAATGAATACACGGTACAGAATATGTGTTCTCAATACAATACGCACAGCGACTACAAGCACAGACTCCACAACTACACCCTCACAGAACCCGCTGTCAAAGTATCTAAACATCAACGGAAGTTTTTTTTTTTTTTTTCCAGAATCTATCAATGAAGAGTCCGCTTGATCACGAATATTTTTTTCAGATTTTTTCTATTTATAATTACCGACTTATTTAAAGTTAAAGTCATCTCAAACGTTTGGGGCTGACCGCTCGTCAGTATATTGATACGCTATACAACGTGTAGTCAATAATACGCAAGAACAGACTCATACACCCCTCATAGAATCCGTCCTCAACTTGTGTGACTCCATAAAATGGAGTTCACAAAGTAAAAGAAAAACCACACAATTTCGAGGAATATTGTGTGTGAATCAGCCAATTCTACTTTTAAGCCAACAATATTAACTTCAAAACATAGCTTTGTATATAGGCCAATTAAATAAAAGACCTGCCATGATTGGTTGCTATGGTTTCAACAAGTTCAACACTATTTTTGAATATTTGTGTAACATTGTTACAAACTGTGGCTATCTGTTTTTGCTTAGCATTTATGGCTTTCCATAGTTTTCCAACCTCGGGCTGTGACGTTGCAGTAGAAAGGTCTATTGTGCAAAACTACTGACCTAAGTTAAAATCTTATAGCAACTTTGTGTTTTTTATTTAACCGTAAAAGGTAGGCCTAACGTGTTAATTATAGGCCCTATCTAAAATCGGAAGCACTTTTAAAGTAGAACTGTTAGAGCAACTGTGAAGGTGGTGGTATTGCACATTGCAAGACCAGGGTTCGAATCCGACTTGCCCAAGAAAAAACCAAACATTTCACCTGTTAGATAAATAAACTTGATACTTGGGCCTGCATAGAGAAAAGAAAATATTTGTTTATTATTTTTTATGAGCAGAACAGCAAAGCGCACCTGGATAATTCGTCGTGGTGCACACCGCAAAACCCAGGTTCGAATAACGGTATTTTGTGATGTTTTTTTTAAAAACATCTGTAAAAGGTTAAGGTATTAATCCTAATTTTAAAAAATAATTAAAAAGCACTTTTTATGAGGGAAAACAGTTAGCGCATTTGGGTACCAGAGGTGGTTGATGTAGCTAATTAAAAAAATCTGGGATGGAATCCTGGATTTTTAAAATATTTTTATATATACATGTAAAAGGAAATGTGTCGCTTATAAATATAAAGACAGATGATGGTCATAAAGACAGATGATGGATTAACCACAGATCTCTTTGTTAAGCCCACAGATAAACATCAATACCTCCACTCAACCAGCTGTCACCCCAGACACTGCAAAACCAGCATAGCCCAGTCAGGCCCTCAGACTCCGTCGAATCTGTTCTAATGATTCTGATTTTTTCCACCACTCACAGGAACTTAAGAAACACCTTGTTTCCAGGGGTCATAGCTCCCTAGCAGTCCATCGAGCGATCCAGAAAGTCAAGGCTCGTTCTTAGGGAGTCTGTACTCTCCAAAGGACCCAGGCAACAACGGAGTTCCAAAGGGAAAGTTCCTTTTGTTGTTACTTTCCACCCCTCACTTCCTCCCATTCGTAAAATAACCAGTTCTAACCATCATATTCTTCACACATCAGATCGGCTTCAACAAGCTGTACAGGAAGAACCCATAGTTGCCTACCGACGCCCACCCAGTCTCAGGGATCTCATCGTCCGGGCAGAAGTTCCCCCCATTAATGATGATGTTAATCCCCCTTTGTCACAGGGTACCTTTAGGTGTTCCAACACATCCAAATGCATCGTTTGTAGACAACACATCAGGGAATCAGACTCCTTAATTACCAGCCATACTGGTGGTACCACCCACAAGACAAGGGGTCATGTCACCTGCACCACCACTAATCTAATCTATCTAATATATTGCAGAGTCTGTGGTGTTCAATATATAGGTGAAACAAGAACTACACTCAAGAGGCGTTTCTATGGCCACAGATCCACAGTCAACACCCAAAAGCTGGATACACCTGTAGGACACCACTTCAACCTAATTCCTACCACTCCATTTCTGACATGAATTTACAGGGCATTGAGGCACTAGGTAACTGCAGAGAGACTGTCCGTCTGAGTAGGGAAAAACTTTGGATAAGGCGCATAAAGACCACTCAGCCCCATGGTTTGAATATCCAAGAAGGAAATGACTAATAACCTTTTGTTTTTGCCTTCTCCTTTTCCCACACAGTTATCCACTTTATTAGTCTGCCCTTCATTGTATTAACTAATTATTTACCTCTCTTCTAACCTTCCATTTTGTCCTTTGTGTTCCCAACTTCTTGTGGTCAAGCTATCCCCTTCCCTTCATAACCCCCCCCCCCCCCTTTGTCTTCATAATCCCTGCTTACCCCCTGCCTTCTCTGAATGCTTTCTGCTTTTCTCCCTCCACTCTCTCTATTCATGTATTTCCACTTGACTACTCTTGCAACTCTTGTCTGCTTGTATGTGTGTTGTGTGTTGTCATTTAGCCTTCGAGAAAGACTCTGCTAGGGTCGAAACGTCAGGCCACTAACTTATTTTTTGCTTATAAATATAATAAGAACTCTTTTCATGAGGAGAACAGTTACCGCAGTAGGATACTTGATGTGATCCACACCACAGGACCCGGGTTCAAATCTGAATTAGGTCAGATATGAGAAAACATTTGAATTTAACCTATAGTAAAATGAACTTGATATTGAATACAGAGAACAGAAAAATGAGTAAAACAATTAGTTCTAAAAACAAATGAGCAATTAAAACAATTAGTTTAGATCTCATGAGTCAGAAACTCAATGTTTCAAAAAACAACCTTTCCTTTTACGTTCATTAAGAAAAAACAACTTAATACTATATATAAACAACCAAAAGGCGTTTCTTATGAGCAGAACAGTTAGCGCAAACTGCATAGTTGATGGTATTGCATTTAGCAAGTCATTGGTTCGAATCCTAGTTGGCTCAAACTTTCCTTTTACCTTTAAGAAAAAACAAGTGAATACTGTTTATAAAAAATGTTTCTTGTGAGCAGAACATTTAGTGCAACTGGATGGTTGATAATGTACTGCATAAGTTCTTAGTTCGAATCCGAGCTGACTCAAAGAATGCTTACCTTTCCTTTTTCACATAATATAGTTTATAGATAAAAGACTAAGCGATTTTTTATGAGCAGAACAGTTGGCGCAAGTGGATAGTCGATGCTAATGCAAAAAGCAAGTCCTTGGTTCGAATCCTAGTTGTCTCAAAGAAAATATTCCTTTTACCTTTAAGAAAAAACATCTGAATATTGTATATAAAAAAGGAAAGCCATTTTTATATGAGCAGAACAGTTGGCACAACTGGTTAGTTGATGGTAACGCAAAAAGCAATTGTCCTTGGTTTGAATCCGAGTTGGCTCAAAGAATGTTTTCCTTTTACCTATTGTAAGAAAAAATTACATAATATAGTTTATAGATAAAAGAAAAGAGTTTCTTGTAAGCAAAACAGTTGGCGCAACTCGATAGTTGATGGTACGGCAAATAGGAAGTCCTTAGTTTGAATCCTATAGTTGGCTTAAAACATGTTTTCCTTTTACCTTTCAGAAAAACTGTATATAAAATAACCATAAAAACGTTTTTTATGAGCAGAACATTTAGCGCAACTGGATACCGGCTATCCAGCTGGCTGGGGCGACTTTGTAGGGGCGACATTGTGAGGGGGCGAGTTTGTACCTTGAGGGGCGAGCTTGCTGGGGGCTACCCGGCTACCCGGCTACCCGGCTACCCGGGCTACCCGGCTATCCGGCTACCTGGGCTACCCGGGCTAAATGGCTATCCGGCTACCCGGCTACCCGGCTACCCGAGGCAGTCAGGGCTAATAAGGAGGATACACTGAGCTCCTCATCAAGGACACTAGAAGCATAAACCACCGCTTGGGGGAACACTTTGAAGAGGTTCTCAACTGTGCAGCTATCGTGGATGTTCAATGAAAATCTCAGTCCTGCTCCTGACTTGGTTGAAGTTAAGCAGGCCAATTGAAGAATGGAAAATTGACTGGATATATGGAATTCCTCCGAAATTTTACAAACTAGGACCCTCCATCAGCACCTCGAAGAGATCTGGGTACCTGGAAAAAATACCATCGGACTTCAGAGATTTAATTATTGTCACAATCTTCAAGAATAGATAATATTTATAGAGCAGAGTGTGGAAATTACCAAGGAATTTCCCTATCAGTCCATCGTTGGGAAGATCGTCACGAGAGTATACTTGCCCAAACGCCTGCTGACCCTCTCTGAAGGTTCTCCCGGAAACACGGGGTGGATTCCGTCGTAACTGTGGTGGTACAACTTCATACATACTAATTATGTACAGCCCAGCAGCTACAGGAAAAAATGTGAGCAACAATAGCATTATTGACCTAAAAAAGGTCACTCATTCGTAAACCGCTCTTTTAGAAGATCCTCTCCAGAGTTGGATAAGTTCATCACCATCCTCATACATAAGAATGTCAAACAATCGCCTCCCAAAACACGTATTATTTGGTCAGCTACGAAAAGGGCTCAGGTCAAAAAAGGAAATGTTTCAAGGATACCTTGAAGATCAGCCCCAAGAAATGTAACAACGATCTGTTAAAAACTGGCAGACCTAGCTTGCACTGCTGCGACGTTCTTGGAGGAATTTACTGTCTGAAGGGGGTAGTGCACTTCGAACGACTTACCGGCATCAAGAAGAAAACACGAACTGACCCTCCGAAATAATGAAACCTTAAAATAATATACTTCAACAAAATTAATAGCATTGAAACAAATTTATTTAATAACCCACCTGGGATTGAACTTCGCAAAATTTGGGGTGTAAATGCATTTGTTCTTATTTTTCAAGTTGCTACATATCCCAATAAACATCGTTCTAGAAAATGTGCCTACATGTCTCCCTGTGATGTCTGGTTCAAAAAATGTATGCTGATTCGTCAGAAATCCAAGATTCATGCTGATTCGTCAGAAATCCAAGTTTTATTTTAATAACCCTGAGAGCTAAACTAAAGAGTACTTCTTATAGGCTTTAAACAGAATGCAAGATTGGCAACACTGCAACAAATCTAAGATATTTATTTAACACAAAATGACAGATAGAATAATATTTTGCAGTATTTTGAGTGTAAGTTCTGTTTTTAAGTAAAAAGATAACCATCTGTATTAATTCCTGATACTTGTCTGAAAATTTGTTAATTTGTCTCTGTGTGATGACTGATATCTAACGGTTCAAAGGGTTTGACGAATATTGTCTTTTGTTAAAAATCCAAGATGGCCACCACTTGTTTATTTTATCTTAGTCCCAGAACATTATATTGTAGCATCATATTAAAGACGTACTTCTTAGGCTAGAATGCGAGATTAACGGCTTTGAAACATTTAATCATCATGTTTATTTACGAAAAATACCACTAACCGAATGATATTTTGCTATATTTTGAGCATACATTCTTTAGAGTGTTTCATATTTTGCTAGTTTTCATGCATCCAACTTGTTTAAATCATTGAAATAACTATCAGTGTTGATTCCTGATACAAAATTTGTCTTTAAAATGGGTTGAGTTGTGTACCTGTGCGATGTCAAGTTAAACAATTATGACGAATATAGACTTTCTTCGTAAGTCCAAAATGGCCGCGAAAATGGCCGCCATTGCTTGATTTTATCTCTGAGGACATTCTTGGTATCAAATTAAAGAGTACTTCTTAGGCTTTAAACTGATGAATGCAAGATTAACCAAATTGAAAAAGTTTAAGACGTTTATTTATGAAAAAATACCACATGGAATGATATTTTGCAATATTTTGCAATATTTCGATAATGTATTCTGCAGATTTTTTCATATTTTGCAAGTTTTTATTCATCCAACTTGTTTAAACTATAAAAAACATCTTTATTGTTTTTTGATACAAAATTAGTCTGAAAAATGGGTTCATTTGTCTCTATGTGATGTCTAGTTCAAAAGTTGTACGAATTTCGAATTTTTTCAAAAATCCAAGATGGCCGCCAAAATACACCATCTGACAATATATAATTTTGGGAACATCAAATTTCATTAACTACACACCATAATAAGGATCACAATTTAGTAAGTTAGAAAAAGGTATAGGCCGTGCATGAGAACCCCCTTCCCACCAGACTATAAGCGACTAGTTGAAGTTTAGCAATTACGCAGCTAGGCCAGGACGCGTAGCGATTGCCTAGCAAGTCTTCGGATACTTATTGGTGTGTATAGATGAGGAGCCCCATAGACGTAACATGATAGAGAAATGGCGTTTCGGTGAGTAGAGTTTCCCCATATTGCTGTATTTTTCATCTGTTTACTACACATATTTCAGTACTTTTTATATAAAACAATTATTTGCTGATCATAAGGTATGCATAGAACTTAGTAGAAGTGGTTTGGAAATGGTGTGTATGTGCCAAAAATGACTATATCTTTCTTCAATGGTGAATCCTTATTCAGCTATAGCTATACTAGGATGGTGCAGAAGTGACGTCACAGGCAAAGTGCATAACAAATAAAAAGTGAAGATAAGGTGGCCACAAGACAAAAACTTAGGGTGCCTAAAAATAAAAATAAAAATGAATGATGAATTACAGGAGACGTGAGCCCACAGGTAGCCTCATCCCTCTGATGGCTGGTAGGGCAGTTTCCTTGAAAGCTGCTATGGAACTTGGAAGTAGCCCAGGTTGGACTCCTCCGTTGCATACAACGCGACGGAGTCCAGGGTATAAAGGGGCTCTGCCATTGCGAAAAAATTTTAAAATATTTTTACCTATTTGAGGAAGCTGAAACTTGACTCACATATTCCTTTGTGTCCTGAACTTTACGCCTGCTCTATTCAGAATTGAAAATTTTATCCTTGGATGACATTATTTCTGAAAATAAGTCCGAGTTGTGCACTGGCGATGTGACAACCTCAACTGACATGGAACCAAGTCCACAAAAGAGGGCGCTGTCTAACCCGTAACACTCAACGTTTTTACTTCCGGGCGGCAACACGACTGAGTCACAGCGCCAGTGCACAACTCGGACTTATTTTCGGAAATAATGTCATTCATGGATGTATTTGTTCGTTTTTGAACTCATCAAAAGTGTAGTTAAGGGCACCAAGAATAAATGAATGGAGTTTCAGCTTCTCAAATTAGGTAAAAATATGAAAAAATTGTACTCCAAATTTTGTTCGCATTGTACAGGATCTTTATACCCAGGACGTCAGTGCAGTGGCACTGACTGACGTCCTACCAGGGCTACTATGGAAGGAGACATCACAGCGGCTGCTGGGAGCTGGTTCCATGGTCGGATGAATCGTGGATAGAAGGAGTATTTGTATGGGTCTATGGATGCGTCTGGTATGGTGAACTTTAGTTGATGGTCATGTCTTCCTAGAAATGGTGATGGTTGGATGATGGGTGGGAACTGTATGTTTACCAGTCCATGGTGAATCTTATAAAACATGGTTAGTTGTAAGACCAGGCGTCTAGTATGGAGTTGCTCCCAGCCCAGTGTGTTAATCAAGCTAGTCACAGATGTAGTTCTCCGAAAGTCACTGAAGACGAACCGTGCAGCAGCCCGCTGAACTTGTTCAAGGCGGTTGACTGTGTTGATGGTATACGGGTTCCAGGCTTCCGAAGCGTATTCTAGCTGGGGGTGTACTAGAGCCTGATTAGGCTCTTGCCTTGACATCTTGGGTGCAGGGAGATAGAGTACGACGGAGTAATCCCAGAGTGCGACTAGCCTTCTGCGTGATTTTGTTGCAGTGGTCGTCCCATCGAAGATCATGAGATATGGTGACTCCGAGATACTCGTGTTGGTCAACTCGCTCAAGCGTCTATCCAAAGATGTTATAATGGAAGGTACTTGGGTTGCGCTTCTTTGTTATAGAAAGGATGGCACACTTTTTAACATTAAAGTGCATCAACCAGGTTGAGGACCAATCTACAAGGGCTTCAAGATCTCTCTGAAGAATAAGGTGATCATTTTGGTTCTCTATCTCCCTGTAAACAATGCTATCATCGGCGAACAACCGCATACTTGACTGGATGTTATCTTGGATGTCATTTATGTATAGCAGGAATAAGGCTGGGCCAAGGACTGAGCCCTGAGGAACACCGGATGAAACGTTTACCCACGAGGAATGTGAACCATTGACTGAAACTGCCTGTACTCTGCTATGTAAGAACGAGTTAATCCAATCCAAGGTTGGACCTTGTATTCCGTAGTAACCTAGCTTGGCGGATAGTCGTTGATGGGGCACTTTGTCGAACACCTTACTGAAGTCAAGGAGTACTACATCAACTTGTCCACGAGTTTGGAGAGTACGCGCCCAATCGTGGCATGATGATATTAGTTGTGTCCCTGAACCCGTGTTGTGAGTCTATTAGTATGTTGTGTGCACTCAGATGTTTGGCAACGTGGCTAAGCACAATATGCTCCATCACTTTACAGCACAGGCAGGTAAGAGATATTGGACGATCGTTCGCTGGGTCAGATTTAGGACCATTTAAAAAAAAATGCTGGTTACAAGAGCTTGCTTCCACTGGGTTGGTACAGTTCCCGATGTGTAGGATTGGTGGAAAAGAAAGGCAAGTGCAGGTGCTAATTCATGTGCAGGTGCTAATTCATGTGCAGGTGCTAATTCATGTGCGACTGTCTTCAGGAGTTTAGGTGGCAGCTCATCGGGTCCACAAGCTTTCGCTGGGTTCAATGATGCTAGTTGTTTCTCTACTCCTTCGACGCCTATGGTGAGCTTTGGTATTGATGGATATGGTGATTGTCCTTTGTTAGGAATGTTGGAATCTGGTTCTTGTGTGAAAACGGATTTGAAGTGTGAGTTGAGTGCTTCGGCCTTGTCCACATTTGTTGTACATAGTTTAGTTTTGGACCTCATACATTAACAAAACATTGTTAATAATATTATATAAACGAAGGAAACGAAATTGCGAGCTGTATTACTAAAAAAACCAAGTCAAATACATGTGGCACTTGCCTGGTCTTTTGTAATTCCAGTACATTATTGTTGTTTATTTTGTTCACATGCAAGACGTACTTTAGTATGTCTCCCCCCTCCCCCCCACATTTTGGGGTATTGAATCTGATTATTGTGTAGTACTTTTATAACTCCACTGGTCACAGGCAAGTGCAATTTCAACCCTTCCCATTTCTTAAGATGAATCTTGCAAAATATGATATGAGTTTGGAAAATATGAATTTAAAAGAAAGAGCCTACTTGATAAAAAGAAAACAATATACAGTTTGACTTGTTAAAGTTTCTTTAATTTTGTCTTTCCTTTACTATCCCAGGAATCCAAATGGTCAACCAAGTGCAGGTAAGAATTCATTTAATAAATAAATCATTTAGCCTTCGAGAGACACTCTACTAGGGTTGAAACATCAGGCCATTAACTATTTTTTGCATTTATACCATAGGCCCTTTTGGTTGGTAAGACGTTTGCAATTGCTAATTCTATTACATGTATCTCAGTCAATAAATCAATTAGTATCTCAGTGATACTTTGATAGGCATTAGACTTATCCAAAAGGCCCTGACCAACTAAATACAAAAATAGACTAAGAGATAAGACAGCAACTGTCTATCAATGGTGCACACTCCACAGGCTGGCAGGGTTTGCCCTTAACTTTTTTAGTGACTGGCCAGCAGGAGCAGTTGGGTTACCATTTCACTAGTCCGTCCGCTTTTTCACCAGTCAATATTTCAAATGAAACAGGGATGTTTTCAACACTGAACTTGTCAGCCGGACCAATTGGAGAGAAATTTGACTAGTCCTCTTGCGTTTTAACTGGCATTTGTAAACATTCAGTTTGGGACTGAAAACCCAATCCACATAGTGCCCCCCGCCCACGGCGTGATTCGAAGCGGGGTCCTTGATGTGGAAGGGGAGGAAAGATACCACTACGACAACCTGACAGCCTGCTTCCCCTAGCATCCCTAAAGTGTCTCATTTTGCACATGTTTAAAAGATCTTTTATATACAGGGCACATTCTGCCAAGTGAAAGGAACTACATGTTTAGTATCCTAGCCTGCTTCCTCTTTGGAGGCTGCTTGCCATTCAGAATAAAGAATTCCTATCACTCTGTATCTTTTACTTTCTGCAAGAGCACTCTCCTAACCATAAAAAGCTGGCAGATAGTCTAGTCATTTTTATTCAGTGCAACAAACACAAGACTAGCAGTGGTACAAATAGCGAGTGACAATTTTGGGTTAAATTCAAGCAGACAGCCACCTAGGAAAGATTTGTGTGGTGGGGTTTTGGCTTTTTTGTGTGTTAAAATTAACAATGGAAATGGCCACCTCCATTTAAAAAAAAATAATAAATTTAGAACCCTGAACACTTTTTTTCCCTGGAGATTATTGAAGTAGCATACAGGGAAACTTCGATACAGCACCCATTTTTAACAACCTATTGTGTTATTGTGCAAAGAAATCTTCTTGACTTCTCCCAATCTTACCAGCTGAAATCTAACAAAAATCACTTCTGTTTCTTTCTCTCTTCTCTCCTCTCCTCCACCCCCCCCCCCTCCCCCGGGTTCCCTGTTAGTAGGCTTTGGGATGCTGCCATATCATCAGCAGATGTATATGCCAGGTAACCATAGCAACAATCAGTAGATAATACCAGAATGCATCCTCAGCTTGTGTGCATCATCTGAACGCTGTCCATCTTCCCCAATCCTCTTTTCAGTTTCTTTAGTTTTTGTCTGTCATCATCTTACTCATGTAATGCCTTGGGCATCAGTTGCATCAAGCCTCTTTAGGCCCCCCCAAAAAGTGTTCTGTTTCCCGTTACATGCCAATTCAAAATAGGGTCGGTAGGTCTGGAATTTTTGTTTTGCTTTTTTGCATTTTAGTTTTTTGGTTTGTTTCTCTGATAAGTTTGATGAGTGTGTAAAAATGCCTTACTTACACAATTCAATTAACAAAACAAATCTAGTGAAAAAGAGCGTACTCCATCATAGATCTTTATGTGTACTTTAAATAAACTCACATGAGGTACGCAAGAGATGTTGCTGGTTAATATGGTGGTACAATTGTGTAAGATATGATTCTCGGCTAAAATTATGTCCCAAAAAGTCTGCTTGTGACTAGGATGGGTAACAGGAAACAGAACAATATTTTGTTCAGGCTAAAAGCCAATGCATTACTGAGTAATGACCCGATTCATCTGACGCCATCATCCACAATAAATCATGGCCGCGCCAATTTGGGAGTAAGGATCATTGAGTGAATACTGTGTAGTGCGCATTTTTAGTCTCACATGTATTGGAACTTGTGGGACCAATCATTTCTAGTTATTTCTCGGGCATGATTCTGTTTCTTCAAATACTTTAGTGTAATGTGCATGTAGTTTAAGGCTATAAAAATGATATTATTTATAATATATTGTTGAGCTGTGTACTTGCATGCTGGATTGGGTCATCTGAACAAAGATCACTGGGCAGGCTTGAGATGCCGTATTGCCTCAACTTCATCGATTGATTCATATTGCTGGGAAAGTAAAATTGCACCTTGAAATATATGAAAGTAAACAAACTTAACAAAGCAACAAAGAAAACCCGAGAACAAGGGTTGACCTCCTTTTCCGTTTATTATTTATTTTATCATTGAACCTATGTAATGGTCGCACAATTTCGGGGCTGATTGGCAATTGAGAGCTTCTATTATCCCAATTGTTTCAATGTTAATAAATGAACAAATTGTTTGTATTTAATGTGAACATTTTATTGATGACAACTTGCTTTTGTGTTATTTTATTTTTCAGAATTTTGTATTTAATCAATTTTAAAAAGAAGCTTTGATATTATAGAAGAATGTAGTATTCGTTCAAGTTGTTTTTCTCGTTTTCGATACTCGCGAGACTTGCACAGTCTGTTTGTACACTACATAACTCTTTACATGCTTTTTTACTCCCAATGTACATTGTATGCAGAGTGTACGTATGTTACTAGGTCTTGAATTACATGGACGCCCAGGAGGCCATGACGTCTGTTATCATGCTCTTGGCCCTATTGCCCATTCAAAACCTTCCCATAGACTTTATGATTGTCCAATGTTAGTGCGCTTTGCAAAATGGAAATGGCCTAGCCCTCTCAAAGATGGATTCCATGCCAGTGTGACTTCATTGTTTGGGGTCTATACTCTATACGTGCTGTATGTGGTTGGTTTTGAGTTTATTTTGTTTTGAGTTAGATTTTGTTTTGAATTAGAACATGGCTTGATAGCATCGTGAAAAGCTACCCTCATTTAATAAAGACGTGGTGCAAACAAATGCCTGCTCCATAGTACATGTATTTGCTTTCATTGTGTTTGGCATGAAGTAGATTCCATTAGTGATTATAACAGATCTTGATTTTTACAAAGATGCGGCCTGTGACCTCATACCCAAATTATGCCAAAAACAGGATGTCATACTTAATTCTATTGGCGGGACATTTTGCAATGTATTTTTTGGGGCCTGAGGTCGAGTCATCCATACAGTGTCTAATCAGCTTTTAAATCTTTATCATGCAATCACCATAGCAAGTCATGTTCCCTGTGCATGTACATTGCTCGGGCAATCATAGTATTACAGGGGACCAGACTGTGGTTCTTTCTTGCCTCTATTTGGTAAATACACTGCAGGCCTGATACTTCACAGAGGCAATTGCCTCTGTTGCCCCTGGTCATTGCCTTGGTGCTCCTTGAAATGTTCCAATAGAAGTTTAAACGTTCCTCAAAGAGGTGCTGTTTCTTAAGGAAAAAACTGCTTTGCTGTTAAAGGCAGGGTATACTTATTGGTAATCCCCATGAAATATGCTAATTACATTCACGCATGCGTACAGACCCTGCTGGTTGGCAAACGCCATAGAGTTGTGCATTAAGTAGACGCACAAGCGCGTCTGCATCACGCCACCATCAGCCCCACACAAAAAGGGGAAATGTTCCATCATTTTGCCAACCAGCAGTGTAAGTGCGCACGCGTGAAGTGCAATTTAAATATTTCATGGGAAGGGTCTATTGTCAAAGACCAGTATCCTCACTTGGTATATCCCATTATAAACATGTATGCAGCATTCAAACAGACACCACAGAAATTTCCTAAAGTTGCCTGCGGGTGATCTTTGGAGAGTCAACATTTTGTTGACATTCTTCTATTAATCAGTGGGGGCATTTCAGTTGAAACAATTTTGAAAGATGCACACTACCATTACCATCATTATAACAAGTAGGCTTTCGGATAAAAACTTAACAATTTCTCAATGGGTCATTACCAAAGTTGACCCTATAGAACTCTATACTGATGACATCACGGTATGATAGTTGTGCAGAGACACAATGCTTTCCCAATCTTCTGCAGAGTGGTAAACAAACTGTGAAATCATCATCGGTACGAAGGTGTATTATCAGGGGCACCGATGGTCAGTTTCATTCTAACCTTACCCCCTTCTAAATCAATCGGGGAAAATTACCAATAGTTTACCAATGGTTTTCCCTTCCTGACATCAAGAACAAAGAACTGGGTGCAGCTTTTTCACCTACTTCACCAAAACATTCTGTCTACATGAGCATGAACATAATAAACATCACGGCACGAAATGCATAAAGTTATGTCATTGATATTCAACCCTGATTGATCTCTCCAAGGTAATATGAGTATGGGACCACCTGGACAGCAGCAGCAACCCCGGCCAGGCAGTGCACAGTTCATGCAGCAGAGGGCGCCCTTCCCTGGTGGTGTGGCACCGCAACGCTATCCCATAATGCAGCAGGGCATGGTGCCCCAGCAGGCAGCGTTCCTGCCACAGATGTACGCTGGTCAGATGCCTGCGCAGGTAGTCTAGTCCCTAACCTCATCATTAATCGTCTTTGAACCATACTATGTACATATAATAGTTGGGCATTGAACCCTTGGCCAAATTTCATAGAAATGCTTAAGCAGAAAAAGGTGCTGCACAATTTTAGGCTTAGCAAACACGAGCAGGTTATTAGTCCTAAATGTTACGTGTAAAATTGTAATTTGGCTGGTAACCTTATTCTGGTAAGCATAATTTTGTTGTGCTTATATACTTTTCGTGCATAAAGAAGCTCTACAAAATATTGTTCTTTAACCCTTGACCCTGTCAAATGCATAGAATTATTGTATTATATCTAAAGCATTTCTCATGTCAGCAGGCTGGTCTAAACATGCAGCAGCAATTGAGCTATCAACAGCAGCAACAGCAGCAGCAGCAGCAACTAGTAGGTCAACCACAGCAGTTACCGGCTCACATGCAGCAATCTCTAGCCCAGCAACAAAGGTAAGTGTTGAGGTTCTCGCCCTTCTTTATTTCTTAATTGTTAACTCTAAAAACTCACGTTTTTCAAACTCTATATCAGCGTCATTCCTAGAAAGGAAAAATGTCAAGGTTGAGAAAATAGCATCTGATTAATTCACTATTGCTTATTTTGATTGCTGCAACTGAAATAAGGCTAACCTCAAAGTGCACAAGATCCCAGACAATCAATGAAACAAATTCACTTAAAAAAATAAGGCAGTCTAGGAAAGACTAACAGTCACTTTTTGGTATATAACCTACTGTAGTCAACAGAGACAGCTTCTGGAGCAACAAAAGCGTCTGGAGGAGCAGAATAAGAAAGAGAGGTACTTCCAAGAGCAGCAGCGCAAACTGAAACAGTTTGGTCGGGTTGGAGGCAAAGCAGCCTCGGTCGACGTCCTTAACATCAACCTGGATGACATGCTTGTTAAAGGAGGGGGTGGGGCAAGAGGTGCTGGGAAGGGAGCTACGACGGCACAAGCTAAACCACAGCAGACCAAGACAGGTATTATTATTTTTTTTTAACACTTGTTTTAATATTGGACAGGTACCCTTCCGATGTGGATAATTATTGGATGCTTTGCAGCGTCATTCCCACCAATTGGTCCGAACGAGTCAAATTTATGTCATGACGGACAAAGTTTGTGTCTACATGGAGTTGTCAACGGGCAGGGGTTCTTATAATTTTTTAGTGTGTGAGGGGGACGAGTTTCTATTTTGTTTTTATTGTGAAAAACAATTTTAAATGACAAGGATCTATGCGTGAGCTATATTAAACAAATATTGAAATATTGGATGCATTTCGTTCGTGCATTGGTGTAGAATATAATCACACTGCTTTCACTCAGCTTCTTCTCTTGAAATAGAATAGTCCAGAGTTCACCTTATGATTGCATGCTATATACATGCAGTAAGGAGTTCATATGCATCTAATAGTTATAGCCTATATTATCTTATGTCTCCCTTTTGTTGGTTTTGTCAGCTCCCAATCCTGGTATGGAAGACGATGGATTTGGGGACTTCCTCCAGGGCCCAACACCCCCACTGAACACCCCTCAGACACCCACCGCTGACCCCATCCTACCTCAAGGCCATCTGGCCTCCCCCGTGGGTCAGCCATCTCCGCAACAACCTCCACCCCAGGATGAAGGATTTGGAGATTTCTTACAAGGACCGGCAGGGGAGGGAAACGGCAGATTGCAAGAGGTTGACCCCGCTGTGAGGATGCCGCGCAAAGAAGGGAAGAAAGGTATTTGGTTTTTACCAAAAATAAAACTAATAATAATAAAAATTTGTTCAAAATGTAAATTGTACTGTTGTTTCATATCAAGTACGTTACTCCGCTGACCTGCGTTGGTGCCAAATTTATATGGGTAGATGGCGTACAAATGTCCACTTAAAAAATGTTTGTTGTGTAAAACTGATGAGTGACTAGTTGACTAGTGTAATATGATGGGACACAGCTCAATTGTCCCAACTCACCCGACGCCATCATCACAATAGTGCACCCATCACATAGAGTTATATGTTGCATGTGACAGAAACACTTCTGGTCGTATGGCTATTTAAGCCCTCTAGCTCTTATTTATAACTATATGTGATGGGTGCACTATGCGAGCTTGCAATGTGACATCAACCGCAGCACACAAAAGAATACTTCACTATATGTTTACTTGCCTGTAATGTAAACACATCTTCCAGCGTTAAGTGGTTAAGTGGTCATATTTTTCAGTACGTTCCCTTGAGACTATGATGCTTGACTCAACTGACCTGAAAGTTTCCAGCAAGGCCCCCATCGCCTTCCATCACCGGAAACCGCTCCGGGATTCCCAACCAGCTGCTGCTCCTACCTCCCAGTCCCAGCGGCAGCAGTCATTCAACGCTCACCACAAAGCCAGACAGTGGTCAAGCGCCGAGAACTTCTCCACGATGTTCGCCGCGCCGGACACACACCCGGAGCACAGTGGAGGTGGCCAGACTGATTGTGGGCAGGCATTGGGTGGGGGCAGCTCCATTGTTGGCTCACAGGGTGGAGACGGAAAAGCCATACCAGCATGGTGAGTGGTAATATGCAGAAACATCTATTTTAAGAGGAATATTAACTCTTACCTTCAGCATCCCTGAGTAATTTTTATCTTAACCCTCAAGTGCTCAAGAGTCCATTTGGGACATTTTTACTTAACCCCTGGCAATGCTTATCTCAATATACTGGCCATATACTGAGGGGTAAAATAACTGATAGCAACCCCACAGTCTTCCAGAGGGTCTAGAGATTGTATTTCACCATTCCAGGGGCGGATCCACGAATATTTGCCAACAAAAGACTGAAATGGGGGAGTTCAATTACCCCAAGACTAAGGCGTGTTTGTGCATAGTCAATGGGGAAATCCCCTGAGTCCAGTCGACCAGTGGAAGTTCTAAACAACGTAGCGTGTAAATGACCTTGCCCTGGCTACTCAAACTTTCAATTATGTTTCTCAAGCGTATGCTCTTAAAAGTCAAGAAAAATGGGATTACAACTAAATTCATGTGCAGAGTAATTAAAAAAATGCTGACTGGTAGGGTTACGCACTTAAGGGTTAAATGGTTTCTTCTTGTAGCCCCTTAACAATAGTAGACTTGATTTCAAGTCTGAGATCGCGGTTATTTCTCTGCATCAGCCACACAAAATTCCCCCCGCGCGCTCTAACTCGCAATCTCAGACTTGACCCTCTTGTGTATACGGGATATTCATTTATTCACTACTGACATTTACATAATGACACTCTGCCAGAGAGATGACCAATCAGGAGGCCACAAAACTCCTGTTGGTTGCGTCTATTCCCAATAGGTTATAATCACTTCAGCATTTTCTGTAAAATCGATCGAGTCATTGTTTTGTATTTTTATAGTGCTTTGTACGTATGCTATTTCTAATTTATACATAAAATAGGCCTAATACTAGATGTAAGCCTATTCTTAAAATATTGAAAAATAAACATGACAAATAACCTGATCCCTACTAGACGAAAACCTGTGTTCCCTTTATTTGAATGGAATCGTCTAATGATTTTCCCAACGTTTTTTATTTATTTTGAATTTAAAAACTAGAATCACTTCGGGTTTTTTGTTTGCAAACTTCAAGTTGAATCACTGAGCAGAGGCAGATTAGTTACATGTTGTATTTCTGTACTATATCCCGTGGTATAAACGGTCAAGTTTGAATGTGCATTTTAGTGACGGCTTCTGAGATTCTGACCAATCAGAGTGTTTCGTCCACTTTTGGACTAATTCGCCATAGGGTGTGTACAAACCGAAAAACAATGTTCCCAAGTCTGTGATCGTAGGTTAAAGACGGAGGTTAATCCACAAGAGGGCGCTATTTCAGGCAATAATGTATTGGCTATCAGGTAGACTAAAAACCACGAGCACAGACTTGGAACCAAGTCTATAACAATAGTGGCTTTTAGCCATGTTTGGGGTGAACTTGCATAAAAATGTATTTATAGGACAAATTTGTTTTCACCCAATCATGTATCTCACCTTGTATTGATACCATCAACAGGTGCATGAATGAAGCCAGCCTCCCTATCATCTACCATCAGGTCCTGGAAGCTTCCATCAGGGACAGCGTCATTGAGACCAACCTCTTGTACCCAATCCTTATGCTGTCCGGATTGGACAAGCCCGTCCTGGGACACATATGGGCACTGGCTAACCAGACCATACCTGGCCAGCTGACCAGGCTGGAGCTCTACTTCGCCCTTGGGATGATAGCTCTTACTCAGGTAAAGACACTATACTATGTGGAAACACTGTATTGACCCAATTCACTTGACTTCATCACCAAAATGAATTTTGGTTGCCATTTCGGGAAGTCAGACTCAGTGTGTGTCACTTTGTAGAGCGCACTTTCTCCCTCAAAGGAGGCACCTGTTTTTGTATAACGTATATTCACCACCTTGGCAATTTTGTTTGCCACATGTAATTAAACAGTTAAGAGGGCTTGCGAGAGCTTATCTCCCATTTTCTAACCGCAGAAACTGTCGGCAAGACATCAAAGGACTCCCAGCCAGTTGGGGAACAGATGTTTTCAATCATCTCTCTGGGCCTAGGACTTTTGGCGACCTAGTGCCCGACATCGGTGTCATTGACATTAACCAGCCGCCATTGCCCTGTGTACAAACCAATGGGGAAATCTTTGTACATGCGCAATGGAGGATTTTTCTTTTCTCCACCCACATTTACCAAGTCACAGACCCCTGTTGATTGACACCCCTTTCAGACTGTGTCTAATAGTATAGGGGAGGATATCATGGAGTATGGCATGGCTAGGATTGACCACGTGGTTGCGGTTATGTTTTTCTTTATTTGCGCAGAACAAAATTGTCATGTCACTCGTTGCAGGGTTTTAAGCAACATGCAAGTGGTTAAACATGCACATTACATTCAATTTTATAGGGCGCTATGTCTGTTGCAATTGACACTCCTGGGGCGAAGGAGATAAGAAGGAAAAGCAGAATTGCACCGAAGAAAAGTTATTACTTTGAAAAAGAGAGATTTTTAAAAAGTGAGCACTGGTAACACTAAGTCACGGCACATTTAAGTTATGTCACTGTTTGCTCCAAAGTACAGTGCCATGGGGGAGTAAAAGTCCTTGATATCCTAGACTGGACCATTTCACATATCTAAGAGGGGGATCAGGTCCCAGACTTGCGTAGTTTCTTATTTGAGGGGCTGAAAAATATTTTCACTGGTGTACTTTGTGCACAAAATTGTACAGACATACATACCTTACCCTGGGTAGCAATCTGTGTAGGAAGTGTGTTCCAGAGTACAAGAATTATTAATCTTAATCCTTTCAGAATGGACAGCAGCCATCTATCGAAGCACTGCACCATTGCAGGGAAGCACCATTACCAGTACTAACCCCCAAGGGGCAGTCAGGTCCCCAGACCATCCAACAGTCAATTGCCAAGCCTGCTACCGGGATGGAGGCTATGAAGGGGCCAGATGAATTTGTTCCATTTCAAGAGGCACCTAAGACAAAACCAAGTAAGTTTTTTGATTCATGTTTTTCTAGTGGTTTTCTAGTTTATTTAATGCGAGTTCTTCTTCGAAAATTCCATTGAAAAAAGTCCTTAATAATTTTTAAGCTTCTAAGGATTCCTGGACCAAAGAAATTGGAATTTATTAGAATGATCACTTTTTGGCGTTTTTTGTTGTCTTGCACTGGATTCGGGTAACGTTGGTGAAGTCATCAGAGCATCTGTTTATATCCCAGTCACGACTAGACACTAGAATACAATAGACCTTTTTGCAGGTGATGTCTCAAGCCCAAAACAGCGCCCTCACTGAGGAGGTCAAAAATGTGCGCGGCGCATAAACGCTTGCACCTTTCCGTTGTTTGACCTCAGTGATGGCAGCCAATGCAAGGGGACTATTGCTTCTCTTCACCCAGTAGTAAAAGTAAGGATACCTGCAAGGGTAAATGGTTTTGCTGTGAATGGGTAGAAAGCTTTGTACCCATTTGTCTGCAAGTACTGCTTACTCTTAAGTAGGGTTGTGTCCAGGGCCGATTAAATCACCCAAGTTTCAGACTGTAAAATCAAAGGGCTGATAAAGTCGGCTCTATTTAATGCATTTGTTTTTGTTGCAAGACATCATGGAACCTTAAAAGTTAAAGTTGTGATCAAAATCAAGTTTGAGATGTCAGCTTTGAACTCGTGAATGCCTTGACTGCAGTCAGTGTTTCTAGAATTGATACCCTGGTAGGGTTAAGGCGCATTGAACAGGTGTAATAAAAGTGTAAGGTGCTCTGATACAATGGGCTTAAAAGGGTCTAAATAAAATGCCTGCCAAAGTCTCCTGATGAAGAATGAAGCAATGAAAAGATGGCTTGTCAGTGACTGGTGTCTGAGTAATCGCGTTTAGCAATTGTGAGATTACCAGACATCAAAACAGACATAAATCCTCCAAAATGCAATGCCAAAGACCGGTAAAAATGTTATCACAAATGTTGCTTTTTAACTGACATCACCAAGGCTAAATTTAATGGCGCTGCTTACTGCGGAATTCTGTGCTTACAACCGATAAGGTTGTGTGCTTAACAGGGGACCGTTATTGCAGAATTCTGTTTTAAGCAGGGCCATGAAATTTGGCCTAGCTCTTCATGAAGCTCATTTGTTTGCCGTATTTCTACCTCATCTTGTAGATGCAAAGAATACACAGCATGTGTCAGAACGTTTCGATTCTAAACCAAGCAGTGGATCAAGCTCTAAGTGGGGTTCTTCTGTCACCGTTAAGACCCGCAAGTCTTCGGAGGATGAAGATCCGGACCGACAACTTGGCATGGACTCCAGCTTGAAGTTTCCAAAAGAAGGTCGGTATCTGCAAGCAACTAGAAGAGCTTCAGAAGAAACATGGTGGAGATTTGTTGTAGCTAAGTGTAAAATATCTCTCATGACTTGTGCTGTAAATCACCAGAAGAACTCTCTTTCCTTTGTGATAGTGGCCAACTTTCTATTGTTGTCACCTTTCAATTCTGGCTGAGATCTCTATTTGTTGTACCTGGCCAAGCGTTTATTGAGTATTTCAAGTTGCAATTGACTAGAAATTAAAAAACAATTATTACAAAACATTGAAGTCGTCAAAAATGATATATATAAGCAGTTGTTTGTTTTTTCATTTTGAGATATCCAACATGTTTTGTTCATTTAGTTTGCAAACCAAGTTGGAAACACCAGAGCAAGTCATTTTGGGGGTTATTGCCGCAAAGTTTTTCTCTTTGCCGCAAGCTCTGAACTCGGTCTGTTGGCGTACTTAGTAAGGTTTTACTAACTCTCTTCACATTAAACCCTTCCTTTGTCTACTATCCCACCGCTGCCACCGAATGCAGAGGAGAACTGCTATATCTTTTCAGGCTCTCCGGCGGACTCCTCGAGTGAAAGGAGCTCCCCACTTGTCTGGGACCCAAACTCCATTTATGATAAGCTTACCTGTCGCTCACAGGAGTCTGTCTCCTCGGGGTCGCTGTCAGGTTTGTTTTGTTTGAGCGGGGAAGGCATTCCCAACCCAGTTTGTCACCACCTCCTGATCCTAACTGGTGTGATTTTCCTAGACCCTCCCAGTGCTTATATGGTACTGTGTTGTCTTTGCATCACTTGTACTGCGGGCGTAGTTCTCTTTTGCAAGTAATATCACCCCCTAATCATGACAATACCTGTTATGCATGTTTCTACCTTTTAAGTGATTTTGCATGTACCTTTACACACACCTGCTATATTTTCCTATCTTGTATCGTAGGTAGTTATCTCCTTTTTCTATTTATTTTGAATTCATTGTAACATTGGTTTTTCATCCAAGTAGTTCCTCAGAACACTGCTCTTAATTCACAGGTTGGGGATTTTATTGTTGCATCGGTGCAAAAAGTATATTTCAGCAAAAGGTTTTATCAGGTTGCCGTTGGATTAGTGTTTCTGGGATGGTTACGAAAGAATTTGATGCTGTATGTATTGCATTTTCCAACCCTCGCGTCAGTGCAAAAATGTCTTTTTCTCAGTTGTCCAACAATATTGCATGAAAATGCTCTGTAAAGTGGTATCTCGACGCCTAATGGTTTTGCGTGTGCATCCAGGTTATTTTAAAGTGAGATACAACAATTCAAACTCACGTGTAATGGAGGGCTTTTGTAGGAGATGTTTTTGCACTGGCACAATAAAACATGAGTGCCTTCATATATATTTTATTACTGTCTTCAAAAGGCTGTTTTAAGTGATTTCAAAGTTTTTCGCACTGACACGACAATATGGATGTGAATATGCAGGCATGATATTCTTCCCAATTGATTTTGCCCGCAGAAAATCAATTAGATTATTATTTAACAGCCTTAAAAACCCGTCTGAAAGCCTTTGACCACGTTTAGGTCAGCTTTTGTACCGAGTAACATTTTCCTGCTTTTGTTCATCGATCAAGTATCATGACTGATATTGCTTTCCATTGGCTTATGCTAGTTTAAATTGCCTACATTGAGTTTCTCAGATGGTAGGGTACATGTACATGTAGTCATATGCTTGAATGTATTTTTGGTAGCTGTTTAGTAAACTGATGTGTTTCTTATGTGAATCCTGCTTTGCATGTTCAGTGCGCCCACCTTGATGTTTTCCCGTTGAAACACAACTTCGTTCTGAGTGGTGTACAGTCGCCCCCTGCCATTTCCCCCCCCCCCGCAAATGCCTTACTCGATCATAACCCCTGGAAGTGTGACTTTGAATAACCAAATTTTGGGGATATGTTCATTAGTCCTGTGGTAGAAGCATCAAGTCATAGAGCAACTGGTCCCCTCTCAATCTTCTTGTTGCATGTCTAAATGTATGCAGTTTAGGGTGACCATGTCAAAACATGATTCATTTGAAGTGGATTGTGTCCAAATATTTGCACTTTGACATCTATTTGTCCTACTAGTCACTTTTGGTTAGTAAATCAGCATTTTCCCCCCAGCACATCCCTTCCAGGGGTTAGTGATGAAAAGTATCCATACAGCGTAGCCAGGCTAATTTAAACCCACACAAGAACATAGTCTGGTCCCATCTTGGTAATGAGAATTAGTATTCATGATTGCTAAAATGCACTCGGGGGGGGGGGGGGAACCTGCCAGAGATTCATGTAGCAGCAAGCTGTATTTTCCTGTCCGTTAAATTTTGGCATGTGATTTCTCATGATTTTTTCCTGATTTTGGTGTTTTTCAAAAGAAAAAATCCTTGAGACTTTAAATTTTCTTGAAAGAAATAAAGCAATCACCAAAGGGAGAAAGAAACAGTCCACATTGTGTCCTCACCTGTAGTTTTGTATTTCTGGTGACGCACTGAATCTGTAAACTTCTTGAATTGTAACATCTTGGAGATTCCAGGTTTAGAATAAGGGGAAAACCCAGGCCTGCAAGCCATTTGTCCGGAATTTTCACATTCGTCAAATCCCGTCCCTGTACATTGTGTGTTGAGTTATTGGTTTTTAATGGCTAAAAAAGTAGACATTTGCTCTGAATTGCACCCTCCAGGCCTGATGCTTCGTTTTTGAAAGGAGGGCAAGGACACCAAGGCGTTTCTACTTGGTTAAAGGCACCGCTATGGGAAATTGTAAATTTCTATTGAAATATATAAAGGGCACCAAGGCATAGACCAGGGGCCAATGGAGGAAATTGCCTCTAATGTTTTCATGAAGTATCAGGCCTGACCCTCCCATGAAGCTGTCGATGAAGCTTTCCGGTCAGGCTGTAGGGCAAAAAACAATTATGACTGTGGTCCTGTTCAAAAACATAGCTTATGCTCTAGTTTGAGCTCCGTCAGTCATTTTGAAAATGTACACTTCTGGTACGTGACTTCAAACAGACAGATGGTGCCTAAAAAGTCAGAGCCAATGCCTAAGCTGTGGTTTCAAAACTGGTCTAAGTTGATACTAGTTTTACTTTCAAATCATCTGGCCACTCCAAAGCATCTGGAACATGCACTTTTGTAGTTACTATCTCATATATTTATTTAGGGAATTGATATAACACTATTCAAATATGTCTGTTTAGATTGGTTTCGTACAATTAAACTTGTTTATTTGAATTTCTTCTGTTTTGTTTTATAGATCGAACGCCAATAGAGGATGATGACGATGACGATGACGATGATGGTTTCAATGATTTCAAATCAGCCCCTGGGCCATCCAAGATGACCAGTTCGTCATCTCTTGGTGCCTTCCCTTCCATCGCACCTCCTCGAGGCAACAACATTGGAGCAATGAAGTCCACCACCTCCGCCGCTTCTAAACAGAGCGAGTTCGCAACGTCTGGGATGCGATCGCTTGATTCCCCTCTCGACAGGAAGTCCAGGTCTTCGTACACGAGCGAAGAGCAACAGAAGATTGACCTCTTCCAGATGGACTTTGAGAAGGTGTTCCCAAAGGTTGGGAAGAAAGGCAGCAGTACAAATGAATTTGGGAACTTCCAAAGTGTGACGGCAAATGTCTCTCCAACTTTACAAGAAGATGAAGAGTTTGGAGACTTTGCACAGTTTAAGCACTCGGCATCTGAGTCTGACCTGATGGGGATGCAGCCTGCCAATGGGGATAAGTATGCCGTGTTTCGGGACCTACTGGGCGGCGACACTCCAACCTCAGGACAGGAAACCCAACAGATGAAGTCAACAGAGATACCAGAAGGGGACGAGTTTGACGACTTCAAGAAAGCTGAGCCAGTTAAAGAGGAGTCTTTAACAGGAGATGGATCCGATTCAACAGCAGCCTTGAAAGAGGCCACCCAGATGCCACCAAGCTTCACCGCTAACTTCCAGGATGCTTACCCAAACACAGCCCCGCAGGCTTCATTGTTTGGATCATCACCATCACTTCCCACAATCAACCTAAGTCCTAGCTTACCAGAGGAGGAAGATGGATTTGCTGATTTCAAACAAGCGATGCCGATGCCCTCGAGCACTTCAGACGTTTTTAATCTAAAGTCTGATTCCGTCAGCACCAGCTCCTCAGAAGACAAGTACAGTATACTCCGAGGCTTAGGAGGCCTGGATGATTCAGGTCAACCAGATGATGATTTTGGTGACTTCAAGATAACTCAACACAGTACCACAGACTCTTTGAGTGCGTTCAGCATCAAATCAATTGATGAGAACGTCCTTGGAGAAATGAAGAAACCAGTGTCGGCAAGCGATCTGTATGGTATGGAGTTTGATGCTCTGGGTTCTATTAACAGCGCAACGGAGCCGATGGCGATGCTGAACCTCGAAGATGCCCCGGAGAACGAACGCAGTGACATCCTAGAGACCACGACCACCACCACCCCCGTAGACCATTCCTTCCCCTCAGCAGCACTCAACTCATTCCAGTCAATGCAGAATAGCGGAATCGCTAAACTAGACTCCATCGACAGGCTTGATTTGAAGACCTTTGAACTTGACCTGACCCTAGGTGAGAAGGAGAGCAAAGATCGAGGGGATTCCTTCGGGGAGTTCAGCAGCGCCCCTGTGGACATGACGAGTCCCGTTGAGAACGGCAATCTTTATAAAGGTATGGAAACAAGTCTCCAGGGTCCAATTTTTTACAAAAACCATCAAGCAGACTAATTCGCTAGGAAATTTGATTGCAAAAAAAACCATTACCGGGTCACCAGTCAATAATAAGAATCACACAAGAAAAGAAATTTCTATGTTAACTGTTTCACGTCGGTGTTGACAACTTTTACGGTGCCTGTGATTGATATTACTTTTCAGAACTTATTGGACCTTCCGAAGTATTAAAAAAAAAATTTAATATTGTGGTCACAATGAAACCCTTGCTAAACAAAGTAAAGACAACGAATGTTTTCATGTAATGCACCAGGTTTTTTTTTTTTCTCTTTCGAGAAATTATGGAATATCTTTATTATTATTATTATTATTATTTATTCAGCATATCAAAAGTACAAACAAAATACAGAAAGAACAAACCAAAAGGCACATGCCTGGAATTAAAAAAGTTAACTAAAACAACTGTGACTCGAAAGCCTTCAACTCCGATGCCACTGGCTACATTTGCACAAGGAACAAAAATATAGAAATAGACATTTGTCATGGGTTGGCCCCAATCTTGGTTGTAAGCCGCGGCCGATAATCGGCCGTGGTATGTTTGAATTTCGGACTTGCTGAATTCAATGAACACCAATATTGGCAGTCTATCAATCTCTTGTAATCTTTGTTTGTACAACAAAAGAGCGAAGGTCTGCAATCGAGGATTACATTTTTTTGTACAATTACTCCTGGGGAAAAAGGGAGGTTTCGATTTCGAGCACTGAACTCCAGTATCCTTTGGGAAAACAAAGCATAGCACAGTTTGTGCATGCCTGTGCACGCTTCACAATGGATTGTCCTGGGGCATCATGAGCGTCCACTGTAATTCAGTTTGGAAAAGTTTGGTTGAGAAAGACGTCGTCCGACATGAAGTGGTTCAGCAAGTTTTTCCATTTTATGAGACAGGCCCTCTCAGATCGATTGATCAATGTTTGGCCAGTTAAATTGCAGAAAGGTGTCCATGAAAAATTATCCAATCTCAACAGCTTGAAATTTTTTGATTTCTTGTACATACTTGGTGTGAGAAAAGAAGAAACAGAGTGAGAAAAGTTGGGCATAATATTTTATATATTGTTTTTTATCTAATTGTGAAATTTCAGAGACCTCTGGGCCTCTGTCGCCGTCCTATGGTGTATCATCGGTTCCTCTGGTTCCTAGCGGGTCCAGCTCGATTGCTGATAGATATTCAGAAGTAGTAGGAGATGTTGATGTAAGTTTATCTTCGAGTTTCTTTTGCCAGACTTCTTGTAGGTAATTTACTGTCTCTAAGGTTGAAAGGTTCATTGTAGAGACACTTAAGCCCTTTTCACACTGTATCTCTTTTCCCCATGGAATACATGTACAACCCTGGGGAGGCCCCAGGAGTTTGTTTTAGCCCACGGTTGCCCTGGCACACTTTCACACGGTCCTTGTTCCAGTTTCAAGAATACCTCAAGGTTTTACTACTTAACCCCTACAACAGAGCAGGGGTGGCTATGCCCATTTGCCGGGGTAGAAAAGGGGTAAAGCGATCCACGTCCGTGTGAAAGGGTTGACCGTTATTCCCTGGGGTTTCCCCCGGAGAATAGAGTAGTTTGAAAAGGGCTTTGTTGTACATGTAGTTCATTCAAGAACCATGGTGGTGTTCCTCAAGTGACTGTAAGAAGCACATTGGTCTTGGTTTAAAAAAAAAACAACAACCGTGAAGCCACTAGCTAAATTTTGCAAAAAAACTTTCTGTCAGACATTGGTAAAAGGTTGGTGAGTATGGCCTACACCACAAATCCAGTCATGGTTTAGTAACAAAATGAAAAAATTTTACGACATTTTTACCGGTGTAGTTGAATCTTAAAATTTTTAGTTGCAAGTGATAACTCAATTGTTTATCAGCACACATGAATGTTGAGTCACAGACATTAACATCCTCTTTCATAAACTGTTTGCCAATAAGGAAATGTTTGTGCTTACTACAGCAGAAAAAATGTGCCCAAGCAAAAGTGTATTTCATAAATCAAGGAGATTTGATAGAGCATGTGTGCGTTCACAATGTTGCATCACTCATCTGCAAGAACCTGGCTTCCTGTCAATGCAACGTACGCATCCACTACAAAGTCCTGCTCCTCATATTCAATGCTATCCGTTGTCTCTCCCCTTGTTACATTTCTGATTTTGGTCATACCATATTCTCCGACAAGGTGCCTCAGATCTTCTACCCAACATCTCCTACAAGTACCCCCACACCGAATTAAAACTTACGGTAAAAGAACACTTGCCTTCAGCGCACCACTCTTTGGAACTCTCTACCTGCTACCCTCCGTTTTCAGACGAACCTGGATCTCTTCAAAATACACCTCAAATCCCACCTGTTTTCACAATCTTATTTGTAATTGTAAATCAAGTTAATTGGTTGATTTTACTTGTTTTTTGTTGTTGTTGTACTGTTTGTTAAGCGCATTGAGAAATCTCTCAGAACTGAAATACGGTCAATAAGAACGTCTTATTATTATTATTATCTGCTTCCTAGAACCACTGGCAAGCTAGCCTGCCTTTTGCTTTGCATACAGTCAGCAGTGTTTATGAAACAGAAACTGTACTAAGGGTCATTTCGAAAGCAAAAAAGCCAGGCTTTATGAAATTGGCCCCTGGGCTTACTGCTTGATTTTCATAGCACTGCTAGCCCTAAGCACATGAAAAGGCATGCTAACCTCCCGGTGCTTAGTGCACGAAAATGAATGACGTAACAATGCAAATCCGTGGTGAACGCGCAAGATAACTGCCTTATTTTCTTGCTAACCTGTGAAGTACGCTTACACTTAAGCAAATTTTTCTGCTACAGTTAGCACAGAAATTTGCTTATCTTTAAACAGCGCTATGAAATTGGCCCCTGGTGTGAATGTCTCACTCTTTCCTTTTTCTCAGGATGAAAACCGCCATGCCAGCGAGTGGCAGCGGTGTTTGCAGAACTGCTACGACTCTATCAAGAAAGCCAATAATGTCTTCAATAACATCAGCAGTTCCTCCGTTTGCAATGAGGTTATCAAGTCCTCAGAAGGAGGGGAGTACCTCACAGGTAATACAAAAAATTAACAAGGGGTTTAACTTTCAGTTAAAATTCTGAGGCTACAACTCACGATAGGATTAGTCTTTTGAAAGGAAAGTAATACCTCACACGTAGAATTTTGATGGGAGTACCTCAAACAGTAAGATCTTTGGAGGAAGTTCAAATTTTGAGGGTGATACCCAATGAAGGGAGTATCTCTTAGATTAATCTTTTTTCACGAAAGTTAGTACCTCACAGGTAGATTTTTGAGGGGAGTACCCCAAAGGTTAAAGTCTGTGAAGGAGAGTGTTATATAGGTTAAACTCTACCTCACAGGTAGACCTCTGAAGAGGGGAAAACTGCATGAGTGGAGTACCTCAGAGGTAAAAGATATATATATATTTTTTTTAAGCACGGTGTAACTGTAAGTACGTTTCTGGTAAAATTATGAAGTTAGTACCTTACAGGATTCCCGATGGGATGCAGTTGCATGTAAAAGTCTGTTTTTTCAAAGGAGGGTAGCATTTTAGCTAAAACTCCCAGATGTGTACCTTATGAGTAAACTCTAAGGAAGGGAATAGTTTAAGGGTACAACTTTATTAGTTGTACTCTAAAAAAAGAACGTCACTTGTACATAATAAAAACAGTAGCTTTTTGTGTAGTGCTCATCTTCGTTATGCAATGACACTCATGGCGCTGGAACATTATTACCCATGCCATTTATTTCCTCTTTTAAACCATCTCAGCTTTCTTGTGAGTATACAGCCTGTGCGGCCAAGTACCGGTATGTAGGGTTCTAAGCTAAATTATTAACAAGAACCCTCCCTGCCCCCACAGGTAGCAATTTACCCCAGGATGAAGAGAAGCAATTATAGTTAAGTGTGTTGTGCAAGGACACATTGCGTCATGGCGAGGATTAGGGTAAAGGTTAGGGTTAGGGTTGGAACTTAAGTAAAAAAGGAAGTTTTCTCTGGTAATTTAAGGGCGGGAGTACGTCACATGTTGAATTCAGTGGAAGACGATACATGACAGGTAATATTCTGAATAGGGGAATACCTAACAAAAGTCTATTACAAAAAAATAATACCCGTTTTGATTTTGGAGTTTCTAACAATCTTCCCTCTTCTTGTCATTTTTAGCGGTGATTGAAATATACAGAGTGGCTTGCCGGATTGTGACGTCAATGAATGCCATGGGTAAGTCTCAGAATGATCTTAGTGTAAAAAATGTACAGGTTTTCGGCAATATCGAAATTATTTTCAGTTGCAGCCATCTTCAAGCATAGCCTTCTCAGCTGGTTTTCACTTGATTTTCTTCTGATTTTGAGTGGCATAGAGAGCTGAAAAAAAACCCACACTGTACAAAGTTTCCTCTTCAATCAATCAATTAAAATTTATAAAGCGCCTAAATCAAAGGTTTGCTCAAAGGTGATGAGGCATAGAAGAAGTAAAAGTCATTGACGGTAGGCCACCTGAAGCAAGTGGGCTTTCAGAAGTGTCTGAAATGTGTTGAAGGATGTTGTGTCCCTGATGTGATTTGGAAGTTTATTTCCAGAGTTTGGGTCCATAGACTGAGAAGGCTCTATCAGTAAAAGTGACGTGACTCGTTCTTGGCACAACAAAGTATGGTGAACAGGAACTATTAGGTTGAGGTTGTCTCCGTCCAGCAGTCCATGATGGGCTTTGAAGAGTGATGACCCAGTCCTTCTGATTTGAAAATCACAGGCGTGTGGAAAAAAGCGAGGGGTGCGATTTTGCAAAACGGTAAATTTGTGGTACATGCCGAGATCGTACAGAAACACATTTTGTAGACCACAACAGGCCTCGAACTTCGTGTTCAAAAGGGCAATAATTGCTGTGCCTTTTCTAGAATTTTGAGGGCATCACAGCAATTTCGTAAGTGTAAAAAGGGCACCACGCGTTTTTGTCGAGCTTCATGGCAAAAAAAAAATTACAAAAAATTTAAAAAGACGATTGAAAGATTGAAAAAACGGATGATCAAAAACACTGCGTCTTCACACCCACAGCATTCGACTTTGCACAAACACTCCGCGAAAAATTCCCCTAAACAACAAACAAAACACATTTAAGAAGAAAAGAATCTTACGTTTTACAGTAAAATAATCTTTCAGATGATTCAAAATGTCATAAATGGCGTCATTTTTGTAAAATAAAGCCTTTACGTTGCGCAATTTTCGTAAACAAGCTGACATTTCTGAGGCACTGCTTTGAAGACCATGCTGTCGTCGACGGCTTTTGCGTGGATACCAGTGGCTCCTTGCTAAGAGCAATTCGGGGGAAAAACCCTTTCCACTGATGCATGCACAGACACGTAAAGTCTTTGTTCAAGGCGTTTCAAACAAGTGTTGTTATCTTTCGCGTAATGCACGGATATTTCACCAATAGAGGGCTTTTCCTTCAATAGTATGGCATTGTTTTTAAGCGCCCTCTTGCTTTCAATGTTTCCTAACTTTGTTGTTGCACCCAAAGGAACAATATTTGAAAAAGACTACGAACCTGAAAATTGGAAACGACGTGACTGCATGCGTTGTGTAAAAATTGTGGCGAGCGCAATGCGGTCTGTGTTTTGAGGAATTTTTTGATGCTTATCGGAATCGTAAAAATGTAAACTAATTACCGAATATTTAGTATGCATCTTAACAATTTTATTAAGGGCACCTTATGAAGTATGATTACACCAAAAATGAATGCCAAGGTGTGCATTTTAGAGGTATCAGGCGTGTGATTATTCGTACTCCTGGGAAAGCTTTTAGGCGTGCGGGTGCGATCGCAAGCCTCAAATCATAAGGACGGATGACCTTCAAGTGGATTCTTTGTTGGGTTAGGAGCCAGTGTAGTTTGATGGCGTCCACCAGCATGTCGCTGAACTTTATTTAGCCTCCTTTTGAGGTTTTGACTAACTCCCCTTGTTGAAGCCAAGGCCTGCGTTTTGTTCCAAACCTTTTTACGACTAACAAGCCCTCAATGTGCCATTGTGAACAGGTGTTGATACAGCTGATCTACAGAGGCTCGAAAAGGACATTGAGCTGGTGTGGAATAATCTCTCTGCCTTTCTGGCATCCAGTACTATTGTGGTAAGTAACACACAGTCGGCGTTGTCCACTTCAAGGCTGCATACTTTATATTGTTTTGATACCTAAAGGTAGGGTCATAGATTGGTAAATACTCCAAAAGTTAATAACCAAAAAATGTATCTGTTGAGAAGCACTACAGCTGTTGATAGGATTCTCTTCGAAGAAATATGGTTAGGATAATTTTTCACCCAACAACATTTGAGTCTGAGAAATGATTCATGCATGAATCTTATATTTATTTTCTAATATTTCTGAGGGTTGATGTCCATTCGGGAATGCTGTGGCCAGAAATGCATTTTTTTCTTTACAATTTCAACCTATAGATATTAGCATTCTGCTGACAAAGTATCAATCTACGGCCCTACCTTTAAGTAAATCAAAGTGATTGATTTGTTGATGTAAGGGGTGCGCTCGACTCTTGGCAAACGTTTACGCAACTGTTGTATGCAAAAGCTGTACACACATTCACGTAAATTTTGTACGACCAATCATTTTGAAATGTATATAATGATTGTTCTGTGTGGTGGTTGATATTCAGGCGGCTGCTCTTAAAAGTGAACTATTTCCATTACTAATTCTGACAAACAGGCACACAAAGTTTCTGCGTTTATGCATTTTATATTTCCTCATTCTAGGTCAAAGACCAGTGCCTGTTTTTGCACCATGCTACCTTTCCCATGATACTCTGCAAAAAGGGTCTGAAGAGGGCACACTGTATTGTGAATCACTCGTATTGTAACGAGCAAGATACATTACCATAATTTCTTTGTAAAAAGTTGGGAAGGTAGTGCATTCTGTTTACCAGCCAGGCTCCTGGTGGATGATATCCTTACGGACTTTGAAGCGGGTAACCCTGTTTCAGCCCCAGGAGTAGGTGGCAACATGCCCCTGGTGCATTTGATTTGGGTTGACAGCCCAAATCAGTTAAGTGTAGCCCTCACCTCGAAGTGGCCGTCCATGGCCTTGTGATGTTAGGCAATCTCTCATTAAATTAATTTAAAAACAAACCAAAAACGATTATTTATTGTTTGTTCTTTGGATCTCTCTCTTTGTAGCCAGCCGCAGGTTCCTTTGTCTTCAAGACAGCCATCCTTCGACCGGAACCGACCAACAACGATCGAGCCTGCGGGGTCTGCCTCCTCAGTGTGGACTCCCGGAGTAAAGCATTTGATCACTCACAGGACAACCACAAGCTGAGCTATGGAGGCAGGCAGTACCACGCAACCTGTGCTAACCTCTGGGTCAACATGGTTGATTCCATCCTGCCTGCTCTACCACTCAACAGGCTACTTTAAGGACTATACCATTTGTTAGAGGTAGGGTTTTTGTTATCTGGGGTGGATGTGATTTACAGTTATGGTGGAAGGCAGTGACTAAATAAACCAGGCCCACCTCTGGGTCAATATGGTTGAATCCCTCCTGCTGGCTCTACCACTCAACAGACTGCTTGAAGGGCTGTACCACCGGGCAGAGGTACAATTTGTAATAGTTTTGAATTTTCCACAAAAGAGGCTCTGTGCAAAAGACATTGCCTCACAGTGCCATAGGTTTAGTGCAGACAGCTAGGATAGGTTAAGCAAGGTAATGTTTGTGCATGTTCAAACTTATGTGTTACATACTTTGTGCTATTGTTTGCACTGACACAACAAAATTAGCATAGACTTTGAATTATGGTGGAAGGCCACCCAGTGAACGATCTCCCTTGTCATGCCATCCTGATAGAGCATTCTATAAGTGATGCGCTGTTGCTTGTCAGCCTTGTTGCTTAAAGTGACAGTTGCTAGTCAAATCAGGAAGAAAGGCAGCAATGAGCAACCTGTGCTGACTTAAACATACCTCATGAATGTACATTCCAATATTTTGTTTTAATAAGTTGTTTGTTGGAGTCTGTACCCCAGGTGAGAGCGTAAATGTTTTAGTTCCTTAGCGGAGGGCAGGATTATTTCTGCATAGTGTAGTCCCCTTGCATATGATGTCACACCCTCAAACAGGCAGGAGGCAGATCATTGGACAACAGCTGCTCTTGGTGGTGGTAAAAATTTGCGCGTGGCGCAAGCGTACCAGCAGCATTGCGCGTTATTTGAGAAAAGTAAAATGGCTGGACAATGGTAGACACATAGAAATAGAACCCAGAGAATGCTGAGCTGTGGACACTGCAAATTGACATGAGGCACACCTGTGTGGCAAAATGGTGATGTCCATTGATCATTTTTCCAGGTTTTTGGTTGGGCAATCTTAATGAAAGCATATCTGTAAGATAAATTGTTCCGTTCCTGCATGTCATTTGATTTCACTTTGCCATACAAAAGTAAAACCGCAACGTGTCAAAATGTTTGTGTGCATCCATAATGACTCGGTTGGAATTCTCTTGGTTTTATTTCCATTCATAGACCTGTACCAGCGTAAAGGTAACTCAAGATTAATGTAAAGTTAACAAAACATGCAAAAGCTGTGGGGGAAATGAAATAGTCTGGCCCCTGTTTTTAGTTATAAAATTCAGTAGTCACTGTTGCTAGTGTACACTGGGACCATAGCAAGATAAGCTACATGTACATTGTACTAAATGTTTGAGTGTTATTGAACAGAGTTCAGCTATATTTGTAAAAGTTGTTTTGACGCGGTCTTTATGTACTCCTTACTTCTTGAGAATATAATAATAATTTACAGTTCTTGTAAAGTGGTTTGTGACACCAGAAGGGCCTGTCAAAGAGCTTGTTATTTTTTATCACAGGTATAGACCTTTCTTTTTTGTTGATAAACAAAGTGCGCCGGTTGGCATGGACGGCCGAATGTTAGCAAAACATTCAATCGTGTTAAAAAATGTTGTGACCAAATTCAACATTTTCTGTAAAGATTCTTGAACTGAAATACCTTCCATGATTGGTTGATTTGTTTCCAACAAACTCAATACTATTTTTGAATATTTGTGTAACATTGCTACAAACTATGGCTATCTGTTTTTGATTTGCAGTTATGGCTTTCCACAGTTTTCCAACCTCGGTTGGCAAAAACTCAGGCTGTGACGTTGCAATAGAAAGGTCTATACCGAGCTATGTTTAAATTATAAGACCCATGTCTATAGGCGGTACGGTGCAATCTGCAGCCAACCATGCCAGAAACACCAGGGCAAACCCCTTCTAGCGATAAATGCACTGGGTTCTTTTACATCCCATCCGAAGGACAAAGCAACAATGGTTAAGTGTTTTGCTCAAGGACACAAGTGTCAAGACCGGGACTCGAACCAACACTCTCAATTTGCCAAAACTTGAGTCTGGTGCACTAGATCACGACACTCCATAAAAAGTATGATTCAATCTCCACCATACACAAATTCGGATTCGTTAAAGTTGCATGGTAAATATTTATCAGCCACTGGCTCTATCTGATCACGTTTAAAACTATTGTGTGCTTATAACAGCTACATGTATGTATGTGTGCGATGCAAACCATTATGAAGTTAACTTTAAGGTTTATTCAAATGTAGGAATATTTAAAACAGAAAAATTAGTGTATTTTTTATGATGGCAGTGCTGTGTAAAAAGATTTGCTGAATTACCATGTGCAATAGGTGATGTATATAATCATTGCAATGCTATTAAAGTACTCAAAATTTGTAAGAAATGTTCTAACGTGTTTGCATATTAAAAACTGTATGTGTAATGACACTGACTGTTGGTTATTTTTTTTGCGTTCTGTACTGTTATTTTTTTAATGCAACTGAAAGTACTAGGATTTACATAAACAGTCTTTAAACTTGCTGATTATTTTTTTGTCTGCGTTTAATTTAAACACTAAACATTGGCATTCAATTTAATTTAAACATAAAACACTCTTTTGTGACAATGAACTTTTCATGTTTTTGGAAAGTTATGAGATATTTGAGATATTAATCAACAAAATACTCTGGTTTACATCTAATTATAAAGTTTACATATCGATCGAAGGTGCTCAAGGCGCTGTAAAAAATATATATATGTATACTAATTGTAAGAAAAATAAAATGCTTTTGACATGAGGTGTGTTTCAAGATACTCTTTGAATGAGTGAATAGTTATATATTAAGGGGGGTTTTTAATGTGAAAGGGTATTATTAGCTGATTCCAGAGATGTGGTGCTGCAATGGAGAATGATCTATCCCCCTAGGTGCCATGAGATTTTACTTCTTGAAGAAGATATTTATTTTCGGATTGATGGTTGCAAATTGGTTTATAGATGTTAAAGGGCACTGTCGTCGTGACAAGACATTAAACTCTGATCTCTCACCCAGTTACTGCATACACGTGATAATAATGACCTAGCCCTTTAAAGCTTTTGTTTGTGATGTGACAGTTAACTGGTTGAGAGTTTGTGTTTCCAACAATTACAGTGCCCCTTTAAGCAAGTTCAGGATGTGTGTTGGTGCTTGCCTAATGAGTGCTTTGAAATCAATCAGCGTCTTGCTCCAAAAACCCAATAAATCCATGTAGAGCAACAGTACTATGGCAGAGTTGAAAAAGCTCATTAGCTTTACAGAGATGTATTACAGCAGCATGATAAATTTGTTTATGAAATGATGCGAGGGACGTTTTATTTTGTAACCATCTACAACTGACATTGATCCTCATTAATCAACTGAACTATGACTGAGAAGAATCAAGCTCATTAGCAGTACACTGATTTATTATTCATTCTACGAAACATTAGCTACTATTAGATCATGAGAAAATGAAAGAGGATTCCTCTTTATTGATGGATGAATCAATATCGGTCATCTCAGCTCTTGTGAAACTGTCAGCTCATAAAACACCCATAATATATTGCCATGAATGCACTTTTTCCAATTGTGGTTTTAACCCCACTGTACAAACCAAAATATCATGAGATTTATAAGCAATTAATCTATTTGTGATTTAACAGTAAATCAATGTAAAGGTGAAAGAACCAGGTTTCAAGAACAAGATATATCATTTTGATATCAATGCAGTCCATAACTAGGTCCCGTCAATAATACACCCATTTTGATGAGATTTCTGCCAAAACTGGGATATGAACCAACACCTCTAGTTCAAACTCCAATTGGAGTATTTAGGAGGTCTCTCCAACCAAGAACCAAGAACTGTCTCCAAATACAGCGTTTCAGAGACCGTAGCAGTGTATTGGACGCAATCTGTTTTGGTTTTGTTGGTGTGATCAAATGCTTTGATGCAGTACAGATCACTGCTTACAAAATATCCGACATCAGCACTTACAGTCACTGGTTGATTCGCATCCTCATAAATGTGTAAAAACAACTCAAGTTCTCAAGTGTTTTGGAACGGCAGCCAATATTTGATATACAAACAACTCAAAGACTACTGATGAGGAACCTTACAAATCATCAGTTTAAGTTTTGGGAATAATATTTTCTCCAGTAAACCTTTTGAAAATACTGAAACATGTCTGAATGGACTGACACTATTGGAATTGTACAAGGAACTGTTGGAATGGTTCTCAACACTCTAGCTTGGCTGGTCATCCTTCGCACCAAAAGCCTTCATAATATCACAAACTACTTGCTGGCATATCTTGCTGTGGTTGACAGTATACTCTGCTTTCAATCAATTTTGCACTTTGCCGGAACTGGAATCTTAGTACATGCAAGCTCCATCGGGAGAGAGATCTACATGTATTGTCAAATTGTCCACAGTAACTTTTTAGGGATGTTAACAGCCTACTCATCAAGTTATGGTCTGTGTCTGGTGACCTATGAACGCTATATAGGAATTGTACATCCACTGCACTATCCCAGAATGATGTCTGCTAAAAAGATTAAGTTGATTATTTCCATGGCATGGGTGATGGCATTTCTACTCTCAAGCCCTCTTCTTTTCATACAGATTGCTGGTAAGGATAGCGGCACGATCGACAAGATATGCTTCCTCCCTACTGACTCATTTTACTTTCTTACTAGGATAGAACTGGTACTCTGTTTTGTGTTCAGCTACCTGTTGCCCATCCTATTTATGAGTTGGGCTTACTATAAGATCCAAGCCACACTGAAGAGAAGTACTCGACAATTCACACGAGACCCAGCAGCAGCCTTGAAACTGTTCAAAGCAAGACGGAACATGACCAACATGCTTATGATTGTCATGGGTGCATTGGTTGTACTGTGGACACCAACTATTCTTGCCTCACTCATTTGCTTCCAAAGTGACACCATTTGCATTTCTCAGACTTATTACAAATTAATGACATTCTTTGGATTAATGTATAACCTAAACTCTGTGATCAATCCCATCATTTATGTCTTTAAATACAAGAAGTTTAGGAGAGGTCTTCTAGACATGCTGTGTTGTTTCATTGGACGACCTCTAAGGCCAAACCGGATTGACGTTATTGCTTTGAATGAACGCTAAGAATAGAAGGTCACAAAAAAACAAAAACAAAAAACTACAGAAATGGTGTGCACATCAAAGCACCAACAAACTACTATTGATCAAGTTCAAATTACAATTCTGTGATTTGTATACCATGACTCTACTTTGAACATCCCAAACTGCAGATTCCTGTTGTACACATGTACATGGCAAAACTTTAGGACAAGGAAGATGACATTGTTTTGACAATTTATCAAAGAACCCCACACTGTTGCTATGAGGTTGAATAACTTCCTAATATGGTTCTTGAAATTTCAAATTTTACCATAGGGGTGTGTCCTAAATATAGTGTACATACATTGTAGACACATAAGGATATTATGGATTAAATTAAGATCATTCAGTTTACAGACTAAAATCTTCCCCCAAAAGTCTTCAGGGTACATTTTTTCCAAAACTTTACAAAATGTCCTTTGCCCCTGCACAAGATTTTGGAGACTCTTGCTCTAGCTTGCTGGTAAAGAGTTTGTGAACTGTCCTTGCCCCTGCACAAGAGTTTGGAGACTCTTGCTCTAGCTTGCTGGTAAAGAGTTTGTGAACTGTCCTTGCCCCTGCACAAGAGTTTGGAGACTCTTGCTCTAGCTTGCTGGTAAAGAGTTTGTGAACTGTCCTTGCCCCTGCACAAGATTTTGGAGACTCTTGCTCTAGCTTGCTGGTAAAGAGTTTGTGAACTGTCCTTGCCCCTGCACAAGAGTTTGGAGACTCTTGCTCTAGCTTGCTGGTAAAGAGTTTGTGAACTGTCCTTGCCCCTGCACAAGAGTTTGGAGACTCTTGCTCCTGCTTGCTGGTAAAGAGTTTGTGAACTGTCCTTGCCCCTGCACAAGAGTTTGGAGACTCTTGCTCTAGCTTGCTGGTAAAGAGTTTGTGAACTGTCCTTGCCCCTGCACAAGAGTTTGGAGACTCTTGCTCTAGCTTGCTGGTAAAGAGTTTGTGAACAGACTTAAGATTTTTCAAGAATTCAGGATTTTCAAAGTTCAGGTTTCATTAGAAAATATAATGGAAAGTCTAGTTTATTTTCAGGGAACTTTCAGATACTGTGTTATTAAGTATGAAAGCAGATTTGTGATCCATGTGGTCAATATAGCAAACAGTTATTGCTCAAGTGGTGCTTGAAGCTTTGCATGGTGTGAAGAATAAGAAGTAACTATAAATAAATAAATAGTAAACTTGCGAGAACAACCATGTACTAAATCTCTTTTGTGGTAGTGTTGGCTCTGAAAAGAGCCGGTGTGGTCTCGACGTTTCGAGCAGTAGCAGTAGCAGAGTATACTGCTCGAAACGTCGAGACCACGCCGGCTCTTTTCAGAGCCAACACTCCCAAAAAAGAGATTTAATACAAGGATGTACCCGCAAGTTTACTATTTATTTATTTATAGTTACTTCTTACCGCACAGTAGTTCTTATTTTGCTCTGTTTTTAAAAATTATATTATCTGTGGGAAAGTTTTCTTCTTTATTGTATTTATTTAACAATTAAGATAAAATAAAATAACAAAAAAGGCTCACCAGTTCAACAAGGTCAGTTTCCAGTCCTGGATGGATGAATCAATGGGTGGCTAGTGCGTAAAGCAACTGCCTCTTACCAAGGTAGCTCTTGTTCAATTCCCGGCTAAGAACAAAATAATGTGAGTAGAGTTGTGCGTTGGTTCTCTCCTATGCCAAGTGGGTTTTTCTCTAGGCCCTCCGATTTTCCTCCCTCTGAAAAAAATCAGACACTTTCGATCTCTGCCTGTGCTCTGTAGTCATATAGGAGTTGATGTGGCTGACTGCCAAAGGCACCCTTGCATGCCTGTGCCTCAAACACGTCATAGCTGCGTCCTTCGCAACTTAGCTTCTCAGCTGCCAGTAAGGATGATTAGAATCCCAAATCAATCAATCAATCAATCAATCAATCAATCAATCAATCAATCAACCAACCCATGGACGTCCCAACAACCTGTTCCTGTGCTCCCTGTCTCAGGCAGGCATTGATGAATGAATTGAGAGTAGCTGTTCTCTTCAGCAGTGTGACACGCCCCTGCCCCCTCCCTCCTGCAATCCTCCAGCTCTTATTTGAGTCCTTGTCCAACGTATCTGTAGAATAAATAAAACATTGATCACTTAAAAAAAAAAAAAAATAATAATACTCACAACCAAAACCATTAAAACTTAATCTTTAAATGATAGGATCATGTCACACAAGCAAATGATACCGGCAAACTCTGAGTCGACCAACTCCACTGCATTCAAAATTCATTATTAGTTTACACAAGATGCATTTTTCAAGCAATGAACCAAAAGGAAAACTGACTGGGTAAATTTGTTAATAGTTTACTAGAGTGGGACTTGAATCTGTGGCTACCAACTGAGATCTTGAACCAACGACTACCAACTGAGATCTAACCTTGTGTTGGCGGTCTCCCTATTTTGTCATGTTCCCTCAGTGCAAAGTCACAAAGGGATGCAGCTTGATTTTTTTAAGAAGTGGAACAGGCTGTCTGAAATGGGTACTGCAGCTGTGAACTCATGATAAGGTCTGTTAACACTAACAGGTGACAATGGGCTCCATCTCTCAGTGTAAAGTCACAACAGGGATGCAGCTTGAATCTTGGTTGGAGGTGGAAATGGGATACTGTTGAAGGTACTTTTTTAAATTATTTTTTAAATTTTTTAAATTTTTTTATATTTTTTTATATGAGATATCGCCTTACTCACAAGACCACGGACGGCCACTTCAAGGTGAGGGCTACACCTAACTGATTTGGGCTATCGACCCAAATCAATTGACACCAGGGGCACGTTGCCTCCTACTCCTGGGGCTGAAACAGGGTTACCCCCTTCACAGTCCGTAAGGTTGTAGGCATGGGTATCATCCACTAGGATGCCTGTCTGGCAGAGCAGAATGCACTACCTTCCCAACTTTTTTGAAGCAATTATGGTTAAGTGCCTTGCTCAGGGGCACAAGTGTCATGACCGGGTATCGAACCCACACTCTGCTGCTGAAAACACCAGAGCTTAGGTCCGGTGCTCTAGACCGCTCGGCCACGACACGCCACAGCAGGTTGGTAATACAAGATTGTGTTTTTTAGCTACGTTACTGAAATATATGTAGATGTATACACTTGTAGAATCCACAAATGCACATGATAACTTTGTTTAAAAATTACATAATATTACTTTCAATAAATGTCAATCTTTCTAAACTGTTTAGTTTAGTTGGTAGAGCGCCGGCACGTTGGTAGAGCTCAGTTGGTAGAGCGCCGGCACGTTAAACCGGAGGTCGTTGGTTCAAATCCCGCTCTAGTCAATTTTTCTTTGTTCAACCCAAAATCATTTAAAAACATTTACCCAGTCAGTTTCCCTTGTGGTTTATTATTTGATATCTGTTTAGAAAGATTGAAATTTATTGAAAGTAATAAAAAACAAATAATGAAAGCCAATAATCACTCACCCAAATAGGAACTTGTGTCACAGAGAAGATCATGAATGAGAGAGCTAACAGTTTGCTTTTGAGAATTGACCGTATTTTTGATCGTAGGAGGGCATTTTACAGAGAGTTTCCTTGTATTATTGGTTGAGTTTTATCTATTTTGACTGCCTGTGGGTTGTTTTCTTGTTTCAAGGTCTCAACACATAAAAGATAATAACCACAATGGAAAACAAGTTAGATTTTCTTGTTTTATATCCTGAGATTTGGGTCCACACCAGCCCTCACGCAGTCAAAAATACTGCAAATTGGCATATTTAAGTATGTACCATACTTGTAAGGGATTTTATATAGCTGCAAATTCAGTCAAGCATGTTAAGTGTCACACACAGGATTGAAACAAATAAAAGTCAGTTCTTGTATATCGCTTTATCTATGGGCGTCTCAAAGCCCATATGAATGTGTTTTTAGAACAGGATACATGTTAAGTGTTTGAATTGTGAGACCCATTTATGTAGCACCTTGTAAGGGTTTGCAAGGTGATGCGGTGCAATCAGCAGCCAACCAAGCCAGAAGCATCCGGGCAAACCTATTCTCTTAATATGAGAAGTGTAGTGGGTTCTTTCATTTGCATTACACATTACACACAGGACCAACGGCTTTACGTCCCACCCGAAGATCAAATCAATAATGGTTAAGTGTCTAGCTTAAGGACACAAGTGTCATGACCGGGACTCGAACCCGCACTTTGCTGATCAGAGCTTGAGCCCGATGAGCTTGTCCACTTGGCTATGACATCCCAGACTAAACTTGACTACTCTTGAAAATTGACTTTTTGGGTGTAAGCTATTTACACTTGTTATTCCAATGTCAAAGATTAAAGAGTGGGAGAAACTTCATGTCAAGTTCAATATTTTACAGCTAGAGTGTCAAAAGGCATATTGGTGCATCTTTTGAAATGTTGCAAACGCTTGAAAAAAACACTGAGTTTTTGTAAAGATCTTTTTCTTGATATTGTCAATTTTTCTGAGACACTTCCCAAGATAGTTTTCTAAAAAAACGCTTTCTTACTTGTGACTGAAAGAGTAGACAAATCTAAAAGCAGGCAACAAACAATAAATGTGTACAAATGTACATTGTCATTCAGAAGGTACTGGGGCGAGAGTCAGTGCGGACAAAAAGGTCTAAAATAAAGACCCAAATTTTAGGAGATGACATTTCCACCAAATGATAGTCCCTGGATTCGATTTCACAAAGAGCAAAGATTGATCTTACGTGCAAATCAATTTTAATTGCTAAGGAAAGTGTGATGTGACAATACAAATCACTATGGTAATACTGACAACTCATCTTAAGATGAATCTTAGTGCTTTGTGAAATCGACCCCTGGATTTTAGATTTCAAGAAGCTGGAGCATTTAGGAAAAGCATCCTTGATGATAATAATAATAATACGCAGTTCTTATATAGCGCTTTATACTCCCGATGGGTGTCTCAAAGCGCTCAGTATTTTTCCTACAAGGTAAGTGGAGTTACGTGTTGAATTATGAGACCTATTCCTTTGCATAGCACCATGTAATGGTTTACAAGGTGCTGTGGCGCAATATGCAGCCAATCAAACCAGGAACACCGGGGCGAACCCCTTCTCTTTACGATAACTGCACTGGGTTCTTTTACGTGCATTACACAACACACGGGACCTACGGCTTAACGTCCCATCCGAAGGACGAAGCATGTGGTTAAGTGTCTTGCTTAAGGACACAAGTGTCACGACTGGGATTCGAACCGACACTCTGCTGATCAGAAACACCAGAGCTTGAGTTCGGTGCTCTTATCCGCTCGGCCACGACACGCCACAGATGAAGATCAAACAACATGATTTCTTTACAGCTTAAAAAGAAAAAAAAGGGAAAATGCAAACCCCTCCACCCCCCCCTCAATAAATAGATTCAAGAAAACAGTACTCAGTTTCACAGAATTGTCATGTTATTATAAACATCATCTCCTGACAGACAAATTGCAATTTTATGGACACATTTACAGTGTTTGGTTTATTTAGTCAGATAGTTTTTCATTCTCCCTTTCAGTAGTTACATTTACATGTATTACAATGTACACCATCCTCTGCTGAAATCAGGGCTGGAATTTTAAACTTATGTATCATGGGTCTTTGTAGCTTAGAAATATTACTGGACTAGAAATATTTACAAGACCAATTAAAAATACTTCTTTTTCTTTCTATTTGCTGAACTTTTCAAAGGCAATTTGCACTTGAAAAGTTGAAATAAATTATACAGTAAGAGTTGCCAACATTTGCACCTTGCAATCATGGAGATTTTGTACAACAATCAGAGAGATTTTGTACAACAATCAGAGAGATATTTAGAATTACATTCAACATTAAAGGGCAAAAGTTCCCATGATCAGAGAGATTTTCACATTTAAAAAATCAGATAATACGGAAAGATTGGAACTTTTTGCAGAATCAGGGAGAGTTGGCAGCTCTGCAAAAGTGTACAGGGTCCAATTTCATGGTTCTGCTTACAGTAAGCAAAGAATCGGCGCTTACGGAAGCAGGGAATTCCGCGCTTACGTCAAGCGTATTTCACGGGTTAGCAGGGAATTTTTGCTTGTGCGCTTGCGTTGTCCACGTTACTGGGCATTCTACGCTTACACAGCTAGCACAGAATTTCGGCGCTTGCTCGGTAAGCGGAGAATGATGATCGCAAGCGCCGAATTCGGCGGTAAGCAGAGCCATGAAGTTGGGCCCTGAACCTCTGAGAAAGTTCTTCAGTTACTGCAGGCTTATGTTCAACGTGGTGAAAAATTGGGTGATGCAACTTTGAACTGAATTATAAATATTAGAAGAACTCGAGCCCCCCTCAAAAATAATCTTTGGTGGAAGTCCTGGATGCATTTTTGTAAAACTACATATATAAATGGGACATTTCAACTATTAATTAAATCCTCATTAGTGATGTAAAATCAACACTAAACTATCATTCACTTCAGTGGAGTCTTGGAAGTACTGTTTGTACGTCTTTTCATAGACAATGCGGGTGAATTGCAATACAGTGCGCCCTCTACAGTATGCCCAGGAGAGGCCATTTTCGCAGTGCATCATGAGAAAAAGGGCAACATGTTTTTAGTCATCTTGCCAGTGGCATGACCATGTTTAACTTCTCGTCGAATCAAAACTCACAGTTCAAACCATTGACGGCCGGCCATCATTTCAAAATGATACAAAATTGCATTTTTCTTGAATGTGAAGTATCACCTGATTTCACTGGATACTTGGTAATAGCACATGTATGCCAGGTGAGTTACTTTTGTAGCAACTCGGAAGTACATTGTTTACATGTCTGATGTAATCTACCTGTAACCCTTTCAGCCCCTAGTTCTTTTGACATAATCAACTGCTGGAGCCCATATTATTTGACCACTCAAGCGTGAAGCACACTTTCTCACACAACAGGAAACTTGTGTTCAAACTTCGATTTTACAAACTCTATTATTACCTTGAAGGTTTCATTTTAGAGCATAATCGGTAATGAAAATTGTCTTCTTGAATTTCCTTTCATATAATTTAACAATCATTGAAATCAGCTAATAAATGTCCAAGTTCTTGGTCTCTGTTTCCTCAGTGTGTTTTGTAAACCCAAAATCTGTTTGCATACAACCATATGTATGGCGCTCTGTCAACTATAGTCGCCATTGGGGCTGAAAGGGTTAAAGGTCAAAAACTGCCCGTGCCATGCCGATTTGCAGATATGACTGTTTTTAGTCAACTGCTTTTGTTGGCCTCTACTGGAGTAAACTGTAGAGGGCGCATGTATTGTGAATCACCCTCACTGTATCTTACTGTTACATTCTAAATTCATGAAAACCGTAATGTTTAAAATATGGAGTTGTAATTGATTCAACAAAATTCATATTATTCATTAAAAAAACTTTATCAAATTCCAAATAAAATCATCAGAAATATTACTAACAGCTCTGCTGCTTTCAAAAATTGATTATGAGGATAGTCTTCATTCAAGGCCTTTCATAATGTAGTATTGAATTTGTATTGAAAAATTAGCACAGAAACTGCTAGTCTTCTTTCAAGTATAATGTGATTAAGAGCAGCATATAGAAAGACTTCTCCAAAACCATCCTCAACCCTAATTAGCCTTTACCATGAAATGTGCTGGATGCATTCAAGCATGCGTACAGACACTGCTGGTCGGCAAACATAGAGTCGCACAAATCGTACATGTATGTGTCATGCACCGTCAACCCCACACAAAAAAGGTGCGATGTTCCCCCATTTTGATAACTACAGTAGTAGCATTAGTGCGCATGCACGATATGTACTTTGCATATTTCATGGGAAGGGTCTATTCTGCTGATTGACTAGGGTTTCTTCCTCACTCTAACAAAATCCAACACCGTATGGTAACTCAACACCTAATTGTTTGACTCTGATTATGATGGTATTATATGCCTTCATCTTGTGTAAAGCATGATCAGTTTATTGGTGCAGTCCTCAGTCCAACAGAATCGAACAAAACAGGCAGTTGGAGTTTGGTGGGTTAGAATGGTTATGGTTGTTGGTTAGTCAAAGCAACTTCAATTGAACTTTGAAAATCACGAACAGACTTTTTGAAAATGACATTGTAAAGCCTTGAAAACATTTTAGTGGAAACCTAACAAAGAAAGTGGCAGAATGATAAAGGTCTATAAATAAAGCTGTTAGTCAATGTCGTTATCTCATGAGAGGTGATTATGATGCATTCATTTAGGCTGTCCACTGAAACTCTTGAGCTTTGGTAAACTTCCAAAATGTGATTGGCGATTCTGAAGGGCTGCTGACCGAACCCAGCTATGACTGAAGAAATTGCTGAATGCTGAGGTCATTTCAACTGTTTCAACATGACTGAAGCCAGTTTACTTGTAGCGTGTCATGGCCGAGTGGTCTAGTGCACCGGTCTCAAGTTTTGGTGGCAAAATCATCAATCATCCCATTCATGGCACTTGTGTTCTTTGAGCAAGACACTTTTCTATAATTGCTTCCCTTCACCAAGGAGTGAATGGATATCTGTGAGGGCAGATATGGTTCTTGTGATTGATTAAATAGTTTGATGTGTTACATACATTGTACTTGGCAGGGCAGGCTGCATACTCCCCAGGGAGCTGAGATGGTTTAAGGAATGAAATAATTGACCCAGTGGCTGAGGTAACAATGTTCATGCGCCACTAGCGTCAAAGTTGGCAGACATCAGCACTTTACGGATGTCCACTGGAATAAAATCTGACAAAGGATGACGATGATTTACAAATGATGTTATGGCTATCCAAGATGGTGGCTCTATCCTGACACACTGTTGATCCCGTTGAGATAAAAATCAGGCACTGACTGGATAAGACTCAAGCTCCATGTTGGAATGAAGCCCACACTATGGTCTCCTGGATCTAGTCCTCAGGATTGTCACCGAGAATCTCAAATAAACACTCCCTGTGAAAGATATAGAAACAACGCTCAGGATATTGTACTGAAATAGGTTGTGTTAGGCCAAACGTGTAGGTATTTAACAGCCAATAAAAAAACTGGTTACACTACACATGTAGGAATTCAGCTAATAGACAAATTGGCTAAACGTTGCTTGTGGGAATTTTTTGTATCATTAATAGCAGATCCGAAAGTCACAACACTAGACAGTTTCCTTTTTCTATCTCTCAGCGAAAAAAATTGCACCTTTCTTCAACTTTTTGAGATTTGCTTTTACCCTCAGCAAATGCAAATTATTAAGGCAGTTATTCCAACTCTGCATAGTTCATTGAAATAGCAAAAAAAGTATCGAATATCTTGAAATCTTGTATCGCGATGAAAACTATTTATATCGGCACAAGCCTAGCAACAATCCTATTTTACCACCCCTACCCTACAAAATCAGAATCATATGATTAGGTTTTTAAAAAATGTATAAGATATGCTTTCATATTACCTCATCAGTTTTATTTGACTCTGCATTCGATCTTTTTGCGTCTTTGTCGTCGTGGACATCTTGATTTTCTGCTTCATGCTGGCGATGTTTGACCGGTAACCGACCACATTGTGAAAGACTCGGATGTGCCTATCCCCGCAGGATACCAGGAACCGGTTGCTAGGGTCAAAGCCAAGTTTGGTAATGGGTTCTGCAAGGGGTGAAGTCAGAGTACACAGTTCTTAACACAGGGATGAGATTTGATGAATCAATGTGAAAATTGCTGAAAATAGTTTAGGCCTTTGTATCCCCTTATTTTACACTTGGAACCTCATAGATATTACAAATCAGGGCCCAATTCTGCGCTTGCGGTCACCATTCTCCGCTTACCGAGCAAGCGCAGAATTTCTGTGCTAGCTGTGCAAGCGTAGAATGCCCAGTAACGTGGACTACGCAAGCGCACAAGCCAAAATTCCCTGCTAACCCGTAAAATACGCTTGACGTAGGCGCGGAATTCCCTGCTTCCGTAAGCGCCGATTCTTTGCTTACGGTAAGCAGAGCCATGAAATTGGGCCCAGAAGGTTTACAGACTCTGTGCATCACCAGAAAAAATAATTACAATAGTGTATATATTTATAATGCACCATGCCTTAAATTGTCAATCGACACTCCTAGTTACCAAATTATCAAAGCAGAGATTAAGAATGACTCTAGATGAGATGAAACAACCATTATACAACAGCTTGAAAGGGATACAAGGTGAGGTGTTGCATAATGCTGCCTGACCATGCCAGAAAACACCAGGGCGAACCCCTTCTCTTAACAACAAATGTACTGGGTTCTTTTACGCGCATTGCACTATGGGACCAACGACTTTATGCTTTAAAGGACACGGGTGTCAAGAACAGGACTCGAACCCACACTCTGCCGATCAGAAACACCAGAGCTTGATGTGTTTAATGAACACTAGAGGGGGGAAAAAATAAAAAATTAAAATACATTAATGAAGATTATCCTCAAAGGTATGTACTATAAGAAAAGGCATTTGATGCAGCAATTGTACCCCCCCCCCCTTAAAATATCATTGTAAAAGAACCACTTTTCTTACGTGTGTGTACATCATCAAAGCTCTCTTCCTCCTCCCCAGTGGTGGCGTTGTAGACCAATATTCTTACCCCTGACGCAATGGCAACAGTGTGAGCATCTGGGGACAGGGCCAACAAGCATGGACCAGTGTGGTCGTAACTGCCCGTGTATAGAAGGTATGGGTCCTGATTCTTGTTGTACTCGACTAAAACAAGAAAACGGGAAAAAAGAGTTGGCTGTTGTGACTGTTTATTAGCCTAATGACTCAGTTCATACACCACGTCACCTGAAGGAACATTATCAGTATGCACAGATTTCTCAGAGAACTTTGCTTTCTCAATTAGGCCAAGTATTAATCAAGCTTAACGCTTTTAAAATAGGCCTAAATGTTATGAATAGGTTTCTGTCTCAAAATTGTATTTTTTTTTTTAGGCCAAAAACAAATAGCAAAATAATCCTGCTATTAAATATTAATGAATTTCTTCAATTGGGGCAAGAGCCATATCATACAAACTTTAGCATATATAAAGCCCATATATCTGCTCTAGAATGTCAAAGGTTGTGGGTTTCATTTCATTTTAGTTTTTAAGCCGAGGACTCTCAGAACACAAACTTAATGAGTTTGAGTTTTAGATGTGGGAGCAAAACCCCAGACAGTCAGATAATTATTCCGGTAAAACCCATGCAGTCAGGTAAGGACTGAAACCCCAGTCCATATAGTGCCCCCGGCATAATTTGAACTGGGGTCCTAGAGTTGGATGGCGAGGAAAGATACCACTACAACAACCCGACCGCCCGTAAGTACCGAGTATATAGTGCTTTACACACATTGGTGTATTCAGGGTAAAACCAAATACTATATGCAATTATAGTTTTAGCTCTTCTAGCGGTGCAAGAACGCAAGTGTCATGACCGGGATTCGAACCAAGACCCCAATGACTTAGCCACCAGATCTCATGTGTATGAGACCATTTGGCCATAGCACACATCGTGCTGGTTCTCGGAGGCCCATGGCACACTTTTGAGAAGAAAAATGCTTTTGAAAACAGCCTCACCAAAAAGAATTGTCAAAACAAAGAATAGAACAGTCAAGAGTGCAAAAGGGGTGAACAAATTTATCAAAATTGTAAATGTAGGGAGGTCTGCAATTTACGGAAAATCACTCACCATTTGTGTCCCAAAGTTTCCATGTTGTATCCTTTGAAACTGTTGCCATTCTGAGGATAAAAAAGAGTAAAGTTTTTTATACGTCCTATTTGTAAACTTAATAGGTCACCCATAATCACGCTGGTAGCACAACAAATTTGTTACTACTTCAGGCACCAAAGTAGCCTTTAGGCACCCCATCCCAGATATCACGCACGAAAAAAGACCCTTTACCAACTCGTTTTGCTATCAGTTATTCATGACCATGAAATATTTATCTATGCTATTTCTTGTAACCAATCACCGTCAGCTAGATATTGGACTCTTCTATATAATGAGATGGGTAATACTGTTTCGCAAATATTTGTTTTAATTTGACAATTGTTAACATAAAATAGCACGATTTGACAATTTCCTTAAATTTCCAAGCAATTTTTGTTGTTATTTCCAACTAGAAATGCGAGTTTCGTTCCGTCACAGTACGAGACAGCCTGTCGCCATATCAAAATAAGCCCCCCCCGGGGATAGCGCACTAGACCATCCGCGTCCCATGCATTGTACATCGCGCGGTATTTGAATACCCGCCTGTACGTTGACTCTGAAGGCTCGAAGAGTTTCAATTTTCCCGTTCATGTTTCTTATGATTTTAGCAATATTTTTCACCCAACACAATGTTTAACTAATAATAATAATAAATATAATAACTAGTTCTTATATAGCGCATTTCACAATAACGTCTCAATGCGCTTTACATTAGTGCCCTGGTCATTGGGCCAATAACATTCCTTTAATCTTTCTCAGCTCCCTGGGGAGTATACAGCCCGGGCTGCCGTGATGACGCTCCGAAGGCTTTTTCAAACACAATATCAACCTCTACCCTTGCAGGTACCCATTTATACCCCTGGGTGAAGAGAAGCAATTATAGCAAAGTGTCTTGCTCAAGGACACAAGCGTCATGACCGGGACTGGAACCCACACCCCGATGACTAAACCACCAGAACTTGAATCCGATGCTCTTAACCACTCGGCCATGACACCCTACAACTGATAGAGTATTCATTTAGCCTTCATAATTACTTGGGTTTGGAATGATACAACCAAGTATAACCACAAAATATTGAAGGAAATCGGACACTGTTTATCTGAGATAAACATTCACGGCTCAGCACACACACAGCAGCCATTATCCATGGCAGTTATATTCATAGCTTGGTTTTCTCATGCATGCTGTGGACGTGTGTACAAATCCGCGCGGTCTACATGCACACACAGTAAAGCCAGGCTACGTCACTCGTATGTGCCATTTGTATCAATTCTCCCTGCATTGTTCATGCATCAGTCATGCAAGTAATTGTGTCTTCTTATTGGCCAATAACTCATCACGCTAATGCATTACATTTCTGCTACCAAAATCGGTAGCAAAAAGTAAAGAAAAACAAAGCCCCCAAAACGAATTGGTAAAGGCGCTTCACGCTGGTCTTTTTTCGTGCGTGATATCTGTGATGGGGTGCCGCGGTGCGCCTTGACTAAAGGCTAGCACCAAAGCTGCTTTAGATCTGGGTGCACTTCACTCTAAATTCTCTTATTTAGAAAATGTTTGCTTAATTAGTTGTGTGAGTCAGGAAAAAATAGTGAAAAACCATGCCTGATTTGCAACATGTTAACACATTGTCCTTAACTTTGGTCATTGGTCACAACAACCAAAATCAGCTGTTACGATTTTTTAAAGGTTTTCTGATAGTTTTCTTGAATATGACTTCATTTCAGATGGAAATATTTCACAGAAAAAAAACCGTTCTCGTATGAACTCCATAATCAGTAAGCTTTCACACTAAAACTAGAAATCTGAAAAAATCCATTATCAACAGTTACGTGTAAGAATTCACCTTGTATCTTATTTTATAATTTATTTAAGTGAATCAATACATTGTGCCTAGTCTCACTCTTTGTTTGTGTTGTCCTGTCCTAGTCCGTCTGTTGTTGTTTTTGTAGTGTTGTCCTGTTTTTTAGGGAAAGGTACAAAAGCCATGCTTCACCTCGTTTCCTACATGTTGACATCATTATAAAAAAGGTTTTTTGTTTACAGTCAAGTGTGCTCTTCACGTAAAATTAATTATATTATGCCTACTTACTGTAAACATGTAATATTGAATTATGCTACAAACTACTTTTTTAATTTGTTTTCCTTATAGGCCGTACGGTGTAAACGAAAAGATGCCTGGAAAATGATTTCCGTTCCGACCCCCGTGGGTCTACTTTTTGAAGGTATATTTTGTGAGTTGTAGACATACTAAACACTATAATAAAAGTTCTCCAAAAAATATCCAGTCAAATTTGCAAAAACATGCAAAGTTTGCTAAAAATGTTGTTGGGCGCAATCTGTGAAAATGCGCGCGCGCAATGTGCGAACTGAAGTCTTCCGACACACACAAATCAAATTGCGCGGCTGAGACACGGTATTGACCATGGGCAGCGCGCCGTATCGATTCCCCCCGTTTGTGTGTGGGCCGTAAAACATTATAGGCCTATATCCTTTATTTAAAAAAAATAATAAAATACAAAAATTGCGTCGCGTCCAACCATCAATTGTGTGGTTTAGGCCATGTTTAAAACTGTAGGCCTATTTCTCAAAAACTAGACTATCGTGTCTTTTTAACATCACTGAATGGTTAGCCATCAAAGTTTTGTGCCAAGAATAAAGAGCTTAGTTTAAAAAATGTATAGGCCCTAGGCTTGTCATTGAACAACAAGGAGGGAATGATGAGTCGCTCCAATTATTGTCAACAAAATTAAGGAACTGACAATTTTTTGTCTTATTCTTTTGACCTTTGATTTCTAATTAATAGGATACTTTTCCCCTAAAACACCTATCACTGTTATTGCAAAAAAAAATATCATAAGGCCTATAAAAAATTAAAATAAAAAAAAATTAAAAAAAGTGGATTTTTTTTGTTTTATTAAGTTAAAACATTCCCCTTTATATAACCCCCTTTTCTGTGAGGGTGCATGCAAACATCAAAGAAAAAGTATGTTTAACTATCGCCTTTTGACTTTTCGAGGGAGACCATTGTCTCCCACTGAAAACAACATCCATAGGATGGTTTTCAACGCTTTTCTGATAATTTTTCTGTCGATGTCTCTCGCCGGAACACTCGCTAATTCGTTAAAGATTAATGGGCAGGAAAGTGCCTATAGGCACACCGTCTCCTTTTTTCTTATGATCCTCCCTCCTTTACGGCCCCCTCCCACACACACCCCTTTCTTGTGGATTTTCCCTTACCAGGCCCGTAACTATAGGGGGTGGCCGCTCATAGTATAATTTTCTTTGTTCATCCCAAAATCATTTAAAATTTACCCAGTCAAATTCCCTTGTGGTGAATTCAATATCTGGCTGCGGCTTACTTGGATGTGATCCCTGGCTACACTTTTTGAATAGCTTCTGACTGGTAACCCCCAACAAGGATAATTATTGACAAAAATAGGGAGACGGCCAACATAGGTCTAGATAGCTCAGTTGGTAGAGCGCCGGTACGTTAATCCGGAGGTCGTTGGTTCAAATCCCACTCTAGCTAGTACATTTGTTTTGTTCAACCCAAACTCGTTTAAAATTTACCCAGTCAGTTTCCCTTATGGTTTATCATTTGATAAAAAAATTAATAAATAAATAAAAAAGCATCAATAAAAAGGCATAAATAAATAATTAAAAAACCCACCAAGATCAAAAAAGGAAGAAAAAGTCCACACAAAATGTAAAAAAATGGTGCCCTCAAAAAACCCAAACAAAAACTAACAAATTTACAAAATTGGCTGGAATTGGGCCTTCCATGGGCCTTCATTATCCAAAAAAAAGTAAAAATCCAGCGCCCCCACCCACTCCCTCGTCCAAGGGCGTCGATGGGTGGGGGACGGGGGGACATGTCCCCCCCACTTTTTAGACTGGGGGGGACAGCATATCAGATGTCCCCCCCACTTTTTGATTGACTGTTCATTAGAAATATGCAACAACATTTTCTTGATTTAATATTTCATTACAATTTTTTTTCAAGTAAAAGAATAGCGAACAAACGATGAAATGTTTTCTTCATTTTCATATTTTTTTCTGATGGACCACGCGCAGAATGGTATTTTGGGCCCATTTCCGCTTATATAATACAGACAATAGATGACACGTATCGTCCAAGACAAGAACGCCAAAATCCCGCTTACATACCTTGTTAGCATTCAAGTTATGCGTCGTTTGTGTATGCTATAATGTACGGTACACGATCCCTCCACAAAGGAAGTATGTGTGTGCGCACACGTGCAAATGTGTTTCATTTTGTTACAATCGCACAATGCACAAAATGTAGTAAAATCCATTCAAATAAATAGGAGCAGTTTGGGCCATGACAAGATTTGTTGAAGAAGCAATATTTTGTTTTTTCGAAGAACTACAAGCTGACACACGATAAACGCCGGACTCCCGAAGCATATTAAAAATGTGGGGTGCAAATAATGTAAGATGTATTTTTTCAAGACTTGCTCGACCGTCCCCCCTACTTTTCAGTAGCGATCGACGCCCTTGCCCTCGTCACTGAGCGACGGGCGCCGCTAATTTATAACGTGCCGATGTCCTTTTCTTTCATATTCGACCCCCCCTAAAAAAATAAAAATAAAAAATAAATAAAATATTAATAATAAATAAAGATAACAATAAAATAAAATAGATAAATTTAAAAAAAATAAAAATCGCCCCCCCCCCCCCCCAAAAAGGGTTAGAAGAATAATTCCTTTTACAGGCCTGCCGCTAACAATTGTTTTTGTATCCCCCACCCTCTTTAGAACTGTATAATATAGGCCCTATGATGACGCCTCATTTCTTCAATCGTGCCTTAATAGCCTACATGATTCTCACTCTCGACACGGGGAGAAGCTACATTTTTAATAATTTACAAACATTTATTATTTATTTAACATTTATTTACATTGAACATTTTAACTGCGTTACGGTCCTATTTTCTTTGCATGTCCTTGTTCTCTAATAAAAATTAGCGCATGAGGTCCTTAGGCCTATGCACTGTATGCTGTATAGGCCTATATCGAGTACGGGGCCGTACTATCAAAAGATGCTGTGTTTTTCGTGATCTCACACACATGATCTCATCTCATGACGACGCGCTTGAACACGGCCTCATGCATAATTTTACTCTTCCCTGAAAATATATTGTGCTTTCTGAGTTTTGACAGATTTTAGGTGAACAAAACACTTCGGATTTATCACGGAGTCTTTCTCACCCGAGCGAGGCATGGGCGCCACCATGTTTGTTTGGGGGTGTCACATGACGTGTGACCTAGGATGTGATTGGCGAATTTAGATCACATGGTGTCTGTGCGCAGGTATTTCAAATAAAATGTAACGAGCCGACGTATCACAACCGTAAACAGTGTTCGATCGCTGTCGATTATCTAGTGCAATGTTTGGTCGATAATTTCTCAAATTTGACTGACGTTTTTGTGGAGAACTTTCGGAATCGTAATCTCCAGCAACTACTCTGTTAAAAACTGTAGAGTTATCTTAGACCCACAGGGGTCGGAACGGGACGACAAGATACAGTTTACCCCGTATGGCCTATTATACAAACTGTATTTATTGTCATTGAATATGTCAATGTGAAATAAATGTCTATTGAATTGAATTGAAATAATGATGTTTTTCATCCTTACTGATCCTGTTTAATATCTTTAAAAAAACGAATCAAGAAAATATAGATCAAACCTGGTTGAATCGGTGTTGAATGATAAGTAGTAGACACTAGCTCTATGCCCTTTCAGATCCATCACACGTCTGACTTCACTGAAGTCACCTTCTTTGTTGAAAAGAACCTCCCACACTTTAACATCAGGGGTGAAACCTTCAGATTAATAAGATAAATTAAGCGCTCGAGTTGAGCTGGCCTCAAATTTGGTTGACAAGTTCACAAGACTGCAGGGCTTGTTGCTCAACATTTTAGCTTGACCAGAATTCTTCATACAAGACCTGCTTTTATTTGAACAAGCGCTGAAGAAGATTGATCTCACTTTGTGCTAAGGGTGAGAGTGTACTTAAATACTCAACGAATTGAACGATATTAATCAGATTCAAAGTCAACATTTGAACATAAATTTTGTTTTAAAGAAATTTGTTCAACTGAAAAACACAAGATTGCAGAACTTGTCCGGTCGTGATTTTACTGGCCTGACGTTAAAATCATTGGCCTTGCGCCTGCGGTCAAATTTGGTCATAGAATATTTAAATAGGAACAGTAGACAGGATAGCATTTGTACTGGACATTGAGATCAGGGTCTAATTTCATAGAGCTGCTTAAGCACAAAAAGTAGCTAAGCACAACAACATTTCGCTTACCAGAATAAGGTTACCAGCCAAACTACCATGTCACATGTACAATTGTTGACTGGTATCCTACTCATTTCTGCTTAGCAGACAATTTTTAAGCAATATTTTCTGCTTAAGCAGCTCTATGAAATTGGGCCCAGTTGAGGAGTCAGTGGCATAATTGCCAAGTTGAACACCACTGATGTGATCAGTAATCCGCTGCGTGAAATATCTATGTCATGTATGTCCAGAATTTGCATCATAGCTGAAGGGATATAGTAGGCCCCTGTCTTAAAGGCAAAGTAGACCTTTGGTTTTTGGAACTGTTCTTCGTTAGAAATATGACTGGTGAAAAACCTGATGGACTGGTGAAATGTAAAGCTAACTGGTCCAGCTGGGTAGTCACTCACTGGCAAGGTTGGGGGGCAAACCCTTCTAAGTTATCCCAGAGGGTTAGTACAAAATATATGTTCTATCTATAGAAAACTTAGACATGTGGAACTCAAATGTCTAGACTAAAACAATCATAGACATGTGAGATTCAAAATAACTAGCCCTAGGTTCGACTCAGAAAAATAAACTTATAGAGTATTAAGTACATACCACATGAAGCCACAAAGCGCCCACACGTTGACACTGCTGCGTAGTTGTTATTCATGTGATGCGTATCAATGGACTGTAGAATCTCACCTGGACGGATCCAACAAAAACATTTTCTCAAAACTGAATGGCTTAATAGCCTGGTGTGTAATAAAAATTGTATAATAATAATACTAATGTTCTTGTATAGTGTGCACCAATACTTTTATCTGGATCATGGTTCTTTTACAACATCATCCCTGGCCATAAGACATACTTTTTAAAACCATTTCTCAAACTTTCCTAGGCAGCATGAAACCCCAAGCTACTTATACTTGTGAGCAGGGGTTAATCCTACGCAATACCTTCTAGGTATCCATGTATACATTGTGGTTTAGAGGAGCAATTTATGGTCAAGTGTCTTGCTCATGGCTGGCCAGGTGTCTTGCTCAAGGACACAATGGCTGGTCAAGGCTGGATTCGAACCCACATTCTGATGACTCTGCCACCAGAACTAAGTCCAGTTCTCCAACCTCAACACCAAATCCTACTCCCACAACCATTATTAATTTTTGTTTGTTTGTTGCTATTGTTTTCGGTCCGTATTTGTCAGTTGGAATTTCAATACAAGCCTCCTTTTGGCTTCTGAAAATGCCCCCACTATGCTTTGCTCTGAATCCATTTCATTGTTTTGTTTTGTTTTCTTCAATCAGTTCTTGGATGTCTTTGACTATAAGTAATTGTTCTAAATTTGAATGTTTTTCTTATTTTTCACCAATATGGAAATCAATGATGAATTGAATTGAACTGAATTGGTATGGTGCAATCTTTCAAACTTCCTGTAGCTGAAAAATGTGTAAGAGCCAAAGTGTATTCCATGTACATAAAATTAAGAATGTGAGCGCATGTTCACAATGGATTTGAATTGCTGCATCATTAACGTGTAGTTGTTTAATAACAAGAATCAAAAGCATGTTCAGCCTGCCTTTTAGTAAAGCAGCAAGAAAGAGAAATCCTAGATGGCCCTCCTGAAAGCAGATGTATTCTTATGCGCTAAAAATCCAAACAATTGGAATGCTCTAATTAGATCGGATAGGTATTCCACGTGTGTACTGTAGCTCAAGGAGTCTGTAGACAACCTCCATAAAATTGATCAAGAATTCAAGTACATGTATACACATAGCTGTATACATGTATATTGATTGTTTTTGTATGACGCAGAAATTGCGCAAATCTTTTCACAAAAAGAAAAAAGTGGCGTTGAGTGTGTCCTTTCTTTTCTATCATTTCTGTTTCATACGAAAACAAATAAAACATTTAATCGGTAAAAACTAGATAGATCCTACAGTCTAGTGTCTTGTCAGTCTAGTGTCCAGCATGGGAAGATAGACTTGTCCGTTAGAACTTTCCAAATGCTAACCCAAGTATTCACTTGTATAGGATTGTTCCTGAAGTTCGGCACAATGTCGGGGTCCAGCAGAAAGTTCCGATGGTCCAGTGGATTGCGGGCGTATGTGTACGAGAACATTTTCGAACTTAGAACATGCCCAACTTTTGAGATGCTCTCTTAAGAAGTTGACCTAAGGTCAAAGGGCCTAACCCTGTCTGACCTACCTTTGACATCACAAATCTGGATGGTAGTGTCCTTATACGCCAACATGATGAAGCTACCATGGGTGTGGGATCCTAAACCAATGTTGATGATATCTGTAGAATGTATCTGATACAACATGGGCAGAATCAGTACGGAGAATGGAACACAGAGTCTAATTTCCTTTGCTAAAATATTGCTTGGTAAACAGTTTTTAAAACTTTGCCCATGCATGTGAAATGCAGGGATGAGATTTGATAACTCGCTGGCCTGGATTCCCCCTTTAATTCTAGACCCAAAACTTCCAAAATGTTACAATTCAGGAGGTTTGCAGGATCTGTGCACCACCAGAAACACAAAACTGCAAGTTGGGACACAATGTGGACGCAAGGCTCAACGAATTTTTAGAGAAAATCCTGAAATAAGGAAAAATCCTTAGAAATCACACGCCTGGAAACGGAGAAATTAAAAACATGTACTTAGGGGTGAGAGTCATTGTTGACAAAAAGGTCGGAAAGTTTTTAAATGATGAATAAATAATTTGAACTGCATTGATTTGAATTGAAGTACAAGTACGATCCTAGTGTTAGGGGTACATCTGAAATGATAGCATTGCAACCTTTCAGTAACACCAGTCATGATATTTGGTCATTGGAACAAAAGTAGGAACATTATATCAAGTACAAGGGTTGACCTACATGTACACATGGTGTAGGCTTCAGACTTTTAGGCTATCTGATAACAATTTTTCAGATTTTTCCAAAGGCAAAAAAAAACAAATCGGAAAATCAGACTTAAGTAGGAGGAATACCATGCCTGTCACACCTGATGTAGATTTTATACCTTCAGAGACCATTCATTTCTGTACAATCATCACAACACGCCCGGACATTGCTAATATTGTTAAGTTTCTTCATTGAATTTTTGTCAGTAAAAAATCTCAACATAAATAAAATGAAAGAGAAAATTTAGTTTCTTGTTTAGAAATTGGGATACTATGTCAACATACTACATCGGAAAATTTCATATGTGGCCATGACCTTTCCTTTGACCTCTTTATGTGAATAGAGGTACTGTAGGTTAAACTTTGCGGCCGCTATGGGCGTTTTGGTATAAGTCGCTTGTACCCGCTATGGTCTCTAAAGGGTTAAGGAGCTTTCGGGAACAGCATCCTCAGCACTCAGTAGATCTAAAGTATGATTTCTTATATATCAAGATAATAAAAGTTTCTTTATTTTTTTCAACAGGCAGACAGGCACACATAAAAACAAAATTCAGGCAAGTTTTATATATATATATTTCGGTGTTCCTGGTGGTAAGTGGATATAAAAGAAACCAACCTTAGGGAAGTCCAAAGAGGCGGAGATTGTGCTGGATGTTCCATCTTCCTTCTTGGCCATCTTGAAGACTCTTATGCAGTTACCAGTTGACAGACTGGTGATGAAGGCCCTTACAATGGAAGACAAATCAGTTTTATTGACAAAGTTGAAATGGAAAGAGTGAACTCAACTGTTCCAAGTGAATTACACGTACCATGGATTTACATCCGACATGAAAATTAAATAAAAAATTGTGCACGTAGTACCGTTATACCACGGTAATTTAGATTGTGAATATCATGTGATGTGGTAAAAAAGACGCATATATGTACATGGTATAGGGGAACATGAGTGATGTACCCCACAGGGTACAATACCTATCATGTCTACAGTTAGCCATTCCACTGTCTTATACAATATTGGAAATAGCCCCAGGTACGAGGTTGAAACTACACTGGTATTAGGCAAATCAATGTAAGTTCCTTTGAGATGTGTCCGAGGGAACAGTGAAAGAAAGTTTTTGCCAACGACTGCCATTGTTAACAATTCGTTTGCCACTGTTCATCTGCTTTTTTAACTGTGCCAATTTTCTCAGACAAATTTTGGAAGTTGACAACAGACTGCCTCAAAGAAGAGGTTTCTCTCCCGTTGCAAAGAAGAAAGGCATTTAAGAACAATATTTTTACCATAGTCTTGTAAAGCGCCTGTGTCTACCAATAAGGCACTCAAGGCGCTGGAACAAAAATAAAAACACTTTTTTAAAGACAGGTTTTTAAAGTAATTTCCTGTTCAAGTGTTTGAGTTTGTATAAAGTAAACAGGGAAATGCAATGTTCAACAAAAAAATTATAAAGAAATATATTAATTATTTCACTTTATGTTTTTTTTCCCCTCCTGCAATCCATTATCATGGTATAACAAAACAATTGATGCCACTGTGATGGGGTCCATGGGTTTTGTACACCCTCAATACATGAGGCTTTTCAGACGAGGATGTGGGCTTGTGAAAGTTTTACTTACTTGCAGTCTGGACTAAATTTGATCTTGGTCACGTGATCGTACTCAACATTTCCCCTTAAACACCTATAAAACAACAAATGAAATGTGGATTAATTCATGTAGTTCATAAAAGTAGGTTAAAAAAATGGATTAAGTGATACTTTTAAATGGACTGTGTCGTCATGATCAAAGCAGACCTGTGGCTGTACATGGAATAAGGAACTCTCACCCAGTAACTGGATATACATGCCCTCTCCCTTATCATATCTATGGAGAGAGCGCATGCTTTTCGGGTGAGACTTCATAATTCCATGTACAGCTACAGGCCTGCTTTGATCATGACGACACAGCCCCTTTAGATAAGTAGATACCCTGCACAACTCTACCCTTAGTCTTGGTGCAAGACGTTCTTGTCGCGACTATTCCACCGATAGAGGGCGTCTTCTGGAAGCCGCGAATCCGTGTTTTGAGTGCGATGTGTGGTGGTGATCTGGAAGTTTCCCAACAGTGCCCGCTATTGTTCGATAGTCACATGCGCGCGGGCGCTAAATCGTGATAGTTGCGTGATTGCGATAGTTGCGTGATAATGAACAACAACGTCTTGCACCAAGACTACTCTGTCCTGGGTATAGATCTTGTGAAGTTGATCAAAAGACTATGGCTGATCAATGTAATGACGTAGCCCCAATGCATCTGAGCAAAGTACTAAAAGAATGCCGGGCTAATCGCCACTTGGTTGATTGCGTCTTTAAATGATGTTTGAAGCTTCAAATAGCCGGGTAGAAAGTTGGGGGTAGAAGGGTAAAATGGTTACCTTCTGCAATGCGATTCCAGGCTGTGACAACAGAAGGAACTGAGGAGGCTTCAAACCAGTCTTGGTTGGCGACGTTCATGTTTATTGCCGGTCGCAACACGAATTACTGGAGAAGAGATGCCTGTATGCTCTTTAACCTAGGGAGCTCTTGCAATATCAGGTGCCTCTCTGGTTTAGCAGGATTCAACCACAGTGGGAGCTCTTTAACCTAGGGAGCTCTTTAACCTAGGGAGCTCTTGCAATATCAGGTGCCTCTATGGTTTAGCAGGATTCAACCACAGTGGGAGCTCTTTAACCTAGGGAGCTCTTTAACCTAGGGAGCTCTTGCAATATCAGGTGCCTCTATGGTTTAGCAGGATTCAACCACAGTGGGAGCTCTTTAACCTAGGGAGCTCTTTAACCTAGGGAGCTCTTGCAATATCAGGTGCCTCTATGGTTTAGCAGGATTCAACCACAGTGGGAGCTCTTTAACCTAGGGAGCTCTTGCAATATCAGGTGCCTCTATGGTTGCAAAGGCTGATGTTCAACGTGTAACTCGCATAGCCCTCAGTTGTTATTGGACTGTTATTCAACGGTGTGCCAACTCTGGTGACCTTCATGGAATGTACAAAGGTATCAAAGAAGCCATCGGTCCTACTCCTAAGAAGTCCTCTCCGCTGCTGTCAGCAAGTGGCGAAATTCTCACTGATCCTTCAGCACAGCTTGACCGCTGGGCAGAGCACTACAGTTCCTTGTATGCTAGCGATGTTGAAGTAGACACTGCTGCCATATTAACTTCCCTGCCAAAAATTCCCACCATTCATGATCTTGACAGTGACATCACATTAGATGCAGTGAAGCGTGCCATCATTGGGCTAAAAAACAACAAGTCTCCTGGTATAGATGGCATCCCACCCGAAGTGTTCAAAACGGGAGGTGAGACCCTTGCTGTAGAGCTCCACAATGTCATTTCGGTTTGTTGGAAAACGCTCTGCATCCCACAAGACTTGAAGGATGCTAACATAATCACCCTCTACAAGAACAAAGGAAATCGACAAGACTGCAACAATTACAGGGGGATCTCTCTTCTTAGCTTAGCTGGCAAGGTCTTCTCGCGTGTGCTCCTACCTAGGCTGCAGGTCATTGCCAACAAGATCCTTCCTGAGAGTCAATGCGGCTTCTGCACATCTCGCTCCACTGTCAATGCGGTATTCTCTCTTGTCAGATCCAGGAGAAATGTGTTGAACAGCACCGCCCACTATATGTTGTGTTCATCGATCTGACAAAAGCATTCGACCTTGTGAGTAGGTCAGGCCTGTTTGTGATCCTAAAACACCTTGGCTGTCCAGACACCCTACGTTCTATCTTGATGGGATTTCATGAGGACATGAAATCCACAGTCCAATACAAAGGTTCAAGATCCAGGAAGTTTGCCATTCACCGAGGCGTCAGACAGGGATGTGTGCTTGCTCCGACCCTGTTTGGCATCTACTTCTCTGCACTACTGCAGCGTGCATTTCCTGACCCGTCAGGACTACTGCTTCACACCCGCAGCTCTGGGAAGTTTTTTAACCTCTCCCGCCTCCGTGCAAGAACGAAGATCAGAAGTGTTTTTATTCGTGAGCTCCTGTACGCAGATGACGCTGCTATTGTTGCACACTCCGAAGCTGAGCTCCAAGATCTCTGCAACTCCTTTGGCAAAGCATGCTCGGAGTTTGGCATGAAGATCAGCCTCAACAAGACAGTAATTCTCTCCCAGGGGACTGCAGCTCAGCCAAACATCTACATCAATGGAACAGCACTAAGTGTGGTAAATAAGTTCTGCTACCTTGGATCCACAATGGCCAACTCCCTGGATGCTGAGATTGATACCCGTATTGGGAAGGCTTCAACCACCTTCGGTCAACTACGCTCCCGTGTATGGGACAATCGGGACCTCTCCATCAACCTGAAGATTCGGGTGTACACGGCTTGTGTGCTGAGTACTCTACTTTATTGCAGTGAGTCTTGGCCGACGTACAGTCGCCAGGAACGTCGCCTGAACTCATTTCACTTTCGTTGCCTTCGCTCCATACTTGGCATCTCCTGGTATGATCGTGTTCCGAACACCTCAATCCTTGAACTCACGGGAGCAACTGATTTGTTCACCATGCTGAGAGTGCGCCGCCTTCGCTGGACCGGTCATGTCTGCAGACTGGATGACGGCCGCCTCCCCAAGGACATCTTCTATGGTGAACTGGCTGATGCTCCACGTCCCCGTGGCCGCCCTAGGCTGCGCTTCAAGGATGTCCTAAAGCGAGACCTGGCTGCTTTCAACATCCCAGTTGCCACCTGGGAGACTGTTGCACTTGATCGCTCCTCCTGGCGCTCTGTTATCCACACAGGGTGCTCAATCTGCTCTCAAGGCTACATTGATGATTGTGACAGACGCCGAACTCATCGTCGTTTACGACGGGATAGGCCAAGATAGATAGATGGTTTAGCAGCCTTCAACCACAGTGGGAGCTCTTTATCCTAGGTGGCTCTTGCAAAATCAGGTGACTTTTTATAAATGTTGTCTCAAGTTTGGTTGAATAAAATAGTGTTAATGTTTTGTATAGATTTATATATTTGTCTTTGCAAAGAGTTTGTATTTACAAGTTTGTTTTTCAAATACTTATACTATCATGCGTACCAGTTCCTTCTGTTCAACAGGACATGGATACTCCTTTTGCCATAGGAGCTGTAATCGAATTGGGAGCTGTAATCGAATTGGGAGCTGTAATCGAATTGGGAGCTGTCTCCTGAGTGGACTCAAGAGCTAAAATGGCATCTGGCATAAAATCTCTGTCCTGACGAGTGTTAAATGCTCCTCTAAAGAGAAGTTGCAGTACCTCCTCTGCCTGGTTCCTCTGCTGCTCTAAATGAATCATGTGTGAGAACTCCTGTGTCGGGTATTTGTCATGCAGATGGTTGGTATTCCCGAGGTGATTCTCTTGTGGTGTGGCCATTTCATCTGAGGTTCTACAACTTGTCTCTTGAAATGGATTGACTTCTAGAACCCACTTTCTGTCCTGTTGAGATGTTTCCTGTGCTTTGCTCTCCTCGTGTAGTTCCCACATCTCACTTGAGGTCACCTGTACTGGGTACTTCGCACGTAAAGGATGTGTCTCCTGTCGGTAATCCTCTAGTGATGCGAACATCTCGATCGTGGTTCTTTGACTTCTCTCTCGCACTGAAAAGTCTTCATGAACTGAATCTTTGTCTTGCAATGTAAAGTTAAACGAGCCTTTGAAGAGAAGCTGTGCAATTTCCTCAGCCTGGCTTTTCTGTTGTTCTAGATGCATCACAGGTGAGGTTTCCTGAACTGGATATTTCTCATGCAGTGAGTGGGTCTCCTGCAGGCGAGTCTCTGGTGGTTTGGGAATCTCATCCCAGTCTATTTGCTGTGGGCCTGTCTTATACAGCTTGTGGGTATTCTTTACTCTGCATGTATCTTGCTGTCGATGTACTGCTCTGCCCGAGGTTTCCTGTCCCAAGTACTTCAGGTTGGTCAAATCCTGTGTAACATGTCTCTGTGGTAGGGATGCTTCAGGTATTGTCTCCAGTGCTGGATGATGGAGTGATGTATCCAATACTGCAAGTTGCCCTTGATGCTGCTGTCCAGTATTGTTTGCGGCTTGTAAGCGACTTCTTCTCCAACTTCAAAACAAAAACATTGGACAGTTAGAAACATTACATTTCAAAAACTCAAGTGCAAGCAGGCCTGACACATCATGAATGCAGGGGAGGTAAATGCCTTCAGGCCTGTATACACAAATACTTACCTGCCTGGTATATCGATCAAAAAAAAATTCAACCAGATCAAAATGAACATACAGATTCAATCATATGCTGATTCCGTTCTTCAGCAAGAGTGAGGTTGTTAACCACTTTGAGTCGGTATTCTGAAAAATTACTGTGCCCAGCCCAGCCATGGTATTATTTTCCAAATTTTTTTAAAAATAGCTTTTTGAGTAATCATTTCCCTTTGAAAATATTGTTGCCTTAACGCGACAGAGGAAACACAACAAAGGTTCTCATAATTTGCACTGGGATGATTAAGTACTCAATCTGTTTCGCAAAACCTGACCTCAGACGCAAGTCATGGCCAATATTCTGCCATTGTATGCTGGAATTTCAGACTGCCTGGATCAAACTCCCATTGAGCCGAATACAATGACAAACAATGGTGGCAGCTTGTCCATTCTTTTATGCCACATTTGTGCGACAACAGAACAAAGGTCTGGAATCAGGAATTACACAATAACCCCCGCAAAAAGGGACATTACAAATCATGCTTTCCAATAGTATGGTGTCCCTTTTTGAAAGGGTGAAACAAAGCGTAGCACGTTAGGTGCTTGCCTGTGCCACGCTACACAATGGAATGTCCAGGAGAACATTTCCGTCGGCCTTCTGGCAGCAAAAAATTGAGAGCGCTCGGAAGTTGTTCCGGTTGAAAAGAACCGTCCACCATAAGTCAGTCAAAAAATTTTGTTGCGGATATACACGCCATACGACGTGAAGTTGCGGATATACACGCCATACGACGTGAAGTTGCAGGCAGATTACTTACCTAAGCTACCGAATTACACTTACTCAAGTTACTGTATCTGTATACATACATGTAGCGTACTTACCTTCCCTGACAAAAAGAGTGGCATGTTTATAAATATGTACGCATTCACAAGTCGGTTTTGAATTCACACAGCAGGAGTGGGGCAGTGAAACCATTTCGCTTGGTCCTAGTGCCTCATTCAAAGGTCCTGGGATGGCTGACATGCACATGCCCATTGGATCATTCTTCCTGACCTAAATAAATATGGTCACCTCTTCCTGTTTATGAAAGATTTAACTATCGATAATAATATACCCCGGTAGCTCTATTATGTAAACAATTATTTGTCATTCTTTGCCTTGTATGAAAAATAGGGCTTGATTGCAAAATTCTTATAGCAACTTTGGTTTAAGAAAAACGTTTCGATTTTCATGCATTATCATATTGTGTGTAAGTGGTTGGTTGCCGTGTTGATCAGGTAATTGCAGACAGAAATTAAATTGTAGCACTTTAATGACTAACTAGTCAGAAATATCTGCATACTGTAAGCTTTGGTAGCAACAACTACTTCATCATGATCAGATGCATTGAAGATGCATACCGCATGTGATCTTGTTGAGATTGAGCGCATTCCACAAACCAGCAGGAACAAAACAGTCAGGAACAAGAATTTGTATTAAAGTTTAAACATCAGCTCATCCCAGCGGTCTTGAATGTGACTGGTTGGGCCAAGCAAATGAAACCATGTGAATAATGTAAGACCTGGTAGACTAGTTGTCTACATGTACATGTACCATGTAGAATGACATGAATGATTCGGAAGCAGTGTCTTTCAATTATTGGACCACTGCCCCGGGAAGGGGAGGGAGGTAGTTTATTGACAGTAGTTGATAACTGTAACCAAAAAAATCTGCAAGTTTACAACAACACGGATAACAGTGAGCAATGGCATGCGTTACCTCAAGCTTCACATAAAATAAAAAATGGACAACAACTTTAAAGTTGTGAAATCACTATAAGAATAGCCTATTTCGTGTTCCAATAGAATTACACCACATGTACATACATACATGTACATGTGTATGTACATGTGCAGTGATATTCCAAACTTACTTGTGTTCTTTTTCCTTAAACTCCTTTACACTCCACACTCGAACTGTGCGATCTGGAAAGACAAAGTGAACAGCAGCACACTATAACATCTACTTGCATTGGGTTTATTTACCTCACAAGTCTAGAAAATGTTCTTACATTATGTTGATGAAATATCAATTTAAATTCAATATAATTCAATACAACATTTAATTGAATATCGTCCTGTCCATGCAACAAGGTCATAAATAGATTCTTCAGCAAAGTTGTATCTTGCATGAACATGCCCCGAGATAAAATCTTATGACATTCCAAACCCACTTTTCACCCTTATAATCTCCTAATTATTTGGTTTTTGCCTTTACACCGATGTGATTTAGACCTTGTTGCACTGACACGCTGATAAAAGGTGTTAAAAGCAAAAAATGAGAAAAGTTCACAGAGTGTTTTGCAACATTGTTCCCTCTTTCTTCCTCAGCCCGTGTATTATGAATGAGATTTTTATTTCTCAGTTTCAATGCTAACAGATTATAAAGAATTAGATCATACCTTCAGCACACGAAGCAAGGTATTTTCCATTTATACTAAAGTCCATGTCCAGCACATTGCTACTGTGTTCCTTTAGGGTGGAGGCAAGGAGTGGGTGGCTGAAGGCGCTCTGGCCCCCACGCTTGGTCTGCTGCTTCTGCTGTCGTTTTCCCTGCTGGTTGCCCTTTGACTTCTTGGATTTGTTGTTCGTCTTTTCTGCTGGCAAAGAAGTAGAGATACATGTACGTATGCACACTGGTAAAATGGATTCATAAAACTAACTTTAATGTGTGTACGTGATAGTACATTTTTATAACATGTATTTTTACACAAAAAAGAATGTGGCATGGTTTTTGACAAAACCCTTTCCTTTCCATGCTGTACTCCTAAGAAGTACATATAGGTCTGGCGCCTATGTATGAGGTTTCACTAATTGACATAGCGTAACATTCTCATGGCATAGTTCTCGACAAATCTTAACAAATCTGCCCCTCCAAAGACTAGAGTCTAACAAGATGGTGCATATTACAAGATGGCGCATAGTACCGAGAGGGTGCTTGTAAACATGTATTATTGGACGATAGAAACTACTGACAATCCAATTCCAATGGGAACTCGCAAGTTCATTAGTTTTGTACATGTAGTTCAAGGCAGGGTAATGACCCAGAACAGAAGGATAATTTCTATCTGAAAGCCTCCTTGCATGGTTAATGGATTAAGCGTCATGCAAAATTATTTCGTCTGAATGCCCTGTTGATCAGAAATGAAAGTAATCACCAAAACTAACCTCAAGGGGAGTTTTGGAGATTTTAAGTTTATGTGAGGCCGTTTGTGAATGATGCGACTAGACATGTATGCACTTGGTCTACTGTTTTTACCTCACTAAACCTGGATGAATTTGATGTTCTTGTTGAAAATACCCTGACATGTTTTGGGTTTCTTCTCAAGAAGTACATTTTTTTTTCTTACATTTGATAGTTAGAATGAAGATGTGTCTCAAGGATTTGCCATTTTTTCTGCTGGTACTTACTGCTTTAAAAACAATATTTCTTGACTGTTTTGCACCGTAGTAAAGTGACTAATATTCTTTGTTACAGTCCATTAAGTTAAAGACAGCCAGGGAGTGGGTCAAGAGTGTAGTTTTCTTCGGCCAGGGCTCGAATTTAGGGAGAACATCCACAAGACTACAGGGCTTGTAGCTCAAAATCTTTACTGGACCAGACATTTTTTTACAAGACCAGATTCAAATGTGAAAATTAAAAATTGTTGCCACAGTTTAACATGCATTTGACTGCTTTTATATGAACCCGAACGGAGACAAGTAAGAGAAGAGTATACTTGATTACTCATAGAATCGAAAGTTAATTTATCAGACCAAAGTCAACACTTGAACATAATTTGTTCCTGTTATTCAATTGAAAAACACAAGACCATCGGACTTGTTAGGTCATAAGTTTACTGGCCCAACACTAAAATTACTGGCCTCTGGCCTGTGGTCCAGTGTAAAATTCGAGCCCTGCTTCCCTTGAGTTTTCCAAATGATTGATTTAATGGTGGAAAGTCTGTTCCACAATCCACAGCAGTGTGTATATTACAGAGATAAACAAAACAGCTTGAATACAGGCCTTACACAATCAATGGTACAAAATGCCTGGTACCAGTCTGGACATATTTTCTCATCAATGAAACCCATTGTTTTTTCCCCTCTTTTTCATCCTTTATTTTTGTTACCTTAATTTAGTTTACCTTGGTGAGTGATTTCAAGGGAATGAAATATTATTTTGGGGTTAACGAAATACATGTAGTAGGAGTTTTGAGGGAACAAAATTATTTCAAGAGATAGAAATTGAAACAGTATTTTGAGGAAACAACATTAATTTTGAGGGAACAAAATGATTATGAAGGAATGAAAATTAGTTCTAGGGAACAAAATAATATTGAAGTAAAAAAATATTAATTGAGGGAACAAATTAGCCTAGATTCATTCAAGGGAACAAACAGATTGTACTTTTTTTTAAAACAATTACAATTTTTTTATAGTGATCACCTGTCCCTTTTGGGTCTCTGTACCATGTATAACCCATGGTTTGTTGTGATGACCATCCGAATAGGGAGGATGGATTGTTTTCATCGCAGTCCAACTTTTGGCTTTGCTAGTGTAGTGTGTGTAATGTAAGCCTATAGTAGTACGTTTATCGCCCTTGCATTGATCTGAGTGACAGTCGGCGACCGTCAACGGATGGAGGGTTATGATTACCGCAACAAGGAATTATCAAGCTCCTTTGGACTTTTTACTTGTTGTTCTTTTATATTCAGTAACATACTTTGGGTTAGATTCTTTATGATTTTTGGGACGGTCTTGATCTTTGGATGTCGAAGGAACGTAGATTTGAGTGATGTGTCTGTGTATTGTACCAGATGAAGCAGACTTGATCCTACTCGCCATAGTTATAATCAGCGTTGTAGCCACGCCGGTCGGCGCCGGTCGGGTGTAACCGGCATTTGCTATTGCCGACCGCCACACAGACTAGATGAACATCCTACGGACCGGCACAAAATGCAACAAAAGTTACAATAAAATGAACTACCTCTTTTACACAGTCGATCGCTTGTTCAGTTTGAATGGTAAACTTGTTTTTCCCCAGTTGTCAATGATTAAATAAAACACATTTTCAACCCAAAGGAAGCCGACAGTTGGATGTCCTTTTCTTTAATGTTAGCCCCAGACAGCTGGACACTATCCAGACATGTCAGGGAGAATGATTGACCCTCCAATTGAGACCCAATTACTCTTATCTTAATCCTCTGCAGTTTGTTATACAATTGTTTTAGTTTGCAATACTCTTGCTTCACTCAAAAGACAAGCCACATGCGTGGTGTCTTTGTAGCTAATCCTCTACAGTTGTTATACAATTGTTTTACTTTGTAATACTCTTGCTTTACTCCAAAGCGAGACGCATGTGCTGTGTCTGTGTGGTGTGACCTGGTTTTGTGACTCTTAGGAGTGGGTTTCGTGTTCTTTTAAACCTGGAAAGTGTGTTGACATCTGCTGGCTTTTAGATTTAATGTTTGTTTTTGAATAAGATATGATTTATTAACATTTTATTCATGCAAATTGTTCCATCCGGTTTACCACCCATGGGGAAACCCCTGGCCAATTTTCAAAATAGTATTTTTTTGTAAATTGCTTTTTTCAGAGTAACTAATGCATTAAGGTTTTATTTTGATTTACAACTAATAGTTTATTTATAGCCTTCAGGCCTTTGTTAAAATAACATGTTTGGCCTTTGTGCTCTATCTACTGGCTTTGGAGCCCTCCAAAATTTTGTTTGCTCCAAGACCAAAGTGGCCTTGCCCTAAAAATGTTGTTACAGCTTGAAGCCTATTGAAACTGTAATGAAGTTTTAAATAACAGATTTACATACCTTAAAATGCATTACAAAAATCCATAATCATGTCTCAGAAAACCCATACAAATCCATTTTTAAAGCAGTAAAATTAAAAGCTTCGCTCTATTTTGATTGTAAATTAGCCGGCACTCAAAATGTTCTAGCTACAACCCTGGTTATAATATTTTACTGGTTGCGACAATCAACCCTCTATCCTCCCGACGGTGGCAGACATAATAAACATTAACATAATTTATAAACCATAAACAGAGCACTGGCAGTCTAGTACTTGCAACATTGCACAGCAATATCCGGCTAAAATTATGTATCCAACCGCCACTTTATCTCCCTTACAATTAGGTCAAGTTATATCCTTACCTGCAGAGAGGTTCACAGAAGTTATAAAAAGAGGCACAGGCACTTTGAACCAAAGTGTCAAAATCATGAAAAAACAACGCCATTTTCGACATGTTCGAGCCTATGTTGGTGGTCTTGACAAAGTTGACAACCATGACAACACTCCTCGCTACACTCCATTTCAGTTCCTTTCTTTGGGCATAATGAGTGCGCGAGACTGAGTGAGAGGGGGAGTTCCATCCGGGCAAAGGGATGAAATGAGACCTTGAATTTTCTTTTTTTTTAGCCGTAACGTAAGGGTAAACATTTTATGTTTTAGCTACCAATTCCTCAAAAGAAATATTAAAAAAGGGGAAATACAGTCCAAGATACATACATAAAAAATTCTATTAAATCCCTTTAATTTATTAAACTTTCGCGAGAATATTTCAATCTGTTCAACCAAACGATTGGGTTTTACCTACCAATTCCTCAAAAAAAATATTAAAAAAGGGGAAATTCAGTCCAACATATTATTAAAAATCTATTAAATCCCTTTAATTTAAACTTCCGCGAGGGTATTTCAACCTGTTCAACCAAACGATTGGGTGGACCGTATAGTTTAGTGACGATTTAACACTACACCCACTACACTAGAGTAGAGGTAATAAAAATAAAAAACATTTAAGGCAAAACATCGTTCCTTGCTTTAGAATGTGGTGGCCGGAATGGATATATTTCTCATCTCATACATGATTTCTCGAATCTCGTTAATCTGAGTGTGAGATTTATAAAATAAAATTAAAAACCATCAACAAATTATTTTCTATGAATGATATCACATCACTAAACTTACGTATCCTCCCCTGTCCTGTTTTCGAGGTACATGTACCATGCCTTTTTCTTTGAATTGAAAATAAAAAAATGATGCCATATATCAACTGATGCCCTAATTACCTTCCTTTGTTTATAAGAAGTATGCAAACATATATTAAAACTTGATAGACATTGAAACTTTCACACCACGCACCGATCTTCAATGACTTCAATAGCGTCCCATTTGTTTTGAGTTTTACCTGTTTTCGAGGCAAACAAGAAAGTATGGTGTCCCGGTGAAGCTATACGCGGAAGAAACATCTGCAGTGGTGTTCTGTGAGACTTCGTGTATGACTCTATAGCCAGCAGTTGTCTTCATTTTATTCAAAATATTTTTTATTTAATTAAAAAAATTACCATGGTAATTTGCAAAAACTAAAAAAATAAAATAAAAGTGTAAATAATTCTTGGCTTTCAAATCTGATTTTTATTTAGTTTTGTGTCTTTTTATGTTTCTTAACATTTATAATAAAGCATAAAAAAAACAGTGATAATTGAATCACCAAGCCGATGTTTAAATTTTAATATTATTAATGATATATATGAGGGTTACACTACAGTCTACACAAATTATTCTCCAGACTATAAGAAAATGATATAAAAGAATGCTCAGCAGAATGTTCAGTCACATGATTTGATCATCGTGAATTGTGAATTGAAAAAGTGTTTGATGAAACTTTTTCGGTGGGCAAATTTTTGTACTGTTATGGCCCTGACAGTATGACATATTTTTGTACCTTGTAGAACTTTTTGCATTTACAAACCAGTGGAGCCTTACATGTTTCTAAGTTTTGGTCAAAGGAGAGGAGACTCTTTGCTTGGCAAGTCAAACCACAAAAATTGTATCTAGGGACTGTTTACATTGCGCAGAGAGGTAAAAGATTTGCCTCGATTTCAGGGTCGCCTTGATTGAATACAGGACGTCAATGGTAAACCGGTATTCTCCCTTTTTTATGTTGCACAAAAAAGTGGGCGTCTAAAATTCAAAAAAGCGTAGCCGTAATGTGACGTACATGTAGCCCCATCAGTAGTGCCAATACTCCAGTTGCCGTTGAGCCGTCCCTGGAGACAAAGCACCAGATCGTATCAACCACTTTCGACATGACCTACTCTCTGTCTCTGAAGGAACGTCCCAGACCTATACGCCGCACGGACCATGGACAACTTGTCACCAACTTTAATAATGTTATCTTTTATGAATCACTCCAAGAGACTGGGAATGCTAATAATGCTTTTAATTGTATAATTAGTGCCATACATGATTCCAAGGTTACTGGTATTTCTAGGAAATCAAAGGCATGGTTTGATAGGGATTGCTACATTTTGAAAAATGAGGTCAGGCGCTCATATAACGCCATAAAGCGCTCCAAAGGGAGTAACAAAGTGGAACTCCTCAAACACCATAGTGACCTCGTAGTAGAATTCCAACGAACAAAGAGAAAAAAGAAGGCAATACACGAGGAAACAATGTTGGCTCGCAAGATTGCTAAGGCTGAGAATGATATTAACGATTTCTGGCATTTCTGGAGACATAGTAAAACAAAATCATCTCCTACTGTATGCAAGTCCAACCTGAGATCTGGCACACCCATTTTTCGAACATGCTGCAATCCCCCGAACCAGTTGCTATACCTGCATTTATTCCTAGTATATCTGATGTTATTCTTGATGCACCTATCACATTAATTGATGTTAGAAGAGCTATCAATCATGCTAAGACCAGTAAGTCCCCAGGACCAGACGGTATAGCGTACGACTGTTACAAAGGTGCCATAGACATTTTGTCCCACCCCCTTCAAGCATTATATGACTATATTTTCACACATGGTACATGCCCTGCTATATGGCTGGAAAGCCACCTCCTTACCCTCTATAAGGGCAAAGGTCAGTTGACATCACCTGATGCATACCGAGGAATAGCCCTCCAGGTATGTGCAATGAAGCTTTACACATATATACTGTCTCAGCTTCGACTTTATGTTTGGGCTGAGAAAAATGATATAATCCCTGAGCAACAACATGGTTTTAGGCATTCTAAGTCCACACAAACTGCTATAACTGAACTGCGTGCACTAGTAAAAGATTCAATTGACAAGCCAAAATGTCCACTCTACGTAACTTTCGTAGACTTCACCAAAGCATTCGATAGTGTGGATAGATCATTACTTCTTCAGAAACTCACATATCTGGGTGTGTCGTACAAGTTCTTACACGCTTTAGCCGCAATGCTAACACAGAACTTCATACAAGTTACCGTCGGTAACTGGGTGAGCGATCCAATAAAACAGACCAGGGGTGTTCCCCAAGGTGAATGTTTATCACCACACCTTTTTTCGCTGTTTACCTCTGACCTCCCCTCTGCCTTGATAGGTGACATGGAAGATGTCCACATTCTCATGTATGCGGATGATGTAGCTATTTGTTCAAATAACTTGACCTCAATGCATCAGGCTATGATCAATCTAGACCACTACTGTGAAACTAATAGAATGAAAGTCAACACTGGTAAAACTAAAGTCATGAAATTTCGCAAAGGAGGGAAACTAGCATCATCTGATGTAGTCAAATATAAGGGAGAAAGTCTGGACATCATAAATCAATTTACATATCTGGGTGTTGTTTTCCAAACGAAAGGTGGCTTGTCAGGGCACACCAAGCATCTTCGTATAAAACAAGGGTATCTCAACATGTGCAAAAGTTGCTATGAGAATCCCACTTACCAGAATATCTCTGTCCTCACTTGAGCGCATATTCCTTAGTATAGTCCTTCCAACCTCAACTTATGCATTAAAAACACTAGCCCCAAACCTCACCGACAATGACTATGTTTCTGGATGAGATTCAAGGGAGACTAATCAAACTGTGGTTTGGTGTGTCTAAATATGCGTCGACCTCCTCTCTTATGTCTGCCATTGGATGGCAACCAGCCTCATTTTTAGTGAGAGAGTCTTTCCAAAACAATACACGTCTTGACCCACTTCATTATGCTCCTGCTCCTGATAGTCTCTCCTGTGACCGTACTAGACGTAATTTAGGCATGTGGTATAGCAATGGTCTTCACCATCTACTCTGCAGTACGTCAAATTGTTATAGGCCAAATATGTGCATTTGCAAACTATGTAATCAAACAGCATTTGATAAGACCCATCTTCAGCATTGTCAGTGGCTGGCTGTAGGTTGCAACCCTGCCGCAGGTTCACTCATCAATATGATGAGTATCAATGATATTGTTAAAGCATTATATAGCCTGCAATAAATCCAACAGGCACTGCTCAGGTAATATATACTTATTCTAAAGGCATTGTTTTAATATGTAATAATGTTGTTATGAGTGGCTGCTCAAATTGTTACGCTGTGTATTTAATTTTACACATTATATTCTTAACTGAATAAAACGATCGAACAACAACAATAATCCACCTGCAATACTCTGGACTTCCTCAGGATCGGAGGAAGTCCAGAGTATTGGCACTATTAATCATGTTAATCATGTTAATGGGGCTATGTGTGACGAAGTTCGGTAATTTTATTTATAATATATTTTATGTACGTTACCATTGCTGAGACTGTCTTCTGATTCGACGTTTCCTCGACTGCTGCCACTTGTCCCAAAACCACACACGAGCATAAGCAAACCAATCACCGTAGCTAACGACAAAGTTACTACGATTGCTGAGAAAAATGTATCCGACTCTTGCCCTTCTGCCAGCCCATCGTTGACGCCATTTCCAGCCATTTTGGAGGTTCCCGCCGCGGCTTGTATGGAAAATCTAACGGCTAGTTTTAACGGGTTTGACCTGAATTTTTTTGTCAACGTGTGGGGGTCAACTAGTCTTAGTCCCATTGTTAGGCGAAAAAAACATTGTCAACAGAGGACGCTGTTGCTTTTTACGACTACCCTACAGCGTCTTGGAATCAAGACTAGTAAATTTTACAAGGGGAGACTTAGACAAGTTGAAGAAGGTATGCTAAAAATAGAACAGGTTAGCGTCCGTAAACAAGTTCACACATGCTATTGATTGTTGTGTGGGTCTTTAAATCACGAGCGATCGCAACAAAAACAAAGTCTTTTTCTTCAGTTCCCCCATGGTTCCCCACTACTATTCTTGACCATGTCGGGCCAACGATTGATCACCGATGTTTTTGCTAAACATAAGAAGGAAGTTGATCGTTCCAGGAAGGCAAAGGCAGCTGATGAGGAGGCAGAATTGACAAACCCCAAAAATGGTAACACATGATTATGATTTCTGACTTTCCACTCAGTTTAGTTACACTACACCGAAGCAGCAGCAACAGAACACTAACGTCTATTTTATAATGTCTATTTAATTAACAGTATAAACACAAAATTACCATAACATAAATCATTAACGCTTAAAGGGTGTGTACAACATTGGTAATTGTCAAAGACCTGTATCCAAACTTGATGTGATCCAACATATACATGAAATAACAAACCTGTGAAAGTTTAAGCTAAATCGGTCTTCGGAGCCATGAGAAAACAGTGAAAAACCCCCTTATGTGTTTTAACTTCTTTTCAAACATCGGAATTTATCCTGCAGGATAAGGACTATTATTTTACTCATTTCCTAAAAACTATGGCATTTCAAGCAAAACTATTTCAAGGGAAGTTTTCCACCATGACCATCTTTTATACCATGGAAGTTATGTGCAAATCTGTGAACATTTATATTTTCATTCTTACCAATGTTGTACACACCCTTTAACCATCTTTTCCTTCCTCCATGCTTTAACGATGCTTACATATAAAAAAGGTCTGTCGCAAACACCAAGCTGAATCCTTGGCCAAGTCGTATTAGTTGGGCGGGGCACACCAGGTGGCATGGTTTATATTTGTGATACACCATGTTTATAAATGATTATAAACGCGATAAATCTGTGGTGTTTTTTTAAAACAGATGATCGAAGGTTGACACATGGAGGAAAGAATGCTGGAATTATTGCAATCATGAACTAGAGTAGTTGTAGTAGTACTAGTAGTAGTATTGATCGTAGAACAAGGGTTAATAAATTTGTTTTTTTCGCCTTTTTAGTTTTGTGAGTTTTTGTCAACAGGAGGAGGGCGTCGGTGCTGCTTAGTTTACTGGGGTTTTTTGTTCTGTGACTGTCATTGTCAGAATAAGTCAAAACAGTAATAATATAGACTAATAGGCCTATAATTAGTCTTGAACCCAACATAGTTGCGATAATCATAACCCTCCATCCTCCCGACTACATGCCCAAACAGCGACCTCACAAATGTCAATGAAGAGCTTTCATTGGCTGAGAGGTGTGTGTGGCGCGTACAATCGTGCATGTTTTCATGGTTTGTGCACAATTGTCATCAGTGCATGCTTAAAGGAATGTGATAGTGCAGTAGGCTACATTGTTTTGTCCACTGTTATTGCATCACACTTGAAAGCCTGTCAATTTTGTTGATGTTGAAGGAAGTAAGTCAAAGTACAGCATAGATAGGGTCTACAATTTGTGTTTTTATCTGGTTTGTTTTGAAGTTTTGGATGAGAAGGCTGCCAGGGCGCTGTTGAGAGAAAAAGAGCTATCCGTACTTCAGCAGTTTGATCTCTGTTGGAAGTATGGGCCCTGCACAGGTATGGATTAGAGATCCTCTAATTAGTAAAACAATATTGTGATTTTGATTACAAAGGTCAATGTTTTGCACCAGTCAAGACTATTCATTCTATAAAAATCTTCCGGTGCTTAACTGTAAGCACATGACTGACTCAATCATACAAATCCAGGGTGATCGCGCGAACTGGTTGTCTTATTTTCTTGCTACATGTGTGTAACTTGTGAAAAACACTCGCGCTTAAGCAAATTTCTTTTGCTATAAAGTAAGCAGAAAAGTTTGCATAATATTATAAAGCAGCTCTATAGCATTGGGCCCTTGGCACAATTTCATAGAGTTGCTTTATAAATAGCACAGAATATTGCTTTGCTATTCTGAGCAGAAAGGAGCAGGATACCAGTCACAAATTAAATGGTATTTTTGCTGGCAACCTTATTCTGGTGAGCTTTAAGTATGCTTGCGCACAAGCGAAAATTCCTTGCTAACCTATGAAATGTGTGAGGTAAGTTGCCAAACGACATTTCCTTTCCAGGGGGGTTGCATGGAAGCCTAATTCACATTATTTTTGACTGCGAGGGGGCGTGTGTGAACCAAATTTACATGATGCAAAACAAGTAAAATAAACTATTTTTTCATTGTTATTTTTTATTAATAATTATTTGGTCACTGATACAAGAAAACAACATACAGACAGTCAAAATATGATAAAACTTTTATTGCGATGCACTTGAAAGCACCCTCATGCAGTCAAAAATACAGTCAATAGACCTTATGCATTGACGTCACCAAGCCGCCATCTTAGAGGTAAACTGATGATGAAACAATGGAAACGCGCTGATTTGTACGCGCGGCGCACAAGACTGGCCAATGAGCATCTTCCTTTTGACCTCTAGGTGAGGGCGCCCTACTCAAATGACGTCATATGCAATAAGGTCTATTGCCAAGTAGCTGACTGCCAAATATTCTCCACTATTTCAAGAAAGGTTAGTCATCCATGCTCAGACATGGGGGTTACTGTTCTAATGCTAAAATTTCTGGACTCTGGCCAGTGGTCTAGTGGGTACATTTGTTCCAAGCCCTGGTGTTGTTTTTAGCAGTGTTGCTTCAGATCGACTGATTGGTTCCCGTTATCCAACAGGTATAACGAGACTAGAGAGATGGGAACGCGCAGAGAAACACGGCCATAACCCACCAGACCTCATCAGGCAAATCATCAAACGGAATCCAGAAGCAGATGAGTACACCCAAAGGTATGTACTTGTCTCTATTGAAAAGAAAAATTTAGTTTAGTCGAGAGCAGGTCATGCCACGGAAAAGTTACTAAACTTGCATTTTGAAGGGAAGTGTATTTTCTGTCTATTGAAAACTCATAAGAATACAGCACTCACGCAAATGCCAAGATGATTCCGTCTGCACATCCAAATGGTTAGATCTTGATACATCGAGGTCGAGCAAAAAGCTCTCAATTCAATCAATTCACACATTTTTTGATTAGCATATTTTTTATGGCCAGGGATGATATTTGATAAATGAGAAAGTTCCTAGATACAAAATCTGCTTGGGCCTAGATTCCCCTTATACTAGACCCAGAACTTCCAAGATGTTACAATTCAGGAGGTTTACAGACTCTCTGCACCAACAGAAATACAGAGCTCTGGGTTTGGACACAGTGTAGACTATTTGTTTCTCCCTTTGGCGACTGTTTTACTTCTTTCAAGGGAATTTGAATGCTCAAAGAGGTTTTGAGAGAATCCTGAAATCATCAAGATCCTGAGAAATCCCATGCCTGATGACAAATCCTCACAGCAAGGTTGCGACGCTGGCAAAGATGGAACGAGGGGTCACTGAAAGTAGTGAGCTGGGCCACCTCTCGTTTGAATGGGGCAAGGGAAACATTAAGGTTAGTGGACAGTTTGTACACAAATCTTTTTTAACATATTTATGACACTTGTCTTTTTTTTTTTTCATCTTCAGTTTGTGGCGTGATTACCCGTTGTAAGATGTGAGCTGTGCTAGAAAGGATCAACTCGGGGAATACTCTGGACATTGACGAGCCATACTCGAATACACCTACATGTATGTACAGAATGAACACTGGTCGGTCAAGCGAACCATCCTTTCTCTTCAACTCGAGTGGACCACAGATAAGGACTTCCACCACCTGGACATGCCACATGTTGTACCTCGCCTGAGAAACTCTGAAGTCAAGGTTCTAGACCTCAATACTTTCAGATTGGTTGACCTTTATTTTGATCCAGCCATCTTGTCGTATCTTCTATTCAAATATATGTAACCAAACCGAGGCAGGAAGGGAAAGTAGTCTGGTACTTTTCTGTAACATGAGCATTAGTATCCATCACTGTGACTGTTATACAGGGTACATGTATTTGACCAAGAGTGCTCCAGAACAATACAGAGGAGGTCGTACTCTACAAAATAATGTGCCTACTATATCCTACAGACAAAGCAATGTTAATTGAAGATAGAACAAATTGCTAAAGTTTATGAGAAAACATAAACACTTTTTAAAGTATATTTATGTGAATGACACATATCAATAATTTAGACAATGTATAAAGTACGCCGGCAGAGTCGTTGAAGGTCAAGGTTTTCTGGTCTTGCTAATTATCGATAGAAAAGTTAAGGGCAAACCCCTGGAAGTGTTCACAATGGACTCTGCACTTGCTGCAAGTCTGATGTATTCAAACACCGAGTGTTGTTAAGTGCATGCTTTAGAGTCCCTCATGCTTTTATCAAAGTAATGTACGTTGAACCACAAGGTCCCCCAAAACATGTGTGAGACCTGCATGGTTTATTTACAGGGCACTGTAAAACGAAAACGCTGTACAGAATATATTTTAGATATTTTTAACTTTAACATAGATTTTATAGGGGGACTACCATCATCTTCACAGCAGGTAGCCTGTGGGTTAAATGTACAAACATGTTTTTAAACTTTAACATAATAATAATAATATCAAGCATTTATAAAGCGCCATCTATCTAGCTAGGCTATTCCGAGGCGCATATTATTACCCCTGGTCACTGGGCCATTTTTATCAATCCTGAAACCATATCAGCTCCCTGGGGAGTATATACAGCCTGTGCTGCAATATATGCGCTACTAGGCTAAATCCATCACAAGAACCATCTCTGCCCTCACAGGTACCCATTTTACCCCTGGGTGGAGAGAAGCAATTATAGTTAAGTGTCTTGCTCAGGGACACAAGTGTCACGACCGGGACTCGAACCCACACTCTGCTGAACAGAAACACCAGAGCTTGAGTTCGGTGCTCTTATCCACTCGGCCACGACACGCCACTGATTTGTTTGGGGGACTACCATAATCTTTTCAGTCGGTAGCCTGTGGCTGTATGTGGCATTATGAACTCTAACCCAGGCCAAGTTTGCACAAGGACCATTTGTTGACTAGCTGCTTATATTTACTGGTACTCATGCAAAAAAAAGCATGTGTCGGGTACCCAAAAATATCGAGCACAGTTCGACAAATGGTCCGTGCTCCAACTTGCCCAAGTTACTGCACACGCGCAATCGGTTTGCTATTCTATGTACAGCCAGAATCCTGCTACAGATATGGTCATGACGACAGCCCCCTGTACATTTACCAAATGTAGTACACCACTAATTGAATTGGTGTTCTTTATTTAACAGTAATCAAGTAGTGACATAGTTTTTCCCACTTTTTGTTGTTGGTGAAAATGTTTCTGTAATTCCTAAAATAAATCATGAGGTAAATTTGAGTTTAAAGGAGACATTTTTAAGTAGTAATAAAACACACTTTTTACTGTACACATTCGTTCTTAATTGAATTTCTGTTTTTATCAACACTGTCAAACTCTCAACCCTTAATAAATTTGGTAACTTATTTTCAACGAATTTTTTTTGACAATCCAGGTACAATACATCATTTACATGTTTTTAGTAAGATCGGTAATGCAGTTGCAATTGGCTTTTCCCATGAAATATGCTAGTTACAATCACACTTGCATACAGACACTATTGGTTGGCAAACACTAGAGTTGTGCACTGGGCAGACGCATGTGTCACGCCATCATCAATCCCGTACAAAAAAGCAACGTTTCCTCATTTTGCCAACCGGTAGTTTTAGGGAGCATCTCAAAAAACGGAACAGTAGATAACATTCTAATTGGATGGTATAAGTATTCCAGCGTGTGCTCAGGGACCGCTTCGTTGGACCAGTGGAACGATTTCGCTGAAGTGTTCAAAATACTAACGCGCGTATCCACTTGCTTGTTTTTGTAGGATTGCTCCTGTATTTTGGCGGAACGTTCTGTAAGTCGAATGAATTGCGGGAATGTTGTTTTTCGTCAAGAACATGTGACTTTTGAGACGCTTCCTTAGTGTGCACGGTCAATGTGCAATTTACATATTTCCTGGGAAGGGTTCATTAAGGGAGCTCACCATCATCCATACCACATTTCTTAGAGTGACAGGTTTGACTGTTACACAGGCAAATAATCCAGAATGCTATGTACATAGTCCCGACAGATTTTCCTGAAATGTAAATTTCTACTGGAAACTTTTAATGGGCACCCAGGCAATGCCCAGCATGGGGCACTTGCCTCACGCCAAGTCCTCCAAAACGCATGACAAGAGATTGTCTCCATTAAATTGATTGATATAAAACTGTACCCTAAGACACCCACTACTTTCAGCATAGGGTCAGTGATGCCAATCTTCAACAGAATCCCAAAGAGTGCCTAAATAGATAGGTTGCAGTATGACGTAAATCGGCCATCTTTACGGGCAATTTGGAACACACAGTCATGCGTTACGCGTGAGAACGGCGTGCAGCACGCTCACATTTCACAAAACTCATTGCGTGATTGGTTAGTAAACGACGCGGCTGCGTTAATAATTTGAGCGCTTGACGCGCCTGCAAGCCACAATGCGATTTGCCCGTAAAGATGGCGTCTACTGGGAACTATCTATAGAACAAACCCAGTGCTAATTATGAGAACCTCTATCGTCTTTCCGTTGTCAAGGAAAACCATTACCACGGGTGGGCATGGAAGCATTTTCAGAATACTGACATGAAGTTAAAGGGACACGTTGCCTTGGATCAGGCGAGTTGGGCTATGAAAAGCGTTTGTAACCGTTTGTTATAAAATGCATTGGATAGAAAGATGTTTTAAAAGTAGAATACAATGATCCACACAAGTATGCCTTGAAATTGCGTTTTCCTTTTACTTTGCGAACTAACACAGTCTGCCATTTTGTGGAGTCAATAAATTTACTCTACACAATGGCGTGCTGTGTTAGTTCACGATGTAAAAGGAAAACCACGCAATTTCGAGGCATTTTTGTGTGGATCATTATATTCTACTTTTAAAACATCATTCTAACCATATGCATTTCATAACAAACGTTTTCAAACGCTTTTCATAGACCAACTCGCCCGATCCAATAAGGACACAAGTGTTAAGAGCGGGACTTGGACCCACACTCTGCTCAACAGAAATAAAAGAAACTTGAGTCCTGTAAGCTTGACCACTCAGCCATGACATGCCATCATTGTGATGATAATACAGAATTGAATGGTCTCTAGTGGGTTAAAGCCATAGAAATAGAACCCGGAGAACGCTGAGCTGGACCGCCCTCTGTGTCGTCTGTGGACGCGGCATATCGATACCACGCGACACGCGTGTATGGCAAAATGATCATCACGTGACACGCGTGTATGGAAAAATGGCAACGCACAGAGACCGTTTCTACGTGTTTTCATTGGTCAATGTTCATGACGTCTACTGTATGGCAAAATATTATCACTGGCTTAATGCTATACACTTTTGCCATACACGCGTAAAAAAATGGCGTACGCGCGTCCATAAAAATGGTCTCACAACGAAATCGCACGCACAATGACGCACTCAGCGTTCTCCTGGTTCTATTTCTATGGTTAAAGCTCAAAAACTGAACCTCTAACTTTCTGAAAATCCTGTATATTTTTTATGGCTTGCATGGCAATGATAAAAAATGCGCATATCTCTCAAGGAAACGATATCACGTAAGCCGTTTACATTACCCGCTGTTAATTACAGGATTCAAACTAGTACTGTTACTCGGCATGCTGGTGGTCTAGCTGTTAGGACATCTCCTCTAGAATGCAGAGGTCCTGGGTTTGAATCCAACCTGAGTAGACTGTAAATTTGTTTCCCTGCTGGACTCCAAAAGCACCATGTATATTGTAGACCAAGTAACCTATGACATCCCATGTTTACAAAAGAGCTCACAGAGCCTGGACTTCATGCAGGCATTATTTGTACACAACTCAAGGGAAGACCACATGAAAACTTACTTTTTGTGGAGATTGCACTGTCAGATTTGTATCAACTTTTTCTATGAAGAAAGTAGGCACATCTCAAAACTTGTACAGCTGTAATTTTCAAACTCATGAATTTATGTGGAAATTACATATGCCACAATATGTAAAATTTCCCGTTTGACCAGTGTAGTAATTTCTCGCCTGCCAAAAAAGGTCCTGGAATGTACTTGTAAGGTCACTCTTTTTGTTAACACGGGTTACATGGTCTATACAGTGCTCATCGGTGTTAGAGTAAAAACCAAAAGGAAATAACTGTCAGCTTGTATACCGCGTGTGTGGGATCAATTTTCTCTTCAGTCTACACAGACCTTGCATCACACCTCGCCTCTTGGTTGAGTTCAGTTCTTGGTGGATGGTGAAGTTAGCACAGCGTAGGAGCCCCTTCTTCTTACATTAAAAAATAAAAGTTCAAAGTTTTCCACTGGGTTCTTGTCGTCAATGCAAATGGAAGTAGTGGTCAATAGCTGCAGAGAATGCAGCAAATCCTACACATCCCGCGACACCAGGCTTGAGTCCAGCTGTCAAGGTAGAACAGAATGGAAACGGCATCAAAGATGGCTTTCACAGGCATGCAATAGCAGATCAATGTAAATTCCAAAAAGTTATACATGTTATAATAATAAAACTAGAGAGAGCACTCGTTATGTCACATAGGTATGTAACTCCGCTGACCCGTCATGGGCACAAATTCCCATCGGGTAAATTACAGACAAAATTTTGTGAACTGGTGCATGACCTGTGTTATACAATATGTCAGCACCATTTTTTTGATGGCCGATATATAACTCTCTGGTAAAATCCTCAACTTAGGGAAAATTTTGGCAGCCTCAAACAAAGATATTGACAAAATAGGGAGACCGCCAACATCGGGGCGAGAAAGCTCAGTTGGTAGAGCACCGGCACGTTAGTACGGAGGGTGCAGGTTCATATCTCGCTCTAGTAAATTTGTCTTTATTCAACACAAAATTATTGTTTATATCTGTAATGAATATCAGCAATTTATCATACCTCTGTATCCTATAAGTCCACCTGTAACACAGCCTGCCATGGGACTGTTCTTCCAGTCACTCTGACCTCGATACTAAAGTCAAGAAGATAGAAAAAAATACAATTAGGCTACATCAAAATACTTATTAACCCTTTAGAGACCATAGCAGCCGGAAGCGGCTTGTGACAAAAGGCCTATAATGGCTGCAATTATCTGCAAGGTCTGACCTTCTTCCACTCAGCCAAAAAGGTCAAGGTAAAGGTCATGCTCTGGATTGACATTTTCCAATGTTTCCCATGTTAGCATACATCATACATGTAGTGTTTCAAAAAACAAAAACAAATTTCCGTTTTATATTAGTTGTTTTTAGACACTTTTACAAAATGTTGATGATTGATTATTACACAGAAATGAATGATCTCTAAAGGGCTCATAGTCAATGTGGATCTGTTTGTGAATGTAATTTCATTTAGTTTCATTTATTACCTCTGGTTGTGAAGCCAAGGATTCTCAGAGATGTAATCTTAGTAATCACTATACAAGCCAAGAATCAGTTCAATCAAAACTATGTACGGAAGTTGAACCCAACTTACTGATTCTATAACACACTCTGTCCCCGCAAACATGGCGCCGATGAGGGCAAAATTCTTTGCATGGAAGACACTTCGCTTGCCCATATCTTTAAGGACGTCCCTGGCTTTTGTTTTGGCTGCTTGGTCAGGGTCAACAGGGTCAACGCTTGCAGCAAACAACCCAATGGCAGCTCCAAGAGCGAACCCTACAAAGTAAAGCACAAAATTATATGAGATTAACCAAATGTGCACTAAAAAACAAACTGCAAACCAAAACAGATATAAAAAAAACAAAAAAAAACAAACTTATCGAGTATGCACATTATGTGTTATGTAAAGCAGATCACCGTGGGTTGGTACGCGCCCCCTGATGACCCTAACACCCTGTTCATATATAGTGTAGGCCTATGTTTTTTTTCTCCATTTTTTATAATAACATATTGTAGGTCTAATATTTTTTGGGGGTGAACACAATCCCTTTCAAATGGTCTAAACCATAGTCCTAGAATAGACCCAAATTACAAGCCATCAAGCCATCTGGAAGAAGACATGATTTATACTTCAGCCAGGACCCAGGAGTGCCTAAAGCCCTTGGCTATACTAAAAATAAATAGACTGAGAGATTTGCCGTACTTTGCATACAGGAATTCCTAGAGAGGTGGTCATTGATAAAATATTATTTCAAAGAATCATCCCAGGCAGGGTGAGATTTGACACAGTACTTCTAGTTCTACTTGGCTAGTTCTCAACAGTCAACAGCCTGACATTACACATTTTTGAGATTGTTAAGCAAATTTGGGGGCAAAGTAGGGCATGCACAACATTTGTTTGCAACCATACAGCTCAAAAGAATGCAATGACAATTGTGAAGGGTTTTACCTAATTAAAAAAAAATGTAAATAAGGTGTACTTTGGTTCAAGTTCTGTATCAAACTGCCACTTTTTCATTAAATAAAATAGTATCTTATTTACTGAAATGAGATATTGCTTGTGTTGTGATAAAAGCAGCAGTCAGCATGGTCACATAATGTATGGTCACATATATAATGTATGGAAAATGTCCCCCTTTTTTCATTAGAAATTTCCGAAATAGTCCAATCCACTAGTAGTAGTACTCCACTAGAAAAAAAACCCCACAGCAATGCCAATGGGTTGAATGAGTGCCAGTCAACTTCAAGTTCAAGGCATACGATACAGTATTCCACAAATTTAAAGCTGACCTCCCAAACTTAATTTTTTTAAAGTAGGTCATAACTTGAACTCTCAGACTGTGAAATATGCCCCACTGAAGAGATGGGAGAATTAAAAATAAAATGCAGCAACTTAGTAATTTAGTATTTAGTAAACTTACCAAGCACACAACTCATGACAGTTTTGAATGTACAGCTCTCCATTGCGCGCTCTACCGTGAGTTCCTCCCGTGTTTTGGGCGCTTGTGGCAATCCGAACTGCCTCGTCCCTTCGTTGTGTTTCTTCTTGTTTGGTCCGATAAGAGAATCCATCATTTCAACCATATTCACAGGGGACATTTCTGTGTTATTTGCGTCGAAATTTGGCTTGGTATTGTCATCCATGTTGCTGCCGCTGTAAGTCGCCATGTTGGATAATATTTTTATGTGTACCAGTTGAGGGCGCTATTTCAAAAGAACGTTCGACTTCTTTTTTGTTGGGGGGGGGGGGGGGGGGCGGGACGGCAGTGCTTTTAGTTCTTCTCATAGAGATCGAGAGTCCTTGTCCAGCAAACGTATGTTGCAACTTATATGAATTTTTGAAAAAACAATTTAACAGCACGGTGTCGAAGGTGTGTGGTTCTCTGACAGCACAATGGAAATCTTTGGTTGGCTGTCATTTTTCGGCACAAAGGGGGGGGGGGGGGGGGGGTGGGGTGGTCCTTTTTGGCCGACATCGACGCAAGAGAGGAACCGGAGATTCACATTAATTCGGGCTTTATTTTCAATATCTTTGCGTGTTTTAAGTCACATGTATTTTCAATTTGACCATTAAATATATTTTTGTTAATTACAAACGGTTGTTCACTTTGTCATTACCGATAACCATATCTTACAGAGGGAACTAAGTTGTTTGAAAAACAATAGATCAACCTAGGGTTTTCATAAAGCTCTAGCAAAAATAAAGTAACGATTTTAAGTCCCGATTTAAACAGTGGTATTTCGGGAGATTCATCATCAACTGCTCCGAAGTAATCTTATTCTGCTTCTTCTGTTATGCATTCCAATAACAAGCATTATTAAAGTAAACAATGAACAACACAGATTCAAACACTAAGCAAACTATAAGGCCGTTTTAGCAGGAGATTCTGTCCGTCCCACGGAGATTCTGTGTACCCCCCCCCCCCACCCCCAATCGGCGAATTTTGTACACATTTCTTCTAATAGGCCTACCTGCCACTTTTAAATTAACCTCCTTATGGGGGGGGGACTGAATCTCCGGGGCACAGATTTCCCTTTGACACTATTACCGAATGAACGGCTTTTGGCAAGTGGCTACAGCTGTGTCATAGGGAAATCTGTTCCCCGGAGATTCGGTCCCCCATGGTAAATTAACATGGGCTGGAGGAGGATGATTCAAAAGAGGACGCTATCAAAAGAAGTTTGTACACAGTTCGCCGTATGGGGGTGGGGGGGGGACACACAATCTTCGGGGGACAGAGTCTCCTGTCACACTGGAACGCCAAAACCTATCCTCCTCCAACGTCGTCGTTGCAGCCAATGAGCCAACGTCCGTTGTCTACCAAACATAGTGATAGTGCAGATTATTCTGCTCCAAAAGCGAGGGTCGATAATAATAGTTACGATGGCCTATTGCTATTTTCGATCCGTAGCAGGATTGTGGATGTGCGTCAGTGATGAGCCGGTAGTATCATCATCTGCAGTGGTTTCGTCACTACTGCCGGTGCACTCGTCATCCTCAGCGTACCTAGTGACATATCGACCTCCTTCCCAAACCATGTATAACTTCCTCCCGTCGTGTTTGATCTGCTTCACCATCTCTGGGGCGGTGATTTCACCCTCGGCGAGGGTTCTGTAGTACTCGATCATCGCCTCCTGCGCAGCCATCGACCGGTTTGAGAACCTCCGGAAAGCCTTGTACAAGGACTCGCCAAACTCACGGGTGGCGTTTGCACACTGACTCGCCAGTGGACAGATGACAGCGTGCTTGTAGACCTCTTCCTGCTTGATGCTCTGTAGAGCTGCAACTACACGTTCCTGGGCTTGGTGAGAGTTGTAGCTGATTGAGCTGGAGTAAGAGTTGACAATATTAATGGCACGGAAGGCGGAATCCAGTGGAGTGTGGTCCGTGAAGTACTTGGTTAGCATATCTTCAAGAGGGACATTTGGATCGACGTAGTTGACAGGGCGCTCCTTCCAGTCTCCGCAACCCCTTGATCCATCTTTAAGGAGGTTATCTTGGACCTGAAGCAGGTGGTCGAGCCTGTTAGAATCGAGGTTGATTCTCCAACGGCATGGCGATCGGTCTTGCGATATACCCTCTGTTGTGAGCTCTTGTGTTGCAGAAGAGCAGGGTAGAGGAGGAACATACATAGTCAACGATTCACCCTCTGGATCTCCGAGATTCTCATCTCCGTCTACATTCTTCGAGGAAGGTAATTCACTCTTCTTTGTCATTCCTTGGACATTCTTTTCATTTTCCATTCCCCTTTTGACATCAGATTGTGGAGAAATGTCCACGTCTGTTGCTATTAAAGTTACTCGTTTTCCTGTTTCCTTTTGCATGTTATCTTCGTCAGTAATCAAAACTTCTTCAGGCTTTGTCAAAATAACCCTTTTCTTGTCCACAACTCTGCCACAGGTCTCCTCGTGCTGATCGTTTTGAATATCCTCAGCTACAACTGGCTGCTTTTTGGGAACTACCTCAACCATTGCCAGAGATTCCCTTTCTTGTGGTGCGGTGCAATCTTCTTTGGACTTCTGTTGAATTAGCAAAGCACCATTAATGACATTGTCCACATTATCACCAACGTCAAGTATTTGATGGTCTCCTTCAGTGTGTGTTTCTGAAGGTGGCCGGTTTTCCTTTTCGAGTGGTTGAATCTCTAAATCGGATACTCTTGGCCTGACTTCATCCACTGGTGTTCGGAAAAGCCTGACGCCGATTGCTAGGTCTGGGCAGACATCAGATGATTCCTGGTCAGTGTCTGGGTCAACGGTTTCCAGTTGTGAGCCACCAGGCTTGCACACAACTGTCTCTGGCTTAATTTCATCAGGACACTGTGTATTCTCTTCGATGATTGGCTTCGGTTTCTCAGAATCTCGTTTTGAAGAGGTCTCTTTCAAATTGGCAGTCGCTGAATTTGTCTCCCTTTTAGCTTTTGTTTTCAACTTACTGCTTGTTTTGTTTGTACATGCTCGATCCACCTTGCATCTTGTAGATGTTAGATCAATCGGTACATCTTGGGATACTTTACTGTATTTCAGTTTTTCTTGTTCAGGGCGATGACGTCCAACAGACCCATAACTTTCTTCCGAGTGTTCATTCTGAAACGCAGGTGGAAGTGTTTGCTTGATGATAGTTTTGGTGGATGGCTCATGGATTTTACCGGCCAAGCTTCTAACTGGAACCTTCGAATGCACCACAACTTTGGGCGGATCACCCCGGGTACCTGTGGATACCTCATCAGACAAGCTTAGGAGTTTGTGAGGGGGGATTTTTGTGTCACAAACACTTGTGGGGCTTTTTGAATCCCCGCGATGTGTTGTCACAGTTCTGACGACCGAATCAACAAGAATAGGTTTATTTAGTTCATCAGACACGTCCGTCTTAGTTTCAGTGTTGGGACAAATGACATTTTTAGTGAGGGACGTCGTGGGTTTAGTTACCGGGGTTTCGACCTCGGTGGATCCTAATGAGGGGATGTCATGGGAAGTTTCGTCCTGCTGCTGACCAGTGGTCTTGACTTCCTTACAGGCGTTGTCTCCCAACTCGGGGACAACAGGGACTGTTTCTCTTGTAATTTCCACGTCTGTAGACACATGCCTTTCCACCATAATTTCTTCCCTTTGTTCATGATGGGGCATGGTATGGTTTGTCTTGCCAACGTCAACAAGCTGCTTTTCTTTCAAGGATAAGGCCGAAAAGCTTTTAGACACCTCGTCTGTGCGAAGCTTACCCTTTGGTAGGCAAGAACTGAGACTTCCTCGTCTCTCTATGTGTGGTTTTGATGAGTTCTTATTGCGGGGATTTTCATCTGGCACCTTCAATTCGTGATCGGACAAACTGTTTTCTGAAGACACTGAAAATAATATGAGCGTTTCCTTTTCCACGTGTTCTCGACTCAAAAAACCCTGTGTCGTTTGCTGAAGATTTTCAGCCAATTTACATGTGGGGATAGTTTTGCAGAAAGTGGTACTCTGTAGCTGGCAGTCGCCATTGGCTGACGACGGCATCTGACATGATTGCTCAGTAACTTGGCTTGTTTCACTGGGATAAGTTCCATTTTGCTGCTTTGATACTGAACTGGAACTTCGGCAACTTTTATTATCGGTTTGGTATTCAGTTGAGAAAACGAAACTACTCTCAGGTTTGAGTAAGTCACACGGGTCAGGCTTTGATCCCAAATCAGCGTCAATGTCCAAACTTTTCCTGTTTCTGTTCTCACCAACTTCAACGTCTTCAGGCTTGTCGTCAGTAGAAGCTTCCGTCTTGACGACTGCAACTGGGATAACTTTTTTCTCTTGTACTTTTTGTTTGTGTATATGCGCTCTTATTAGGTTAGTACAGCTTCGTCTCAGTGGGCCCTCGTTCTGTGCTTTCCCGAGGGGATTCAGACGACGGTGATGGCCGTGTCTGTAGCACATGTCGACAGGCTCTAGTTGTTTCAGTCCTTTCGGAAGCCGATCGAAGTAGATGTTACCTATGTAGGTTGGATCGACAACCTTGCACGGAGCCCAAGGTGGATTGACAAGATGCTTCTGTGACGAGCCCAAGCTTGAGCTTCTATCTCGTTTATTGCTCCCCTGCACTGTCTTGTGCGGCAAATCCCCGCACGGACCTTGGGGACGTCCGGGGAGGTTTGGAGGGCCGCACCGGCCGGGAATCAGTCTTGGTAGGTCAGCCTTTCGTTGGGCAGAGAGCTGTCTGTGAAATGTCGGCTTGGTCGTAGTCTGAACAGCGTCACGCTGCAACGCTGGCTGAATATGAAACAAAAGAAGACAATAACACCACTTTGAGGGCACCCCACTACTGCTTCAAGAGTCTTGCAGAAAAAAGTATAAATCTAAAATATACCGTCTGGCACTTTTATGGCCACTTTAATACACGCTTAGTTAACATTGATACTATGTGATAAATTTAACTTGTGAAGGACAATCTTTAATGGAATAGTGTATTTCTTATAGAATTGTAAATCATGTAGCGATGCACGTAGCCTTCCACATAAATAGTAGTGTCAACATCACGTAGGAATGAACACCTGTTGTGTTGACACTAGCATGTCGTTATTGATAATATTATGGACTATTACAACAACAAATCCTCCAACTAGGATCGTTATCGTCGTTCATGAATAAGACATATTGTCCTTCAAGTCTGGTTAATAAATACCTTATGTCTAATGTGCATGGTCTCTGCACTCAGGACAGTAGCGGGGAAATCTGGGTCGGTCTCAATGGCTGGCAGCGGCAACTTCTTGCAAAACTGCAGATGAAAACGAACATTTCAGTAAATTCTGTAAAATACCCGAAGTCTTTCGAGTACTCAAAGAATTTGTGAAAACCTTTGACGCCAACTTACATTGCTTAACAGGCAGGGTAGGCCTATACCTTTGGCAATTACTCCAAAAATTAATTACCATAAAAACGTACTAGGTAAGGGTTACTGCAGCTGTTGATAATGTATACCATTTTCAGAAGCGATTTCCTTCTAAGGAATGTGGTTTTATGTAGAAAGGAATTCAAAACAATTCAAATCTGAGAAACGTTCATATGAAACGATTGCGTAATCCTATACGGATTATTTTTCCTGCGTGGACATAATCTCTCCAGATTTTCGGCAATATCTCAAAAACGCTACCATCTTTTGAAATAAAATGTTCACAGATTAGTTTTATTGTATGATCTAAAAACGTTTAAAAAACCCAAAGATACACTTGGCCTTTTAAGTTAAATTACCGATGGAAACATATTAGTAATCGCACACTTAAGTATGTCCAATAACGTTTGAATGCGAGAGACTTCGATCATTTAAAGCCGTGTCTAATGGCTTTTGTTTTGGCTCCGAGCAGGGTCTAAATAGAGCTGTTTAAAAAGAAAACATTGCGTAGCAGTTTTGTGCTAAGAAAATTTTTTTAACAACTATCAGTCAGACAAAATAGAGACATTTAGGAGACATCATGCTGGGGCCTTCATCCTGCAGTGGACCGACAATGGCTGCGGAAAGTCAAATCAATCAAATCAAAGTTCCCCACTGGGAAACATACCAGACAATGTATTTAAAAAAATAATATATATATATTTTTTTACCCTTACACCGATGTGTAAGCACTGAATACTCAGTACTTTCCCGAGTCAATCTGTCGGACTCGGAAAAATACTGAGTATACAGTGCTTATTACACATCGGTGTAAGGGTAACCAAACTATATTCTTTATCCCCGATGCAAACATTTACATTCTTAAATATTAATCACATGTTGAAATAAAACTATAGCAAGGTCTATCCCACCCATACCAGTCTACTTTGCAAGTAGTGTTACCCAAGATCGAGTCCGTGTGACTGTGAATAATTTGTTATAAGATCTCTATTAAATTTGCCCCTTTTGCCCGGAGGTGTAAGATGGTACCCTTTTAGTTACCGAGACGTGCTACACACGGTCATGAACTCTATGGGCGTAATGGGGGGGGGGGGGGGGGGGGGGGGGAGATAGACTCAACTACTTGCAACGGAGACCATGTACCAGGGATATACTCACTTAATTTGTGTACACTATATATCCTCTATGATCAAGGTAAATAAAATAGTAATAGACATTTTGTTTCATACTCTAAGTCTAAACATCAATGTTACATGAAGTCAGACAAATAAACTGAGAAACGAAAGAAGTACATAGGGCTAGCTATTTATGAGTTACGACATTATGATATAAAATAGCTGTATCAATTATTTGTTCTTGTAGATATGTAAGGGTCATGTCACACGAAGCAATTTACAGGCAACCAGTTCCAGGCAATCTCCAAGAACAAGAGAAACCGTTCACATTTGAATATTAACATATTATTCTTGGGGGTCGTAAGACACTGTTTGAAAAATTACTCTTGTGCTACCAATTAAGTGGTCGTGTATAGCATGCACGGCAGTTGGTTGCCTCCAAGTTGCCTGAAAAGTTTCCTTGTGTGACAAGGCCCTATAAAGACCCCAAACGAAAGTAGTTTTAACTGAATGTGAATACCCAGGTCTGAACACTGTAAATGAAGCGAGAACGTGGGCCTACCTCAGAGGTCTTCCCGGCTTGCCCTTCGCCGTTATCCCGTCCGCGTGGTGTACCCAGGTCGCCACCCTTGGTGGAATTGGTCAACTTTTTCATGTTCCACAAACAAAAATAGGCCCAAAATAGGGTAAATTTAAAATGGAAACATTAGGATCCTATTGTTTGTATGATTATTTTTAAAATCTAACTAACTATGTTTGCCCTTTGGATGAAGCGTGCGCGGTTGAGCAGATGCTACTTGGATGCGCTGGAAAATGGAAATGGAATGACTGCAGAACGCGCGCGCCTTTTTGCACATGAAACGCCCGCACACACAGTACACTACACCGCTTCAACCCCGTTCTCAAGGGTACCAATGAAAGACCACCTCATTTCGTCCAGAGGTTCACTTCAGTAAAAAACAGTAAAAGGAAGGTGCACACAACTCTTCAATACTGTTCGCTGATTTGGTTTTTAATTAGGTACCGTACGTACGCACGGGATTTTTAAATGAAAGATTCGAAGATTCAGCTTGACCTAGACATTGAGGAACTGATTGGTATGATCATGATCTATTGATATCCGTTTATACTGTCAGTATAATGGATATCAATGGTAAGATCAAGGGAAATCATTGGTAATTTTGATTCGAGAGAGGGCGATGTCGAACTGTCCATTGCTTTCGTGCAACCATAGTGATCGAGCTAGCACTGGCGCACCAAAGTATTACGCTTGCTTCCAGCCAGCTGTGCCAGATTTATCAGAGCTGCAGAAGCATATATATTGCCTAACAATGTTATGCTTAGCAAACAAAATAGCCAGGCAGGATACCAAACCAGTGTAACATGTTATCTAGGCTGGTAACTTTCTGGTACCGGAAGCATAATTGTTTTGAGCTTACCAACGTTCTGTCTGAAGCAGCTTTAAATTGGGCCATATTACTATATTGTACTATGTAGTATTTACAACTTGATATTCAGCTTTACACGTCCTCAAAACATTTCCTTTGTCACTTGACAACAAAGTCCGTGATATCCAAGTCTTTTCATCCAACGGCTTACCCTATAGTTGGAAACAACCTCACAGAGGAGGTGACAAACAGTTGACCCAGAAACACACCTGTCAAGAGACTTTTGTTGAGTTCAATTGTTTATCAGTTTCAAGTCCAAGAAACACAGTGGAAGGAACTTTTCTAAGAACGACATTTTCTAAACTAAGAGAAACCTCAGGTAAAAAGTGTTCTTTTTGTTTCAAGGAATAACAAATATAATATTTCTTGTCCGGATGAACCAGTCTTGCAGAATCAAAAGTTCAGAATTAACTGTACCAGCTAGGATCTTTAAATCCTGCCCAGAGGCGATCGAAGTAGTATCATCAGCGAAAAGGATCCGGTTTAAGCATGGAAAGGACCACGTGGTCCTTTCTCTATGGTACAACACATCTAGGCATGTCATTAACATACAAGAATAACAATGGCCCCAGATTTGACCATTGTGGTACGCCACAATTGATTTCTTTACAGCTGGATTTAACTCCATCAAAAACTACATACTGTTTACGGTCTTTTAAATAACTATAGAAAACCAGGCGCAATTCCTCGAATACCATAATGCTTCAATTTAGTTACTCAATAAAATAGGATGATTGACAATGTCAAATGCTTTCTTAATATCTAAGAAGATACCTAAAGAAATTTCCGAGGGATCTTTATTAACAGAGTCAGAGGAGATTATTATAAAAATCTAACAAAGCATGCACAGTTGATCTACCACAGAACGATACTGATTGGGAGTAAGATTTGTTTTGGAATCAAGAAAATTAGAAAGTCTGCAATTTGCATTAATGTTTCCAAAATCTTAGAGAAAGCATTTAGTAACGAAATAGCATATGTGTTCATGTGTTCCAAACGTTCCCCTTCAGTGTAAATTGTTTCCTATTGTTACCATGTAGCTTTTATGTCGTGGCAAAATATCTTATTGCTGTTCAACATGCAATCTCCCTGCAGTACAAACTTGACCTTTGACCTACAAATTATGGTTAATAGATAACAGAAACTGAATCTGCTTCCCGCAATGTAAAACGGTAAAAAACTACATGACGCTATTAGTTTCCATCGTAGGACAAAGTGATATATCGACAGCAGGTGGTTTTACGACATGTTGGAGTCAAGGTGTCCTGCAAGGACAGTTTCTCATCGGCCAGTAGACTACCGTAACGGAATGTTGTAATGAGAATTTCAGTGCAGTCTGCTAAATGTGAACATGGCGACGCACGTGCACATAAATTACGGTGTACTACATGGAAAGACCGTAAAGGGGAAACCCCATACGGAGTGAACGTTAATGGAGCATAATTATTCATCAATGGTGGATGTAAATCATTAACGTGGATTACAAAACCATTCGTTGATACCTGCTGTGCATCAATACACATTGTAGAATGAGTAAATCATACTTATGAACGCGTGGGTATTTTGTCTTGTTTACCCCAAAATGAGCTATAGGCCATTCTCCAGAGATCATAGACTGGACCAACAAACCTGAAAAGGAAGTCATTCATAGGAGCAGGTATACATTAAATTGTGTCAGAACTGCGAAGTTTATACAAACTATACAGGCGGACATTTTTAGGCCTACATGCATATACACCAAGTGTTTGTATTGTATGTGTGCACTTCCTGATTTAAAGTGATCGTCATGTTTGGCTACAATTACCAGGTGGGTTGTTATTATTATAATCAGCTATCACGCTGGCGTTCAGAGCCACGTCATTTCTTCTTAACCTGCCCGTGACTTCTTGAGGAATGCCCCATGGGAGTTTCTGCGTTATTTGACACCGAACGTCACCTTGTCAATAATGTATAACCGTTGGGGTTTGGGTGATGTCTTTGCTTTAGGATATACCATGATATACGAAACATTCAATGTAAAGCCGATATGTACTTCAATGGTATATCAGGAATTGCTGAAATGTAAAGTTCGATAATCAATTAACCCCGGTGTTCAAACTCAATGCATGCTAAAGCATTGACTGAAAGAATCGTGTATACATTTTATATTGATTCGTACAATTTGTGTATATAGATTTGCACATTACTTTTTTGGGTGCTGTTCAGACCATGGAGGTCTACCTCCATGTTCAGATGATCTTGCCGTCAATGGAACTCGGCAAAGCTCTCACAAGGACATAATAGTTTATAACAAATTATTATAAACGCCATATTTGGCAACAGCCAATTATCTCTCTCATACAAACATGGTCTGTCTATGATTATGAATCATATTGCACAACTCAAGAAATTGTGATTCAGTAACTATAGCCACGACAATACTTATAATTATATTCTAGTCAATGTGAAATCAGCGGTTAGCTGTAAGGAGTCGAACCCACAACCTTGTGATTGCAAGTCATGTAGTCTAACCACTGGAACATATAGTACTTATATACTTTACAATAATATACTAACAATAGTGAGAACTGTGAAACTTGTTCAAGAGCCAAATACCTCGTGACTTTAAAGAGAAAGGTAAGTCACGTGAACATTCAGCTGGATTTGTTTGACGCAGCATTATAATTGAAACAGTTTTTCCAGCGCCCCATAGTGAGATATATCCACTGTGCCTAGGGTGTCTGTCAAGTCAAAAACACGGCCTTTATGGTTTAAGTTGATGATTAGGTTGGACTTTGTCTCCAATTGTTTTTTATTTTGATAACTATAACCACGGCTTAACCTGGCAGCCCGGCTTACATTATTTTGTGAGTATTCCTCGATTGCGGGTCAGATTTATTGAGTGTTCTGATTTGGGGAGTGGTTTCTCTATACCCCCTTTATGTTTACATAATGCGCGCGCTGTCATCAAGTGAGGAAAGAGTGAGACAAAGCTTCGCGCTATATAGATAAAGGTCTGTAGTCTGGTTCGATGGGAATCGGGGGGGGGGGGGGGGGGAGTCTTTCCTCTAGTAAAAGCGACTCGCGTTTGTCAATAGATTTTATTGTAAACATTATGGAAGTTAAAGGCCTGACATTTCGACCCTACATTGTTTTCGAAGGCTAAGAGACAACACAACACAACACAACACAACACAACACAACACAACACAACACAACACAACACAACACAACACAACACAACACAACAATACACAACAATACACAACAATACACACATAAACAGGCTGGTGTACCAAGAAGCAGACGGTCATAGGTCACGGTGGAAGGAATTGAAAGAGAGAGCTGAAGAATTAAAGCACACACAAAAGCATGGGATGATGTATGAAGAATATGATCTGTTTCGTCTCAATCTTCTAGCACTTGTTCTTTATAGGTTCAGCCAAGGGGAGGGTCACCTCACAGTTTTCTTTTTTTTCTAAGGGTCACAGACAGTTTTTTGTTTTTTGCCTCGTTGTACTTTTATTACTTTTTAAACCCGGCGTTTACCTACCTCAAGTCTGTACACGACGTCATCACCTACGGTCTGGTTTCCGCCATTTTGTGAGTCAGATCCCCTGTGTGCTTTACAAGCAGTCTGATATCCGAATTGGCGGTTAAGTATATGGCTACGGCTGTTGCTAGGACGGGTGTTGCTTGGGACGTCCTACAGACCTTTCAACGGCACAGCCAGTTTGTGCCAACCGAGGTTGGAAAGCTATGGAAAGCCATAACTGCAAATCAAAAACAGCCATAATTTGTAGCAATGTTACATACACAAATATCCAAAAATAGTGTTGAATTTGTTTGAAACAAATCAACCAATCATGGAAGGTATTTCAGTTCGTGAATCTTTACAGAAAATGTTGAATTTGGTCACAGCATTTTTTAACACGATTGAATGTTTTGCTAACATTCGGGCGTCCATGCCAACCAGCGCACTTTGTTTATCAACAATTAATGGAAAGGTCTAGTCTATACACAAGCACATACTAAAGGTGCATTCCATTAGCTTCCCGTTGTTGACCCAGGTCTGACCCCACGCGTTCGAGTAGCTACTTCAATGTCGTGGCTCGACCGGGCGGGTCAGACCCAAGTAACTTGCTACTTGGGTTACTTGGGGATTACCCAGGTGCATGACGTCACGACAAAAAACGTTCTCAATTGCCACCATTTAGTTTTGTAATTCAGCACGACACCTTCACTTCAGGAAGTTTGACGCACATTTTCACCCTTAAAACGGCGACTATGATTGTGAGCATCAAGTATTTTTTATTCGTAGACGCGAACGTTTGTACGAACGTGAGCTTGCACAATAATTTAAGCGTTGCAGTTTTACCATAATAATAATTTTGTTACGATCTTATAGTGAATACATGAACAGTTTGGGAGGTAATGCACACAATGAAAATAATTTCGGTCGGCTGTCCCAAGATGCCTTGTACGCTGGGATGGGGGAAGTTAGCCAGTTCGCTCTTGTCGGTGGCTCAGTCACCCGGATCACAAACACACCCGGGTTGACCCGGGCTGATGCTAAACAAACTCACCCACTATGACGGCAGTGCAATGGGTACAGGCCTCACCAAGGGGTAACATTTCATCGAAAAGGGTGATGACGTTTTTATAAACAACTAAATGTGTTAGGTTTTGTGCACGTGCTGGTTTCGAAATACATAAAAGTTATTAAAACCCAATGGTGGGGTAAATTTCTTGCACACAATTTTTGTCGCATTCCAGACAAAAATATTGCCCACTACCAATAGTGGCAGTACTGCTTAAAACAACATGCTTCCAGAGTTTTTACGTTCAATCATCAAAATGCCCTGAACTACATTCTCATCTTACAAAAACGCTGGGTAAAATCATTTGGACACATCTCCTAAGATCCGGGTATAAAGTTTGAGACTTTTTCGTCAGCATTGGCTCTCTCATTCTCAACCCAGGGGAGCGTCATACTCTATGGTTTCGAAACCTGTCTAATATCTCATTGTTCTTTATGTTGATTTGATGGGGATCAGAGCTGGCAGGGGCATTATTATAAACTCTTGACCCAAAACAAGTTGTTCAGAGAGCGATCATTTTGCACTTGGCTCCTCAAACAATAATTGCACTCAATTAGAGAGAACATTATGTGCTATCTAATGAATAAGTTGTAAACTTCAAAGATTTAAAGGTCATGTGGTTTTTATGGAGTGATGAAAATTTGTCAAAATTTGTGCGCCGGGGTTGTTTACTTTCAACCTGGAGCGTTTTGGGTACACTATCCCTCTAAATATGGTCTAATGTTTGCTGAAAAGTGTTGGGCCATCGTTCCAAGATGGAGTCTCGCCAGTTCACTCGTTCAAGGGACGTATTTTCATTTTGGATTCGCATAGCTCAAAACTTATACGACTAACCAAGTAAAATTTGGAAAGAAAAATAAAGTTTAGTTGCCAGAAAATATACCTTATTTAATTTCAAGAGGCTGAGAGACATTTGAGATATTTGTGAGTATTTCTGAATGTTTAGCATTTAGCATTCAGCTTTATAGAGTGATGCTCCCCGAAACGGATTGCCGCATACACAGCGCCAGCTGCGGTTGGGGTTGGTCCACGCACGCCCAAGGCTAAACATACGCGCATTTTTGTGAAGACTATACAGTACTTTCCCCTGCTACCAAACCAAATACATTCATTGCTGTATTGATTGCACAGCGGGTTCCATAATATTAATAATACCAAAAAAAATTAATACAAATCTTACCCGCATACCAGTCAAACAATGACGTTTGGGATTTCCTGCAATCATCAGTAACCCCAACCCCTGTCTCGACGTTCCTTCTTGACACAGACAAGTGCACTCTGGTTATTATGTACATGTATGCTGCACAGGGTTTTAGTTTTACCGGAGGCAGCCAATAGATCACTCTCATTTCAAAGGCTTTACTTTGTACTTTACCATGCAAACATAAAGTCTATACTCCCATTGCAAAGAGTGACAGACGGTTTGACTACACGAGTGTGCTTGGATCACTTGCCGCGTTGGTTTGATTCATACAACCTTCACCGAACCACCTCTAGGACCGAACGAACCTAGAGTCTCCCTCTACACAATGATGATGATGGTAAACCTTTCCTTTTCCGTTATGATACCTACTTTAAGTAATATGCCGACAAATCTGAACTCATGATGGATGATCTATCTGGTTTTGTTCTTCCATTCAACAGGAATATTTCTTTTTCAGTGGGCGTGCGGTAAATCTCCTGCATGAAGGCTGGACGATTGCGAACACAAAAGGTAAGTTTCCCCGGGCCGGCTTACATACCAAACATTGGAAAGTACACAATGATCTACCGTCAACACATTTAAAGTGGGAAAACATTAACCATTGTTCACTGGACATACATCATTCATAACAAGGTACAGTACACAGCAATGTATTTAGTTTTTATTGTGAGGGGCCGGCCACGGAGTGTCATATTTTGTCGAAGGGGGGCCAGGATCGAAGGGGGGGGGGGGGGGGGCGTACATTATACTTCCTCCATGCATTGGTTGTAGTAACGTGGATTGGAGGGGGGGGGGGGGGGGGTCTTTGGGGGAAACCGATCTTTTTGACACTGGGTACAGTTATTGCCGAGGGGGTCGCGCCCCTCCTAAGCTTCCTGGATCGGTCTCTGCAAGAAGAATATACAACCCTGGTGTTTCTGGCTCATAGCAAGCACCCTTGTTAACAGGTTTCCTCAGGGGTTGCGAGAGTAAGTTCATTTATGAGGCATGCTAATGCTTGGTTTCATTAACAGAAATATTTAATAATAATAATAATAAACAGTCATTGTTTATGTTAAGCACGTTCATATCGGGCTTAATTCAATTGCAGCAGGCGAAGTAATGTGATTTGTGGGATTTCCAAATGCTTAATTGCCAATAGACTTTTCAAACTATAGGAGATATTTCTCTGAGAACTTGTACCGTTGTGAACCAGAAAAATTGGCGAGCTTTCGGATTGAATCTTATCACCCCCCCCCCCCCCCCTGCAAATTCAGTTGATGCATATAGCCATGATTGTTTAGAGTTGCAATATTTTCTGTTTAGAAGATCTGTGGGAACCCATGTAGGTTGTGTATTCGGCCTTGTGAATGATGAAATACGTCGAGGTCAGCTAGACATTAACCCTCCATGTTAAGATTTATTGTGAAAGTTTTCTAGCTACACTCGATTTATGACCGCATGTGGTGTGAAACGAAAACAAAGTTCAGTTCCTCCATGGAGTTTCTTCCTCCATGGTTCCTCATTCCTCATTTCCATCTTGTTTGTATTAAGTAACCAGAATCTCATTCACCTTTCACATTGAAGTCTCAAACGAATAAACAACCAACAGTGAACAAATAAATAAATGACTGAGGAACTACTTTGTTATCGCCAGTGTGTCATACGGCGTGCTAAAAGTTACCGGACATCAACCTCCATTAAAAATACATTGTGTGATTGTTCTTGTGGACACTGATTAATTTGCAGCTTATTAATCGAATTGTAATTAGATGGTTTTTAGTTGACTTCTATGAAATCGAACTGCAACTGGATTACTTTATTTCACAAACAATCACAAATTCTCACTAACCTGTGGGTCATTGCATGCATTCAAACACAGCCTAGAAAAACCTGTTTTTTTTTTTAGGGCTAATTCATCACTATTAATATTGCGCTATGAGCGGAAACAAAAAGACCTGGTTTTAATGTCGAATCTGGTAGACCCATATGGTGTGACGGGACGGGGTTATAATTCACATTTGACTTGACTCGTCATGATGTTTGATTTTTGCTCTTGTGCTTCTCCGCAACTGCCAATAAAACTAACCGAATGTCAACTCTAATTTCAGATCTTGTCTTGGTACTCCTTGCCGTCAGTGGGGCAGCGTTATTCATCGAGACTCTGCGACGTATCAGCCGAGAGTGCTGGAGACGGGTCCCCGTGCCGTCCCGGTCATCGGGTCACGGCGATGGTAACAAAGTGATCAGGAGCCATTCAGACAGAATACCTCTGACCAGATACACAAGTCTTCAGGAAACAAAAGCAGACGACTCACTGTGCATGGAGCAGGAGGAAAGATCACCGTGTATTAATGGAAATCAGAAACCAGATTCTTGTACCATACAGTCATGTTCTGCACCCAATAATAACCACACAGAAGGTACTACTACTAGTGCAGATGAGATTTCATCATTCCTTGACACAGAATTGCTACGCAGCCAGCATGACGTCGTCAACCAGCCGCCATGTTGTGTCCAAGATGGAGAGTTAAGCGACGAGCAAAGAGAGGCACGAATCGATACAATGTGGAGAAGCCTTTCCTTGGAGTTCCTGCCTGATAAATTGGAAATCATCCAGGAAACCAGTGACGCAAGGGAACCGAGTCAGAAGAAAATTACGCAGAGCACAAGGTACAGTATATCATTTCTCATGAGGTACTGGGATTAGTTAAGGTAGCGCCACCTATGTCCAAAAGGTATTTTATAAAGGGAATATGATTACCTCTAGCCTGAACATCTGACTTAAAATTGGAGGCTCGTGAATAACGCCAGAAACATGCCCTAAGAATCCGACAGGAAGTAATTTGTCTAAGAAAAATTCCTTTGTTATTTTATAAAACATTGCCTTTGATATATCAGTCGTTTGCAAAGCTTAGAGAAGGTTGTGGTGCAGTTTTATTCTATTTAATTTAGTGGGTCATTACTTGAGTATGCAACACCTGATGGCGCCCCGCCTTATCCAACCAACAAGACACTTTAGAGAGAGTTCAGATGCGTTTTCTGTTTTTTGTCTCGGTCTACCTAGAGGTGCTTTTAATATTTTTGACCCAAAAAAGTGTTATCAAGTCCGATGTATTCTGTTGGTACTTCCATTGTTAAAAAATTGGATACATTTTCTTGCCAGTTTGTTGTTAAATACTAGTATAACATATTAGATTTACCGAATGCTCGTTGTTAGTGTTTATAGCCTTAATTATTTTACTTAAAAATACCTACTGGCGCCGCGTTCTTGAGTTTCCCCTGAAGGTAGTTAAAGAGGAAGGGAAACAAACAGTTCAATTTTGTGATGTACTCATTTTCCAACATAGGTAGAGTCCTCATGTGAGTGGGGACAAAATTACAAGTCTCTAACCTCCCGTTAAAATGGGAAGTTGCCATTGTATTTGGTACCTTTCCAGTGCAAATTTGGTAAACATCCAAAATATCTGATGACATAATTCTGAGAAAAATGGGTATCTAAATGTTTGCACAGGGATGTTTGGTTCCTTCCTGATTGTTGATAATAGTTAATCAAAACTACCTTGAATTTGACCTTTTGACTGATAAACAATTCCTCCATGAAGTAATACTAATAAAGATCCATTAGTTGTTAAAATCCAATGACGCCATGCTTCAATTTTCGCTCTGAAAATGTCAGTTATGAACCAAAACCTTCCCGTACAAAAATGTAGAAATGGTAAAAACATATAATATTCTGGCGCAATCTTGTATGGTTTCTTTTCTATGTGTGTTGATGCAGCGTTAAAAAACCAAAGTCAATAACACATAGCAGGGGGCACAATGGTAGACTACTTGAATTTGACCTATATTGTGCATACAATCATAGTATGTCACCTTTGTACAATTTAAAGATCTGGCTCATGGACTAACAAAACAGACCTACACCACAACTTTCTCTAAACTTCACAAACAACTGATATAACAAAGGCCTTTTCCAACAAAGTGTCACCTATTACAATAAATATAACCCTCATTTGTAATGATGACTTTATTGGAAAAAGTACAGCAGCACTCTGACAAAGAGAAACATTGTTGACAGGCAACAATGCTTGCCAAGTGACAAATACAACGGTTGTTTGAGTATGCACTACTAACTCAAATATTCACTCTCCGGAACGACTCTCAACAACGGAAGAGGCCATGAAGAGGTTTCAGATTTTACGGTGAAAATATTTCGAAATATTTTGGTATACTTTTTGGAAAGGCTAGTATAGTTTATGGTACGTTTTTGATTATTTGAATTGAGAAAAGTGATAATACAATTATTGCTCTCTCAAGTTAGTACCGGTGTGGACGGAGATTCTGTCCCCCCGGAGATTCTGTCCCCCCCCCCCCATATGGAGAACTGTGTACAAACTGCTTTTGATAGCGCCCTCTTTTGAATCATCCCTCTCCAGCCCACGTTAATTTCCCATATGGGGGACAGAATCTCCGGGGACAGATTTCCCTATGACACCGGCAAGTGTGGCTGGCTCATTGACTAAGTGTCTGTTCTTCCTAGTGGATAAAGACATGGGACCAGTCTATACACCAATCCGACGAAAACAAGTTGGCAGCGCCCTCATATTGACAAAATTTAACAACTGCGGTGTCGCAAGCTGGAAGCACAGTTTTATAGAGATCAGTGCTTCCAGCTTGCGACACCGCAGTTGTTAAATTTTGTCAATAGAGGGCGCTAAAAAAAAATTCTCGTCGGATTGGTGTATTGCGGTAATGTGAGACTTTGGGACGCTAGGTGGCAGCAGACACTAGGTACATATTATTATCCCAGTTAAAGGCACTGGACACGTTTGGTAATTGTCGAAGACCAGTATTCTCACTTGGTGTATCCCAACATATGCATAAACTAACAAACCTGTGAAAATATGGGCTCAATTGGTCATCCAATTTGCAAGAGAACAATGAAAGAAAAAACACCCTTGTTGCATTACTTTGTGTGCTTTCAGATGCATAATAAAAGGCTTTAGCAAGAAGTCTTTTATTATTTGAGTGAGAAATTACCTCTTTCTCAAAAACTACGTTACTTCAGAGGGAGCCGTTTCTCACAATGTTTTATACTATCAACAGCTCTCCATTGCTCGTTAACAAGTAAGTTTTTATGCTAACAATTATTTTGAGTAATTACCAAAAGTGTCCAGTGCCTTTAAACGTGGTCTTGATTGTGCCCACGTTTACGAGAACATTGAACATTACCTGGTTGGTCTGCTGGCATTATTATTGCGTTCCTAAATGTCCACCATAACGGAAAACGTGAACCAGGAACTACTTAACTCATCACCCTGGAAATGAATGTGAATAACGTACACTTGGTGTACAGCACGTTTTCTCATAGTAATTTTATTTATGGTTTCCCCTCTTGTTTTCGGCAGGGTGCTTTTCCATCTTTTGCAAACTGTCATCAGCATGGTCCAGCTTGCGATTGGCTATGTTTTGATGCTCATCATTATGACGTACAACGCCTGGTTCCTTATTGCTGTCGTTGGGGGCGCTGGCCTCGGCCACCTTATACTTTCGCGTGATCTGGAGAGACTTTACGCGAATTACGCTCGCTCCGCAATGAAGAAGAAGAAGTTGAGGGAGGCCGCTAAACGCAAGACGTGCGTTAAGACACCTCCGTGTAGGATGTCATGGAAGAACATCTCCAGGCAAGAATCTTTGGGCTAAAAGTAAAGAGGGCATCATGGACTGTAGCAGCCAAATGCTTATTATTATTTTTTGTTTTGCTATGCGCCGCCATATTGATAAAATGCGTGCCTAGGCAAACTCGCCCTGTGGAAGTCGAGTTAGATCTGCAGCTTGGTAAAACCAAGTAGCTTTGTTGAGAAAACGCACTCGGCCGCGCCCCTTAAACGACTATTTTGACATCACATAGGACAAAATGTCTAACAATCTAGGTAATTGTGCTTTGTGTGCTTTCCTGTGTTATCCAGGAACTTTTGGTACGATGTTGAAGAAATATCGAAGACTTTAAAGTTCGTACACAGGTGATTATATTATTTGGGGTATATGGTGCCATTTCCGCTGTACGTTACTAACGGTGCAAACATTCCCGAAACGAACTGTGTATTTTGTGTGTTTGCCTAACACACAGGCATCTGTTTTAATCTGTAAGCGCCCGAAACCGTCCCATAATGAAGTAACTGTTGATGTTCAACGTAAAACAGTGAGAGACCCCACCTGTTGATTTTCTTGCCTCATCGTATGAGCTGAAGATTGTATGAAGACAAATAATGTAATTTGTTGTATAAAGACATTATAATACAATGTATCGTATAACCTATTAATTGTTTATTGCTACTTATAATTTGCCAAAGGAAAATGATCTCTTAAAACGTGTGAAAATTCGTAAGATTGACAATAATATACGTTACCAGACTTGCACATAAATTACATGGTATACAGATTGTCATTTTGCAAAACTTCCCTTGCAGTATGTTTGCTTGAAAAAAATTGAATAGTTTTAAAGAAATTGGTAAAACAAATAGTTTTGATCCCGCAAGTGCTAAATCCCATCTTTGAAAACAATAACGTATAAAAACAACGCTCTACAATGTGTTTTCTCGTGACTCCGATGACCGATTAATCTAAAACCTTCACAGGTTTGCTATTTCGTATATGGTCGCATAAAGTCCTTGACAAAATGTTGTCCACGTGATTTAAAACCCGGCCAGGAAAATCCAGATGTATAATTGTCATTTCTTTTCTAGGGTTCCCCTTGAGTGCCATATCAAGATAAGACAATCATTTCATGAACTCGACTTTGTATGAAACGGTTGAGGTCATTTTCATTCAATCATTTAAAAAAATAAAATAAATCAATAAAAAATTAAATCTAAAATATAAATATTTAATTGGTAAAACAGCAAATTCGCATTGCAAAATTGCTAGTAAGAATAAATAACTCAAATAGAGCATCGAAGGAACACTGCTGTACATTGAAAATTCCCCTTTGAAATAAAACCGCCCTTTAGCACTGACGTAGTATCATTCATAGTCGACAAATAGGTAATGGCACTTCCAACTCCGTACGGGAGGTACGCCTTCTTCGTTTTGGGAGCATTTTACGTATAGATACAGCGGCTCCGAACTGATTTCCATTTAGCATTATTTTTAGGTATTACAATAAACCCTTTTTCTTGTAACTCTGTAATCTTCTTCCTGATATTTTGTTGATATATTGCCATAAAAATGCTACAGCTGTCTGTGAAATATAACTTAACATTTGAATCATAATAAAGTAGTACTTTCTAATATATAAATATGTACTCCGCTACTATGATTTTAGCCAATAATGAAATATATGGATACTTTTTACCTCCATGATGAAATATAAATGTGTGACTTGTTTTCATTTCCCTCACCTCTTGTCAGTTGCTTACAAATGTTTAAGGAAATAGATGTACGAGTAATCTACACGCTACACCCAGTAGATGGTGACTGAGCATCTATAGTTTTGAGGCCCTCAACAATTTATGTAAATGGCTGATTTGAGGGTCAATACTTTTAAGGGGGTCAGCTGTTATAAATTGGGATTATTGATTCTAAGCTAGGGTAAGCTAGGCCCTGGGAATTTAAAAAACAATATTTTCTTTAAATTCCTTTTTCTTACAACGGGTAGGACTCCGATATCAAGATGACCACTGTTCTGCTTGGAAATTTAATACTCCCTGCGTTTTTTGTGTGTGACGGGAGTATTACTCGGAAGCCTTTGAGTAGATAATCGTTGGAGCTCAGCAATCAATCATTGGACGCCATATGGAAAAAACGGTATTAGGGCTCCAGAGAAAGGGATGGATAAAAGAACTGCAACAATACTGTGTGACAGTCAACTGGTATCTACAAGCACAAAATATAGAGACAATATTGGATACATCATGCTGAGCCCCTTCATCCTACAATGGCTGTAAAATCAAGTCAAATCATATCAACTCGGAGGTTCTCCGCACTCCCCCGATAGAGACAAAATGTCACTGAACTTTTTTGTTTTTGTTTCAAAAGACCAAGATACCTTTATAATGATTTTGAGCAATTGTGGAATACTTATCACTCAGTGTTCGTTGCTATATAACTAGTATTTTAGTGGTGTCCATCCACAGAGCACCTCACTGTATAAATGTGTGCATGCCAAGAACTACGTAATGAATGGAAATTTAACCCGTTTGTCTGTTGTCATCTAGAGTATAAGGTATCATGCATTGGAAGTACATGTAGGCATACTGTTATAAGTCATCAATGGAACCAAACTTTACTGATACTGTTATCTGTATAGCAAATGCAGCCCGTCGTACTCGGCGCATGCGAATAAATTCCCTGACTATCGGTGAGTTTCATCCACCACATGTAATGCTGTTATTTGATTGGTCGGTTGCATCAACGCCCAAAGTTAGCTACAGCGCCAAGCAGAGATTGTACTCGAAAAGACCACGAGACTCCAGTACTCCAGACTGATCGCTAGCTGGGGAAGGAACCGACTTCTGTTTCTCGCAGTTACCGATAAAACTGTGTTAGTTCTATGCGTTGTTGTGTTTCTATGCACTGTGTTTATTCATTGAACATTCCATTGGAGGATTTGGCGTAACTTTTACTGGTGTCTACGACGCCGATAGAAACGGGAAGATGCACAGCACGCAGTGGGTTAGCTTCATTACCGCTGTGGGTATCGGTAAGTCAAACTTTCTATTTTTGTACGTCATGTTATATAAAAACACAAACTATTCCGAAGATTTGAATGATTTTGTTATTCGCTCATTATTTTAAAGATTGCAAAGACTTGACGGGATCGAGTATTTTATGTCATTTTAAAAGACCTACTTGAACGAAAACGGCAACAAGTGATCTTTGCTAAAATTCAATTACAATATTTACAACCAATAAGGAAATTGAGACATGAGATTAAACATAATTGTGTATATATATATATACACTGTAAATGTATTTTTTTAAACCCCCTTCTCCGGTGCTTTCCAGAAACGTTCATATGTGAAACGTTTCTCAGATTAAAATAATGTGTATTCAGATTGGGTATTCCAATTACGGATTATTCTTTCTGGTGCGTGGACATAACTACTCCAGATGTTTAGCAATAACTTTAAAAAACGCTACAACGTTTTGAAATAAAAATTTCACAGGATTCTTTTATTATATATTTACATATATAACAAATCGAATGGTTCACAAAAAGGTGCTTTGCCTTTAATATATTTTGTTGGGTATGACAGATTTTCTTCTTCTTGTGCATGCCTTGAGGACCCTTTGGGTGGATGTTTTGCGCGTTATAAATATCTTTGTTATTATTATTATGGTTACTAACTACGACGGGCAAAAGCAGATAAAGAAACCAATATGACGATTTGCCAAAAGGGATGGGGGGGGGGGGGGATTATCCCCGAGCGACTGAAATACTTAATGGCATACGTCACGTCCAATATGGTATGCAGGGTTTGGAGGAAAAACATCAACCCGTAGTTTTACTTCAAATGTGCTGGAATGTACGAGTCTAACATGGACTCCATCTTAAAACTTAAATCAAAATACAATGTGCTTGACGTATACCTTGTACGAAATGCGGTACCTGTAGTAAGATTGGTAATCACCCAATCAAACTCTTAGTTTTACCATTCCTCAAATCTTCCTTTGTTTCACTCTCTAACTCGAGCAATCAGCATTTATTTTGAGGAACCGTAAACATCACAATTGGTAATTTCGATTACACCAATCAAAATAAGCAAGTATTGTCTCAGGTTTTTAGTTTTCACAAACTATGATGTGTCTATTGGAAACAAGAGTATTGGAATAATTTTCTACTCTATTCTTTCAAGACAACTGAGATGAGGAACACTCTAAAAACTCATGGGTCATAATTGACCCTGATCTCGGGTCACGGGGCCAGATGACCCATTAATGGGTCAGACTAACCCGGAATCTGATAAGAAGAAAGTTTTATTCAGGTCTGATTCTGCTTCAGTTCGACCAATTTATGGCTTATTTTGACACAGGTTCCGGGTCAAACTGACCCAGTATAATGGGTCAGTGTAATACAGTGCACTATCACTAATTAGATCTAGTGTCCTCGTATTAGAGTTTATTCTAAATCTAACCGGGGCAGACAGTGGAAATATATTTGGGTGAATTGTGCCTTTGATGATACAACCATGGAATTTGGCACACAGTCAGAATTTGCCATGAGAAAGATATTTTTGTCCTTTGGAAAAGTTATAGGCAGAATAAGAAACCCTTTTGTTTAAAATGGCTGCCATTTTGGAGTACATTAAAACGTACCAATCCAAGTATAACGGTAATATTGTTAAAAAAAAAAACAGACCAAACTATTAATACACTTATAGAAAGCAATTTACTTGAAAACTAGCAGACGTTGAGGTTTTTGTGATTTCACAAAAACTATCTATAGGTGTTTATAGGAAAGCTTACATAAAGGGTTTGTAAACGGGAATACATTAACCTGTAATCTTCATAATTTGATTAATTATGCAATTGCAAGTACATAGGCCCTTACTATTATAAAAGGATGCTATGTACTCGCTGGGTAAAACTGCCGAGCTTCACGAACACTGACGCCACACTACGGACTCGATCCATACAAGACAATGGAAGATACATAACAAAGCGAAGCTGGGGTTGCTATTTACCCCCGATTTCGTACAAAACCTAATCAGAGTGTGCAACAATTGTTTTTTTTATACCCTGGTAATAGATGCAGGAGGAGAAACAAATATGATATATTATATTACTTCTTATTGTTGGACAATATGCATTTGAACAAATTTAAACAATTTAACAGGAAACTACTTAATTTAATATAACCCTTTCAGTACCAACAGATGCTTGCAACTAATGCAATGGTGACCAGAGAAATTTCATCGACATGACTATACTTGGTGACCAACACTATTTGGGAAAGTTTCAGGTTACAGCGCCCTCACAAGGCAGATTGGGGTTAGCCTAGGTCCTAGTCACAGAATGCAACTTGTACAAGCAAGCAATGTTGACAATGAACTATATTATGAAATGACTGTTTCCTTTGGCATATTGCCTTTGACTAATTCATTGCCTTAAACATATATTTGAGGTTTGGTATTATGACCAATAAATACCAAATTGAGTAGTTTCAATGTGAAAGCTGTTCATACCAATCTGCATGAAAATTATTTCCCTCGGAAAATTGGTTTCTGAAACGTAAAATAGACAGAAGGTTTTAATAATTTCCTTTCGAAGCACCATCCTCCCCCCAACCCGCCACAATGTTGGAAACTTTGGTTGAGCCTCACAGATACTGGGGTTTGGTGTCTATACCCATGTTTTCAGGATGAAGGAACCCAATGAGACCAAATTAAAAAATAGTGGATAATTTGGTTAAGGCGGCCATTTTGATTTTAGGAAAATTGGTTTCTGAAACCTAAAATAAACAGAAGGTTTTAATAATTTCCTTTCGAAGCACCATCCTGCCCCCCCCCCCCCCCCCAACCCGCCACAATGTTGGAAACTTTGGTTGGCGCTCATAGGATTCAACATTCAATATTGCCTTAAATAAACAAGAGAGTTTTGATTACGCACAATATGACTTGGAACAAAATTACTGCTAAAATCCAAACTATTATTTGTTACCACATTTAATGACAAAGGAAATGGAAATGAGCTGTACAAATTAACACCTACCATTAACTCATATGTAAAGAAGGAACTAACATTAAATATTGCCAAAGTGCTATACTTGTACTTTCGAAGCACCATCCTCCCCCCCCACCCGCCTCAATGTTGGAACTTGAATGTTTTCAGGGTCAAGGAACCCAACAAGACCAAAATTATAATTATTGGATGAGTTGGTTAAGGCGGCCATTTTGAATTTCAAAATGGCCGCCAATCAATTTAGTTTTTGCCCGTATCTCGGTCTATGAGCCTCACAGATACTGGGGGTTGGTGTATATACCCATGTTTTCAGGATGAAGGAACCCAATGAGACCAAATTAAAAAATAGTGGATCAGTTGGTTAAGGCGGCCATTTTGATTTCCGGGAAATTGGTTTCTGAAACCTAAAATAAACAGAAGGTTTTAATAATTTCCTTTCGAAGCACCATCCTACCACCCTCCCCCCCCCACAACCCGCCACAATGTTGGAAACTTTGGTTGGCGCTCATAGGATTCAACATTCAATATTGCCTAAAATAAACAAGAGAGTTTTGATTACGCACAACATGACTTGGAACAAAATTACAGCTAAAATCCAAACTATTATTTGTTACCACATTTAATGACAAAGAAGGAACTAACATTAAATAACATTAAATATTGCCAAAGTGCTATACTTGTACTTTCGAAGCACCATCCCCCTCCCCCCCACCCGCCTCAATGTTGGAAACTTGGATTAGCGCTCATAGGATTCAACGGTATTCAACATTCAATATTGCCTAAAATAAACAAGAGAAGTTTGATTAAGCACAATATTACTGCTAAATTACTGGAACCAAATTACTGCTAAAATCAAATTTACACCTATCATGAACCAATATGTAAATAAGGAATTCCCAAAGTGCTATACTGGTACTTTCGAAGTACCATCCCCTCCCGCCTCAATGTTGACTGGCATGCGCTTGTGGGATTCAACATTGTAGCGGGTGGGGGGTGGGGGGGGGGGGGGGTGTTCCGGAAGTATTGAAAATTAATCGCTTGGTGTGGAAATTCTCCAATCATGGTATAACAGCTTTACACATTTTTTACATAATTGGCTTTATTGTTTAATTGTTGACCTAATTTATCGCTTGGTGTGGAAATTCTCAAAGCATGGTATAACACACATTGGCTTGACACATTGCTTACATATCATGCGAGTTTGTTTCCTATAGATAGGTTGCAGTATGACGTAAGTCGGCCATCTTTACGGGCAATTTGGAACACACAGTCATGCGTTACGCGTGAGAACGGCGTGCAGCACGCGCACATTTCACCAAACTCATTGCATGATTGGTTAGTGAATGACGCGGCTGCGTTAATAATTTGAGCGCTTGACGCGCCTGCAAGCCAAAATGCGATTTGCCCGTAAAGATGGCGTCTACTGGGAACTATCTATTAGAGGTCGAACTGCATACAACACAGTCGCGTTTCTTCCCGCCAACATTCGGACCAGGAAAGTGCTGAGTTGAAAGGGCGTTTGAAGCACTTGACAGTTGACTGGCATGCTGGACTGGGTTGTACTCCAAGCTTGAAATAAGTGCCTCTATCACCTTGACCCGGAAATCCAAAGTAGACAAGCTCTTGTTTGTACTGATGCTGTTGTATACAACATTAGCATTAAGCAAACATATGTCTAGGATTGTGATAAATACACGTTTCCACCATGTGAGTGTTTTGTGGCTGTGAGTATAGTAAGTGCACAATTGTCCTGCCAGATCCGTGCCTCCCATGTATTTATTGTAATCGTCGACTATGCACGGTTTTTGGATATGACGATGTCCTGTTGAAGTTTTCCGGCTGCGAATCTTTTTACTAGTGACACTGCAATCGCCATAGTTTGACAGGAGAGTAACACGTTTTGTGTCCTGCCACATAACGCATAGTTGGCCTGCTTTCTGATAAAATTGGGGATCTGCTCCGCTTTATGGGGAACTTCTTGGGGTTTGCAACATCAGGTATCCCTAGGGTGGTATAGCGCACAGTTCCACAAGTCCCGAATCCTAGCTCAGACAACTTGGAGAACAGAGCCGGGCTACTAAACCAATTGTCCATGTAGATGCAATGTCCTTTATTTTCGAGTCCCTGCAAAAGGTTCAAGACTACCTTGCCTGGTGCCCCAAGATCGGATGGATGGTGTGTCTCAGGATAACTTACAGAGGACTGTCCTTGTGGGGACATGGGCTGCGATCCTGGGAACAACTCCCAGGCACATGTGTACCCTGTGTCTGATTCGTTCAACGAGAAAGATTTCAATCCCTATTTTGCGGCTTTCCGTGGCATGTACTGTTTGAAGCTCAGTCGTCCTTTGAACTTCACCATCGTCTCGTCCGGTGAAAGGCTTCGTCCAGGCTGGTACACCCGGAGGAATGATGGTAGTACAATGTTTAACAGTGGGCGTAATTTTGAAAGTTTGTCACGGGGAGAGTCGTCCTCCACATATCTGTTATTGGCGAGGTGGAAAAATCGAAGGATTGCAGTAAATCGGTTACGAGCCATGGTTGCTGAGTACAGGGGACTTCGTAGAATTTCAGACCTGGACCAATGCATGGAGTAACAAGGCCTTTTGTTGATTCCCGTGCAAAGAAGTAGGGCCACGAATGCCATCATTTCAGGTACTTTAGTTGGTCTCCAAGCACGCTTATTTTCTGCACCCGCACCCAAAGTTTGATCAGCATAACGATTGGTCTCATCTACCATCATCTGCCACACTCGCTTCACAAAAGTACAGTTTGAAGATTTGTATGGGGGAGAACGAACTGAAGTCTTCTGTAGCCCCGGTGTTTGCTGTAAATTGCACAGGCGGTCGCCGGGTGTAAGACTTGGCTTCACGCCATCCACACCGGAAATTCGGCTTCTTGGTCTTGGTCTTCGATGAACAGGATGCTGTTGAGGTCGAGGCGATGGGCTCATCATCATCACTGTCTTCTTCGGACACATCAAGTGGCGAATCCTCGTCCAAACTTTTAGCATTTTCATCGGCCATGTCGTCAGAATCTATTACTGAAGAATGCGTGGGGGACGCTTGCTGCAATTGCCAAGGAGGGGGGACGCGGGCAGGTGTTGCCGGGTGATGCACGCACGCGGGGCCTGCATGGGATTGAGGGCGCTATTTACATTTTGACAAATTACTCTTGGTGCGTGTGCCAGTGAACCTCAATGGTAAACAATAGAGGACATATTTACGTGCCATAAGGACTCGGTGGTCACGAAGTGGGATGCTTTTTTGAGCCGATATGGCTCGGCGGTACTGGAAGGGTTAATGAACTTTTGTCGAAGATCAAATATCTGATGTCGTCGTTGGAACAGGAGAGAAACTCTTCTTTCGAGGCAACACAAAACAACCAACAAAGACTAAGCTTATTTAGAATCGGGATTGACTAAATACCAGCTGCCTGGAGTGATGATAGAATTGTTTTTTTTACGAGTACAACAAATCTGAATATATATAAATGAAAACCTTCGCTAAGTGAAAACCTTCGCTAAGTGAAAACCTTCGCTAAGTGAAAACCTTCGCTAAGTGAAAACCTTCGCTAAGTGAAAACCTTCGCTAAGTGAAAACCTTCGCTAAGTGAAAACCTTCGCTAAGTGAAAACCTTCGCTAAGTGAAAACCTTCGCTAAGTGAAAACCTTTGCTAACTGAAAACCTTCGCTAAGTGAAAACCTTCGCTAAGTGAAAACCTTCGCTAAGTGAAAACCTTCGCTAAGTGAAAACCTTCGCTAAGTGAAAACCTTCGCTAAGTGCTCGAAATGCGGCAATGGTTGTTTAAAGGCAAAGTATTCCCCCTTTTGGTTTTTGGAACCGTTCGATTGTTTTAATCCTATTTAAATGTAGATATATACAATAAAACCAACCTGTGAAAATTTCCTGTTAAAAGGTCGCGTTTTTGAGATATCACCAAAAATCCGGAGCGAATAATGTCCACGCTGGAAGAATAATCCCTATAGGAATACACAATCTGAGAAGCGTTTCTGACAGAAACGTTTCTCAGATTCAAATTTTGGGGCATAAAATCTGCTATCTTTTTACAAACCCACATTTATACTTCGAAGTGAAATGTTTCTCAAAATACTTTATACTATCGTAAGCTGATGTAGGCTTCTGACCAATACATTTTAAGAGTGATTACCAAACGTATACAGATTCTTTAATGAATGAATGTACCTAATCCTTCACGTTATCAACAACATTTAACTAAAGTAACGTCACTTTTTTACCGTATAATAGTGTTATAATAGCAGTAGAAATGTGTATTTATGAGTAAAGCAAAACTAACGGTCCATTATTACGAACGGCAAAAACATAATTTCTAATCTTTAGTTATGATTTAATAATTAAATTCTTCTGAGGTGATTATCTAGAAAGAATACAACTGCTTAGGAAAACAATACAATAGACAGAAACTATAGCATAATGACCAAGATAAGGGAACCATCGAGTGAATGAGTAGCTTCACGATTCCGTTTAAAAATAAAAAGAGGACCAAATATGGCTGAAATTGTTCCTGCAAATAATTACAATATGAAATCTAAAATTTAAAGAAGAGAATGTTTAGTGATATATTGTATGTAAATTTCGTTTTTGTTTTCACAATTAAATAAAATTGCACAAAACCCAAGTTTTGTGTTATGTGTACATTTATAATTATAACCCCGTAAGGTCAGCCACGCCGTTGTGGCAGGAGATTATGTTCCCCCCCCCCTCCCCGGAGAAACCCCCCCCCCATACGGCGAACTGTGTACAAACTTCTTCTGATAGTGCCCTCTTTTGAATCATCCTCCTTCAGCCCATGTTAATTTCCCATAATATGGGGGACGGAATTTCCGGGGGACAGATTTCCTTATGACACCGGAAATATAGATTCTGCAGTCAACAATCTGTAAACTGTATTTTAATCTGTTGCCCATTATAATCTCGCGTGGTGTGAAGAGACTTTCCACATCTCATTGGACGACTGGATTCCACCCCAGCTTTACATAGACAGAGGAAAGATAACCATATTTATCTGGTGATGTTTTTGAAATTAAATTGGATATCAGCACAAACAGTGGTGAGAAGTAAATCTTGATATGATTACCATTACGAAAAAAAACCCTCACTTTTACTAATGACGTCAGACATGCACATAAAATACAAAGAAACACAATCCCCAACAAAACATAATGCAGTTTCTCAGTCACAAACATGAGTACACTGTCACTGGTTGGTTTCTTGGTGTAAAGTGAAATCTAGAGGATTGGATTGATTTAGATTTATTTCTGAATTTTGATTCTAACTTAATACGCCTGCTCAGGACTACGTAAACAATGGGAATTTACCTTGAAATTTTACCGATAGCGTTCCAAAGTACCCCATAAGGGTGTACAGTTCATTAACATAGGAATCATATATGATATGTTGTCTATATAGTACATCCATTTGTCCATCGTTACCGGCGCATACGATAAATTTCCCGGATTACTGGTAAATTTCATCCGACTTATATGATTGGTTGGCGCATCTTCAACAGGCAACGCCCACAGTTAACCACAGCGCAACCAGAGGTTGTATTTGAAAAGGCCACGAGATTCCAGTACGACAGATCGCTGGCTGGGAAGGAACCGACTTTCGTTTATCGCAGTCACCGGTAAAACTGTGTGATCTCTACGTATGGTTGTTTTTCTAAGCGTTGTGTTTATTCATTGAACATCCATTGGAGGATTTGGCGTAACTTACTGGTGTCTAGGACGCCGATAGAAACGGGAAGATGGTCGGCAAGCAGTGGGTTAGCTTCATTACCGCTGTTGGTATCGGTAAGCCAAACTTGCTATTCTCGTACGTCATGTTTAAAAAATACTAATTATTCCAAAACTTTGAAAAATATTTAACAGTGCGTTTATTCTTTTAATTCTTCCGCACAAATAACACAGTTTTCAAAACTCTGCAGCAGGATTGCAAAGACTTGACGGGTTCGCGTAAAACACTTCATTAAGGGGACCTTTATTGCTCAAAAGTTTGATGACCATAAAAACTCACTCGGTAAGAGGTACTAGAAAGCTGTTGATAACGTATAACATTTTGAGTAACGATACCCGTCTCAGGAACGTGGTTTTAGAGAAAGGGATTAAAAAAAAAAAATCAATCTGAGAAACGTTTCATGCATGAAACGTTTTTCAGATTGCATATTCCAATAACGGAGCATTCTTCCTGCGTGGACATAACCATTCCAGATCTTCAGCGATATATTTGCCAAAAGGAATTGGGGGGGGGGGGGGGGGGGGGGGGGGTTATCCCCGAGAAACTGAAATATTTAATAACATACGTCAAGTCCAACCCGTATTTTTTTTTTTAAATGTGCTGGTTAAAAATATAATAAAATAGCCTTCAAGAAAAGACTCTGCTAGGGTCGAAACGTCAGGCCATCAACTAATTTTTTGCAAAAATATATCTCCTCTTTTTGCTATAAATGGATATCTTTGTGTTTGTGCTTGTTTATGCCTCTGACGAAGGTCCGGTTTTAATCGAAAGCTAAGGCCCTCTCCCCTACTAATTTTATATTTAGAAAAAAGTTATATATTCATATTTTCGTCGGTGTTTTTAAAATCCGAGTCTAACATGGACTCAATCATAAAACTTAAAGCAAAATAGAGATGTGCTTGACGTTTGACTTGTATGAAAAGCAGTACTTAAGATTGGTAATCATCCAATCAAACTCGAAGTTTTTACCAATACCATTTATAGCCAAATAATTTGTCTGGCTGTTTCACTTTCTAACTTGAGGAACCGTAAAACACAATCCAATCAAAATAAGCAAGTATTTTCACAGTTTTTTTTGTCACAAACTATATGATGCAGCTATTGAAAACAAGAGTAAGAGTATTGAAATAATTTTCTACTCTACTCTTTCAAGACAACTATAAGTTGAGGAACACTCTAAAAACCTATGGGTCAGAATCGACCCGGATCTCGAGTCCCGGGGCCAGATTTAGGTGGATTCTGCTTCAGTTCGACCAATTTCTGGGTTAGTTTGACACAGGTTCACATTGCAGACTGACCACGAAATGGGTCCGTGTCCAGTGCACTACCACTAACTATTTTTATTTTTTTTTAACTGGACAATTCAAGTCAACATTTATTTCATACTACTCTTCTCAAAATATGTACAGAATAATACATAGATAAGCGAAATAATAAGCATAGAGGATCGGGGAAAGAGTTAATCTATGTGTAAAAAAAAAAAAGTGAGTATGAGGCTGTCAGATTAAGCCAAGGCTTGAAGAAGACAGCCTAGACAGACAAACTACAAACGTGGAGACAGGACAAACAGGTGACGCAAAACAAAACAAAACAAAAAAACAAAAAGGCTAGGATTCAATAATATAAATATGTCTAGACTAGCAGGGCTATTAAGTAAATGGCCGATGTTCTATGTGTCCTTGTATTATAAGTTAATTCCAAGTCTAATTGGGGCAGACAGGGGAAATATTTGGAGGAAATGTGCCTTTGAAAATACAACCATGGAATTTGGCACACAGTCAGACTTTGTTTTAAGAAAGATATTTTGCTGTTAGGCCATCGCAGAATTGTCCTTTGTAAAAAACACAGGTAGAATAAGATTTTTTTGTTTTTTAATGGCTGCCATTGCGCAGTATAATAACAAGTAACAATCAAAGCCCCAGAAAATCTGTACTTGGTATCAAGATTGATGGACTTCACAACTTGTTATAGATGAGCCTGAGTGGTCAGAGATTGAAGGCTAAGTTTTGTGGCTGAATTTTCAGTGATTTTTACTCAAAATTAATTACAAAATATCTAACCCAGAATAGTCGGTAATGTACAGCTTTAACGAGGAGCATGCAGATTTATTAAATTTGATAAGTCCCGACCTTGGCTGGTTCTACCTCATTCCGTTGCTTTAAACACGCCCACTGCCTTACAATATTGATTTTTCCTACCACCTTTTCTTTTTTTCTTTCATTGGACAATTTCGGTTTGATATTTTTGATTTAGTTTTTAAGTAAACGTACTGGGAAGTATTGGTCTATATATAATGGTATCTTAACTTTCATGTAGGCATTCCCTATGCTCCTAATGACCTTTTCAAATTTATGAGAAAGTATAACTCGTCGCTAACACAGCTTCAGTCAAATATGAATGAAAAAGACAGGACTATTCAAAAGCCAATACATTTATATTTATAAAAGACATTATCCATACAGAAAAATTGCCTATTTAGGACTGCTGTCAAATTCACAGGTTTCTTCCTACCGCAGGAAATATAACTCGGTTTTTGCTGCAACCAAGGTTTTTTAAATCTCGCATTCTTAGCTTGATGTTTGGCATTTAAATTATTTAAACTTAAAACATATGGCAAACAGGAGAGCTCGGCTGTGCTTAAAGTTAGAGACGTAATGTATAGTTTTTTTTGTCAACATGATTCTGATTTATAGGCAAAGTTTAATGACAGATACAATAAAAATCACTTGTGAAAGTTTAAGCTGATACAGTGTCTGCGCGCTGAGAAAAAAAGCAAAAAAACTGTTACTGTATTTTCACACGAACATCAAATACATCCCCTTTTTAGAGATGACAACGGGTACCAACCACATCTCTGGCCGCAGCATTCGCGAACGAAAACCAACACTCTGAAATATTATGAATATTGCTTCGTGCATGAATTTTTTCTCTGATTGCAATGGGTTCGGGTGAAACATTATCCGTACATACTTCGAAAGGAACCCTTAAATAGTTGTACTATCATATCAACAGCATGCATGCAGTGCTTCTCACAAAGTGTGTTTTAGTCGTGATTATTTTTTGGAGTACTCACTCACGTGTCCCCCAAACCCCCTCCTTTTACGCCACTTAAATGCGGTTTAAAGGGACACACCGGCTTCGTTGAGCTATTTTGGCTACAAAATAGACTAAAACATGACTCCAAAGGTCTTCCAAGAATGGAGAAGAACGGTTCCTAAAATAAACCATCAATTTTGGTCGTTTTTGAGCATTTTTCAAAAAACGAAGGTCACATGGGTTATCCGAACCACTTTTTTGGTTCGGATAACCCTCGTGATCTTCGGAGTTTGTTTTACTTCCAGCCGTATAAAAATTAATTACTGCACCGAATTCAACTCTGTTTTTTAACAAGAATTCACGAGTATTTGACACACAAAAATACGTATTCAAATTATGGTTACAAGTTGTAAATAATACAAAAAAGTCGAACGTGAGATTTTATTTCAGAGAGTCCGAGCAACGGAAGCGTGTCTTACAGTGCACAGCGTGGGGGCTAGGTACATGTAACACAGGGGCAGTCGCGTCGCTTGCGAGCAGAGTATCTCGGCAGTGCTAGCACGACGGAAACCCACTATAGCCAAGAGATAGCTGTACCTGGAAGCTCATGAACATGTGGGAGGGGTAGGGAACCAGACCACCAACTACGTTGTTGTTATTGCGGGTTTGCTAGTCGGTACACCTCGCTGATCGAATCCGTTGTTTCAAAATCGAAACTTTTCAATGCTCTGTGTACGTTCCTTGACCAGATTTGTACCGAATTTCTTGGTAATTAAATAAGATTTTTGTCAATACATAGGAATACAACTTTATATATTGACGGTACAATTAGTTTATTCAAAATTTGTGACAAACAATTCCCCCAAAACAAGCCTCCCCCCGAAAAACCCCAAAACGGAGCCCCTGAACTTGAAGTGACAAGTGAAAAAGAATTAAAAAATTAAAAGCTGGAAATAAAACAACCTCACTCAAAATTTCTATTGCATCCCTCGACACACAAAATTCAAACAAAATCATTTCGTTTCCTCAAAATATTATTTAATTCGATGAAAATATAATTTTGTCTCACAACAATTTATTTTTCATTTTGAGAACGCAGAGTGTTTTTCTAGGTAACGAAATGAGATTATTTCTAGAAAATAGGTTCTCGTTCCCTTGAACACGGTTTCTTTCCCCCGAACTACGATTAAGTTCCCCAGAAATACGCTTTCGTTCCCTAAAGATACGCATTCGCTTCCTCGAGTTATGATTTTGTTCGCAAGAAATATACTTTTGTTCGCTCGAAATATGCTTTCCTTCCCTAAAATACGCTTTCTTTCCCTCGAAAGAAGATTTTGTTTCCTAAAAAAAAGCTTTCGATTCCTCGAAATACGACTTTAAATTTTTTGCCCGAAATATACTTTCATTCACCCAAAATATGCTATCGCTCCCTAAAAATACGCTCCCGCTCTCTCGCAATGAGATTTTGTTCCCCAGAATTCCTCTTTCGTTCCTAAAAGATAGCTTTTGTTCCCTTAAGATAGCTTTCGTTCCCCTGAAGTCCAATCACACCAATTTGTTACATTCCTTTGTGCGGGGCGACTTTGAGAGTGGACGAGTTTGTATGTAAGGGGGCGACTTTGTAGTTGGGGGACTTTGTAATTGGCGAGTTTGCTGGGGGGGCGAGTTGACTGTTTATAAACACTTTCAGATGGATAACGTGGACTGGATCCTCATGCCTTGTCGTAGTAAAACACTTACATAAACAGAGCACCAGTCTACTTGCAACATTGCATAGCATGTATCTCGTAAATTTGACACTTGCAACGGCTGGTAAAGCGTATACGGTGACCTTTGACCGCTTTTGTTTTTTCGGTCATTTCTCGTTAATTACGTGATATTTTTGTATAAAAAAATATAAAAACCATCTAGAAATAATTGTCTTTGATTCTACATGACTAAATTACGTAAACAGGTAACCGGTGTGTCCCTTTAATTGTTTGTTTGTTAGTTTTTAGTTTTTTGCTCTATAGCTATGTTCCAAACATCTCTAGATTTACCCACATCAGTTTTCTGTGCAGTCGTGCAGTTCTGAGAGTCGTGCACAGTGCGTAAACTTGTACACTTGTCTTTTGTTTGTCATCAAATATGGCGGTCAATGACGTCATGGAGTACTTACCAATCTGACCCTGCCTTTAAAATGATAAAACACATTTCAAGCAAACGTGGGGATGATTTCAAACACGTTCCTCCCTATTGCGGCATCCAAATAGCAAACTGTAAATTAAGAAATCAATAATCTTATGCAAGGGAGGAAGATGATTATGACGTCGTGATGAGAAGCTCCTAATACTGTCAACAACAAATTTCTGTTATAAATTTTGTGACCAGTGAGTTACTTTTATTTTATTATAGTCCATTTATTTACTATTTTTTCTCAACCTTTTTACTTTTATTTCAAGTCTCAAGTTTAAGTTTCCTTTAACTCTCTTACTTTCGATGTCTTTGAGTGTATTTTGATTGTTGTTGTTGCTGTTAAATATATATTTTAACAAATATTGTGATATTATAAAAATATTGTATTTGTTAAATTTATTTCTCATTTTCTTCTTTAAAATCACTGATTACTTTTCCCTGATTAAGCCCCTGGCAACCATGGACAATGTGTTTATTAATAATAATAATAATGATAGTTATAATAAGCTATAAATAGAATAATTGTGTTCGTGTGTTTGTATATATATTAATATGTACACAAATCTGAAATATAAGGTTTAACGATGGTAGAAGGAAAGCTTCTCAACAACACTCGTCTGACAATCTGATTATTGGTTTAGAATCGGTCAAGGCTGTGTGGGGGAACAGAGAACGTGCGTACAAAAGAGAAAAGGAACAGTACTGTATTTTGTATTGTCATGGGCAGCGGTAACTGTAGAGCAAGCCTGTCTGTTGACATCGTAAGAGCTCGATAGAGCAATGGTGTATAGAAGCTGTGACAAATAACTTCAAATTATTTAAGGGCGCACAATTTTATGAAGGGGGAACTTCCGGCCAATTAAAGCGGTTGTTTCCGTTTGCAATTTTCTAAATGAGACCCCTATAAACCGCCCTTGTATGTCATTGGCAGTATCGATTTTGAAGATAATCTGACATGGAGGTAAAAAAAAATACATTGTCTGCATGTATATAGAAAATAGTTTTGAAATTATTATTTATGAAACTATAGTACTCGAAATTGTATGAAATATAAAATTTTCTTTCGGTATTAATCCGGAACGTCCAGACTGTGTGCGTGTGTGTTGGTAAACATTACATGAAGTGTTGACCTGAGAACAAAAGAGGTCCACATAAGGCAGGGTTTTGAAACACTATGTGGACACACGTCCACACAGTGTTATTTACAGTGTTGAGGAAAAGGATTTTCCTTAAGTGTACAGAACAAAGAAATGTCCACACAGTGACTGCAACATAGAGCTGTGTGTGGGTGTGTGTTTGGGGGAACCGGGCACAGATATCAAGGGGGTTGGGGCACGTGTCCCCCAAACCCCCTCCGTTTACGCCACTTAAATGAGGTTTAATTGTTTGTTTGTTAGTTTGTAGTGTTTTGCTCTATAGCTATGTTCCAAACATCTCTAGATTTACCCACATCAGTTTTCTGTGCAGTCGTGCAGTTCTGAGAGTCGTGCACAGTGCGTAAACTTGTACACTTGTGGTTTGTTTGTCATCAAAGATGGCGGTCAATGACGTCATGTGCAACTTCCATCTTTACATTTGAATTTATCACTTCGCTTTTATTTCGGTTGCACGAACCAACACGAACCTTTCTCACATGTTTACTTATCAATAAGTGGACGTAAAACATTCAAAAACATCTTATATGGTTGAAAATATTATGAAATTTTGAAGGATAGTGATGTAAAGAACTTTAAACTCTAGCAGACGCTACCAAAGTATCGCTTCGAAACAAAAGCAAAATTAGTGGAGACAAATTAACATACCAGTGTTTGGTTTTCCTTACTTTTCCTTTGTTCAAGCGTCCTGGTTGGGGTTCGCATCAGTTTCAGCATTTAGCTGCAGCCTTGGGAGGGAACCGAACCCTAAGGAGAACGGCATTATACGGTGGGTCATGCCGTTAAATCACCGCCTTCGATGCCAGTGTACCAGCATCTACCCTGGGGGCCTAAACACGTATACACCAGACAGAGGGTTTGATCCGTTTTACACCGATCGCCCTCTATTCACAGACCTCAAGACAGAAATATTCAACTACTTTGAGTGTGAAAGTGAGTAGCTTGGTTACAAACTAAATAAAATGTCCACGCCTAGATGCATCATTCATACTACGATTAAAGAAATGAGTCAACTGGTTGCACAAAATACGTGTTTTTAGAAATTCATGTTTGAAGTTGAACTTTTCAAGCTAATTTAGGACACCATACTATCAATAAAATATTAGTTCTGCAGTCATACAGAATTGTCAGTGTTTCTTCACTTTTGCAACTGTTTTGATGACTGAACACGTCACTTCATTAAAAAAAAAAAAAAAAAAAAAAAAATGCCCGTAAAGCACTGTGTGCGAATTAATGCATAGTAAGTTTTTCACTTCGTAAAAACGATAAATGAACGTTTTTTTCACTCGTTACGTCTATTTTGGCACCGTGCCTGCGCTGTATATCAATGGATTTCATTGGCGAATTTTGGTCACTTCGTAAAAACAAAATATGTGATTCCTCGGTTATTCTTATAAGTGTAATTACTAATCTATTATGTATCCATGAACTGGGTGAAAATGTTAACAACATCGACCATTTTCACCCTCTAAAAAACAGACACGTTAAATGTCACTTTGTTAAAAATGTACCATAAAGTTCGGTGATTTTCTTAACGGCCTTGGAACTAAAGCCCAGTCTCTAATATAACAGTGTTTGTACTTTCAGAGTGTGCATTGACTACTGGTAGATGTGCAAACGGCGGGAAGCTCAATGAAACAATCTGCACGTGTATTTGCACGGAGAAATGGATGGGGAACACCTGTGATGGTGAGTATCTAAGCTTCATCTGTTTAACACCCAAATAAACATTGCATTTTGATTCATACAAATCGTTAACAATATAAATATAAAAGTTAGGCCTACTATCGTGGTAAAGACGGGTTATTTATTTCCAGAAACCTGGCCCCAAAATAGATGCAAACCGTCAAAACCAAAAATGGCGGCAAACCCACTACCCCTTGTTTTTCTTGTTCTGATTCAAGAAATTGATTTGTGTGAACGAACTTTGATGTTACTCATAAATGGCGCTGCATTGGAATTGCGCTGCGATCCTGTGAAGATTCAAAAATTATTAACTGCACGGGAAGAAGAACGTGAATACGTTTAATGCAGCGCTTCTAAGCGCCATGGAATACAGTACAAAATAATGTTCTAAATTGTGTATACTTTAGTCTCAAGGATGGACATCACGTTTGTTTACCTTTACCCTAACCCACACCTCCTCTGAGCGACACCTCGAAATCCCATGTTTACACTTGACGAAATTGTGAATTGAATTAACGAAATAACATGCTGTATCAACTGAGCTATGATCTAGCCCCATGCCGCCGACATAGGGCCTCATATAGCCCAACTGGTTAAGCGCCGATGTGGCAGGATATTGTGTTCCCCGGAGATCATGTCCCCGCATACGGTGAACTGTATACACAAACTTCTTCAAATCTGATAGCGCCCCCTTTTGAATAATCCTCCTTCAGCCCACGTTAATTTTCTTTTTTGCTGTGATTTTGATGTTTTTAATATTGAAAATTATCATGCAATTTGGCCTTTGGGTCACAATGTGATAATGTGAATTAAATATACCATATATATATATATATATAGGGCTAGATAGCTCAGTTGGTAGAGCGCCGGCACGTCAATCCGGAGGTCGTTGGTTCAAATCCCGCTCTAGTCAATTGTTCCTTGTTCAACCCAAAATCATATATATGTGACCCGCTCTACGAAAATGAGTCGGATGTCGCAATTACTGTTTACACGTACAGGGCGATTGAATGTAGTGGGTTGATTTTTTTTCATTAAAAAACATTTTTTTTTTCTGTGTATTCTGCTTCGTTTGTATCCATAATTTCAGACAAAAACCAAAATAAAACTTTATTTTGAATCTTACAGTGTTTTAATAAAGGATTTTGTTGACTGTTTTGTTTCAAGTTTAGTTCTTTTGATCGTTGGGATACGTTAATTTGCGCATTTTTGTCCCTCCTGCGAGCTTTATCATGTTTACCCCCGAGTCATACTATTGGTATCGACTGAAAGCTGGGACCTTCATGTATCCAAATATGGGCGTAAAAGGTCGAAGGTCCCATGCAAATTGCCTCTAGAAAGGGATTTCCCCCGTAAACAAAGCCCCCCTTGTTGCTATGCACGGCCATGTTTTTACACCATGTGATCAAAATACTGGAACGCAATAGGCCAGCACGCCCGCTACGTCATGGAACGCATGCGCAGTGGGTAAGATGATGTCATCAACATCCGTCTTTTTTGCCTGTGTATACGACGTGTGTACACGCTTCGTTTTCCGAATTTCTATGAGCCAATTTTACAGTTTTTCCTGCGCTAAAGTTACCGATATTATCGAAGTACTGGTTTTAAAAATCAATTGAAAATGGCTGGAAAAGATCATCGTTTTGCTGAAGCCATGAACGACCTGCGGAGTGTCAATCTTCGCGGTGTAGAAAATGCAATGGCTCAGAGTTTCGTCGAAGAATATTTCGCTCAGCCAAGTCAAGAGAGTTAGGACAACGACAGTGATGGTTCCTTGGGCTCCGATGGCCATACCGGCAGTGACCCCGAAGAAACTGACGACGACGACGACGAAGATCCAGAGGATCAGCCCTTTGTACAGTATTTGATGTTTAATTCATGATAAACTTTTTTTCTCTAAGGAAAGTACAGTCAGGGACAGGAATCTCTTCTTTTTTCCCTAATAAGGCTCCTTTTAACCCAAATAACGGAGGAAAGTAATTGAAATCAAAGGGTTCTCCATGTGCATTTATAGGTTGGAGTTGTCGAAACATACAGTCCCAAACGTAAATCTTTTTAACTCGGTTACAATGTGTTCTAGATATTATATACCTATATATATATATACCAACGGGGATCAGATTTCCCTATGACACTGGCACGCTAATCCGGAGGTCGTTGGTTCAATGGCTGTACAGTCAGTTTTTCTTTGTTCAATAAAACAATAAACATTTTAAAAAGGCAGATTACCCACAAGTCACTACAACAAAATCTTCAATGCGGTAATTTTCTTTACTGACGCGGACTTAATGCAGCAGTCCAGTCTCTAGACGGCCTAAAAAGCTATGAAATGCTGTTAACAATGTTATGGGAGTCACAAATTTGACTCCCATAAATGGCCGACCGTGTTAGTTCACGATGTAAAAGGAAAACCACGCAATTTCGAGGCATATTTGTGTGGATCATTGTATTCTACTTTTAAAACATATTTCTAACCATAAGCATCTCATAACAAACTGTTACAAATGCTTTTTATAGACCAACTCGTCCAATCCAAGGCAACGTGTCCCTTTAACGTTCAAGAGATAATGTTGTACATTTTTTCAGAGTGTGCGTTGACTGGCTGTGAAAATGACGGTACATTCGATGAAACAACCTGCACGTGTGATTGCCCGAAACAGTGGATGGGAAACACCTGTGCTGGTGAGTAGTATGTCCTTTAATCTTAATCTTTTCTAAGATTTATTCATAATTCTGAAATGCTGTTCGCTTCCTCCATATCGTTGAAGTTGAAAATAGTAATCTCCATAGAAATTAACCGCTGCTGCTGCTGTTGCTGCTGCTGCTGCTGCTGCTGTTGCTGCTGCTGCTGCTGCTGCTGCTGCTAAATAAATAAATAAATGAATAAATAAATGACTGTTAAAACAAATAAATTATGTGGATAACGCTATTCGACCACCTGTTTGAAAACCCGTTACGACAGCACACGCTTTCTAATAACTGACAGAACACAAGCCAACGCCCAAGACCAAACTGTGGTTTTGAAAACGGCCAGAGTATTACCATTCGCTGCTGTCCACACTCACAAAGTTGGGATGAACTACAAAGAGTTTGAAAGGAAATAAAGAAAACATAGATATAAAACGCCAAGATCCAAGAAATAGAGCATTTTAAATTTTGTTTCTGTGAATACCCGCAATGATGGGGGGATTGTGTTATTTCACAGATTATTGCCTAGGGTGTTTAAACCCCCCCTTTTAAATAGTATTCTTTCATTCTAGAGACCAGACACTACGACTGCCAAGACTACTACGAGGCTGGTAACAGAGTAAGTGGTGTTTACGCTATTTACCCATTGAAGTATCCAGGAGGCCTTGATATATACTGCGACTTGCAATACTGGCCAGGATCGATTGTAAGTTCATCTTCTATCAACGATTTTCAAATGAGTAGATTTAGCATGAACGTTTCTATTTCACTCGCTGAGGGTTGTCACGTTCTATTGTCCAAAGGACTCTACAAAGCAACTGAATTCAAGTCATCATCAACTACGTTAGAATTTTTTTTTTTTAATAGTAAGAACTAAAGATTACTCCGCTGGTGGTTTCGTGTGTACCTTGTCCTGTTTTATTCGATAGCTATCAAAATGAACGCATTGTGGACCAAAGACAGTATCAAAAGGCTAAAAAGGACCTTGGCCTTGGATGAATTTGTTGATGAAGTTTGGTGATGTTTTTTCCCGATTTTAAAGGTAATCCAGATGCGTTTGGGTGATATTGTGAATTTCACCCGCAGTTGGGATGAGTACAGAGATGGCTTTGGTGACATGGATAGTTTGACCTTCTGGCTAGGAAATGAGAAAGTCCGTCAGTTGACTGAGGATAGCGACACTTCCTGGAAAATTCAAATCAATACTTTCGATACAAAAAGTTCAAAATTTCAGGCTGAGGTCTGTAACTTTCGCCTCTCGGGTGTAAATTACACCATTTATGCTGGAGGTTCAACGAACTGCGGTGACAGTAAGTGAGATCTTTCTCATTCAATCACCATGGCTCGTATATTTGTTACTGTTTTTATTTTTAAAAGGGTACGCTTCCTGAGTGCGATACCGCCATAAAACTTCCCTTTAAAGTTTATAAGCGAGAATTAAGGCAGAACCAAACACAGTCATCTCCATGATCATTTCTTTCAAACGTTACATTTTTTACAATCAGTAATTTTTTCCAAAAATTGTGCCAAACCTTTAAGCATTTAAAAATGTACAAACCAATGTTGTTTCATTTATTCACAGGTGGTGTCATTTTATTGGCAAATGGCACGTCGTTCTCAACATACGACAGAGACAACGATGGCGACAGTGAGAGAAACTGTGCTGAGGAGTCAAAGGGAGGCTGGTGGTTTGATGGTTGTGATGATGGAGTGAACGGGAAAGAGATTAATCTTAATGCTGAATATGCAACTTGTCTTGGTGGTTTCTCATCCGTTATATGTTCATCAAATCAAATGTATAACACCGGGCTTAAAATCAAACGTGTATAGGGAGAAATTCAACCATTCATATTCTAACGCAAATACGCATCGAATCCTGAAATTCACAGTTGGGATTTCCTGCGCTTTTCGTGAAAGCCAAACCACCGGAACTATCGAATGCTCAATAATCTCTATACACAATGAACATTCCAACATCGGCAAAATACGAAGAGAAAGAGGGAAGACAAGTGACTTGAACCACTAAAAATAACCAACCAGTCCTTTTCAGGATTACCGAACGTTATTAGAGAGAAGCCACTACCACAATGAACAATGCACCCTCAATACTGTCACAGCGTGCGCGCAAGCAAGCGTTCGGTTGACTGAAGGTCAAGTCTAAGATCCACTAGCGCGCCCTCTCGTAATCATAGTATTTCCATGTAATTTTCGTCATTTTCATTAACTAAAACTTTATCCATTGTTCAGATGGTTTTTTTTGCTACTTGTTGTTCGTTTTATCTTGTTTATGGGGAAGGAAAATGTTGTTATTTGATGCTTACTGTATCATGGCTATTACTACTTGCATGATTATAGTTTGTTACTGTTTAGGCATTTTAAAAAGATTTAAATGATTATAGATATGTACTTCATTTCGTCTATGGCTAAAATAGAGTCCATGCAGTAATGATCAGGGTTGAATGTTGGAAGTTTGGTTTAATCATTGACTGGTCTAAGGTTTTAACGGTGAGGTTTAATTTTTTTTTATTGTTATGCATGATGATTAAGGATATGTTTTTAGTCAAACTAAGTGTGTTTTAGGACTACTCATATGATATTAGATGTTGGGGAGAAGCCACGAATGTCAGTGTTTGAGATTGTAGGGAACTTGACTTCAAATTTTTTAATTTGGTCTTGGGTAATATGTTAATATGATATTACCTTCAATATTTTAACTTACCAAAATGGTTTGTTTTCTGTTATTTATCTTGTTACAGTTTTCACGGTGATTTAGATAATTTTGTTTAGCATCAGAAGTTTAGTTTTGAGTGCTTAGTGCGCTACAATTACTTCTCTTGCAGTTATTGCTGAACACAATTTTTGTTAAAGATTAACTTTAGGGTAACGAAATTAACATTATTTGTCTGTAATTGTAGAATGGTAAATGAGTGTGTATTGATTACATAAAATTGAGTAAATTGAGTAAATGTACGTAATCCTTTACGTCATCAAGAATATTTAACTGTAAAGTAACATTAATTTTCCGGTGTAGTGTTATCATAGTAGTAGACATGTGTACTAATGAGTAAAGCAAAATTTGCGGTTCACTTTTAGGAAGCGCAGGAAAGAAACTTTAATAATGATGTAATATAATAAAATTCTTCTAACATGATTATCTGGAAAGAATTCAACCGCTTAGGAAAGCAAACAAATAAAAATAAAAAATAGCTTGACCTACCTGCTAACTCTGTTTAAAACCTTGCATGATGCCATTGGTCACTAATCAAGTGTCCGTTTTTAATTAAACAGTCAGTACTCCGCCATTTTTTACTTTGTTATAATCTAAAAATTTCCCCAACTACACCTAACCATATAGCATACCATCGGGGTTGTTTCACACAAAAAAATCCATCAATGACCAGCTCTCCCGGTTCTCCCCTAGGAATTGTAAAGCAATTAGTTAGCCTTGGACCTAATTACCAGGTGAAATTAACAATTAATAGAGACACATATGGGCTAATTTCAAAGGAAATTTGGCTAGAATTTATTTTATTTATTTACAAGGGTCTATAATTATCTGATGATTTGGGAAATTTAAAAGTGATTGGGTTCTGCCAAAAAATGCATAACACGCAAATATGCAATGTGTAATTTCTTTTTTGATGGCGTCACGGAGTATAATCATGGAGCAATTTAAGGGTTTAATACAAAAATATGTATTGACAACAATGTTTAGTGATATATTGTATGTAAATTTTGTGTTAGTGTTCACAGATAAATACAAATTGCACAAAACCCAAGTCTTTGTGTGTTATAATAGAGTAAAATGTATGTAACTCCGTAAGGTCAACCACGCCGGCGATGTAGATTCTGCACTCAACAACCTGTAAACTGCACTGATCTATCCCTCTTTAAATCTCGCGTGATCTGGAGAGACTTTCTACATCTCATTGAACGATTGGAGTCCGACCCAGCTAAAGGAAAAAAATGAGCGTTACAAAGATAGGGGAAAGCTAAAGATATTTATCTGGTGATGTTTTAAAATTTAACTTGATTTCAGCACAAACTTTGGTGAGAAATACATCTACCCTATATGTTTAAATCCCCAACAAAACATAATGTGGTTTCTCATTCCCCAACATGAGTACTTGATGAACCGTCCCTGGTTGGTTTTATGATCTTTTCTTTTTTGGACATATCCTAATTCTGATTCTACTCTAAGTACGACTGCTCAGTGGAAATTTACCCAGTTAATCTGCTGACACCTAGCGTTCTAAAGTCTCCCATACGGGTGTGCAAGTAATATATAAATCATATCTGATACTGATATATATATACCGTGTAGCAACCGGCGCATACGATAAATGTATCGGTCCATTGATGGATTACATCCACCACTCATGCTGTCATTTGATTGGTTGGCGCCAAAATAGCCACATCGCCAAGCTGAGATTGTACTTGAAAAAGACCACGAGACTCCAGTGGTGAGTCTGCGAGATCGCTAGCTGGGAAGAAGCTGTCTTTCGTTTGTTAAAGTTACCGATAATAGGCCTACTGTGTTAGTTCTATGCGTTGTTGTTTTTCTATGCGTTGTGTTTATTCATTGAACATCCATTGGAGAATTTGGCGTAACTTACTGGTGTCTAGGACGCCGATACAAACGGGAAGATGCACAGCACGCAGTGGGTTAGCTTCATTACCGCTGTGGTCATCGGTAAGTCAAACTTTTTGTTTTCTGTCAATTTCTTCAAAACTTCATTTTATTCCAAGGTTCTCTGCGTGAAAAACGATTTCGTTATTCGTTCATATTTGTATGCACTTTTTATCCAAATCTCGGGAGCATTTATTACGAAGCTAACGGGAACGCGTATGCCTAATGTATAGGTTTCCCGGTTAATTTCAGCATAAATTAATTCAGTTTCATCAACACGCATTCTAAATCACGCGTGTTTTTAAAAGTCATTCAAACTTGGGCTACTTTTTAACTGCTATTTTGGTTCTTCTAATTCAGGTTTGTTTTAGTCATTCTCTTTCATTTGTAGAGTGCACTCAATACCACATTTCGTCTTTTAGGCATTACTTCTGACAATCTATTCATGCACACAATGTGCAGAGCAAATTATATTTTTGGTTCAATTAAGTTTTGCTATTACTTATTTAGAGAGTACAATGTTCGATTTCATACACGACGTTGCCATCAAAAATTAAATTAGTGTTATTATTTAAAAAGAAATCTTGCACATTTGGATGAAAACTAAGAGCTTTATGTTTTCTTCCAAGCCAAACTGCAGAATGAAAATTACTTAACTTCTATTCAATTTACGTTTTAGTCGCACCATTAATTCCTTCATTTCGCCTGCTGTGTCCATCATATACTAAACATATTAAAAGTTACGTTTGCCTGGCCAATTTCGACAAACATTGAATAGTCCCAGGTCAACTGAAAACCTAGCTCAATTATTTTTTGTAAACGACAAAATAAGGGACGCTGCATGCATCTCCCTACCACCCAAAACGCAATTTACATAGAAATCTACAAGAAATAAATTGTGCACGATGAATGTTATTCTGAGAAAAGTCAACTATTTTGTTCCCGCTTCCCCCCCCCCCTTTTTCTGTTGAATTAGTCATCATTATTTTGGGAATTTGTTCACAATATGGCAACATTTGTGGGGAATGATCACATGAGTAATCTTCCTCGACCCTACCCTCCCCCAGGATGCACATTTATCCACGGTTTCACCCGAATATGGAAAATATCCTCAATTTGTGACCAAACAAACATATATATATATATCAAAACTCAATCATTGCCGCCAGCTTATTGAATTTTACAGTGACACACTTACAAAAAAAAATATCACCAATGTTTTATAGTGTAAAACATTCACACGCTGTTCCATTCAATGTAAAATTAATATTGTTACAAGAGTAATTATAAACGGTTTTTATGATAAACTTCCCTTTCGTAATAGTGTTTATGAATGATTACGTCTCTTGATAATATTGAGAACAAGTCATTGTTTGAAGTACTGGGTGCGAGGAGGGCTGAATGAATGATTAACTTTAAGAAACTTTGATTGTCAAACAGCAACACCCTTCCATCTAGTTCTACATGCCTCAACATCAAACCTCCTTTAACAAAAATTAATCTCCTCTTAAAACAGTAGGATTTGAAGCAGTGGCGTAACAAACAGGGGGCAGAAACCAGGAAGGGGGACTACCAGAGAACTCTTGCTCCCTCTTGCCCGAAATGAGATTGAACAAATAAATACACAAATGAATGCTCGATACAAATAAGCCCCCGCCCGCCCCAACTATGTCGTTGATATGTGCGCCACTGATGTGAAGCATCATGGAATATGTGATGCTTCGTCGTGGTCGTAGTCGTGGTTTTAGTCGTGGTTGTAGTCGTGGTCGTGGTCGTGGTCGTGGTTGTAGACGTGGTCGTAGTCGTGGTTGTAGTCGTGGTTACACAGTCGTGGTTGTAGTCATGGTTACACAGTCGTGGTTGTAGTCGTAGTTACAGTCGTGGTTGTAGTCGTGGTTGTAGTCGTGGTCATAGTCGTGGTTGTAGTCGCGGTCGTTTTCGTGGTCGTGGTTCTGGCGTGGTCGTAGTCGTGGTTGTAGTCGCGGTTGTAGTCGTGGTTGCAGTCATGGTTGTAGTCGTGGTTACAGTCGTGGTTGTATTCGTGGTTGTAGTAGTGGTCGTAGTCTTGGTTTGTAGTCGTAGTTGTAGTCTTGGTCGTAGGCGTGAGCCTTAACCACTATAAAACTATAGACCCCTTATTGCTCATGGAGGGCAAGGTCTGTGTTTGAAAAAAATAAAAAATCTGCATGCTTTGTTCACTTGAAACTAATAACAGTTTTCAGTATAATTTAATTTCTGATGCAAAGGTTGCAAGGATACGGTTATGCGAGAACCACCTAATTAAATTGCGCCGCGGTTCGCCAGAGAAAACCAATGAAGCGTCTAGTTTGGCCAAGATTCAGCACAATAGGGGGAATTATAATAATTCTGCCATAGACACCACACTCTTTTTTATGGATGCAACTGAAAAAGCTGCTACTTCAACGAAACAGAACAAACAACAACTAGCTTGTCCCCTTCTTGTTGTGCAGAATCAATATATTTTGGTATTGGCGATTTCTACAAAGCACGGTAGTGACAGTGAAGACAATTCCGCGTGATATTGTTTCCCTAATTCGTTGATTCGGTTTTGCTACGATTAACAATAGTTAGCTTATAATTTGTTTTTTTACCCTACACCTATGTATACTCAGTACTTTCCCGAGTTCTGTGAAAAAAAATCCACAGGCAAATCACTCTGATGGGATTCGAAAACACGACCTTTGCATTGCTAGAACAGATGGCTTACCACTAGACCACCGAGCTAGCCCGATGGCTAGAGCCAGTTCGAATCCTTGGCAGCGGGTACCGCAACAATTTAATAGATGTTAATTTTGCATCGGGGATAATGAATATAATTTAGTTAGCTTGGTTTCATAACCTGTTAACTTGGTTCAGTAATCTATTCAAACAACTAAACAATACATTTGCAAGGCTTGGTAATCCGTTGCTCTCAAACGAAATCATTTTGGGTGGCATGGTTGGCTTGTGCGTAAAGCGCTCGCCTCTCACCAAGGTGACCCAGGTTCGATACCCGGCCAGGGCCATATGTGAGTTGAGTTGTGCGTTGGTTCTCTGCTGTGCCACGATGATTTTCCAGACCATCCGGTTTTCCTCCCTCGGAAAAAATCAAACACTTTCGATCTCTGGCTGTGCTCCGTGGTCATAATGCCTGCTTCTCGAACATGTTGTAGCCGCGTCCTTCGCAATTCAGCTCTTAGCTTGCCAGTAAGGATGATTAGCCTCCCAAATTATTATATTATTATTATTATTATTCTCCGTTCACACGCTTAAAGGCCAACTATACTTTTGGTTTTTGGAACCGTTCGATTGTTTTAATTGTATATAAAATGTAGATACAAACAATAAAACTAACCAGTGAAAATTTCATTTCAAAAGGTGGTCGCGTTTTTGAGATATCGCCGAAAATCTGGAGTGAATATAATGTCCACGCACGAAAAACAATCCCTATCAGGAATACACAGAAACGCTTCTCAGATTCAAATTTGGGGCATAAAAACTGATATCTTTCTACATTTCTTGAGAAGTGAATATTTCTCAAAAATGCTTTATACTATCGAAAGCTGCTGTAGGCTTCTAAACAATACGTTTAAGTGCCAATGATTTTAAGAGTAATTACCAAACGTATACATACCCTTTAAATAATCCCTTTGTGTGTTATAATTATCTGTTGGAACGAATAAAGTAACCCTATTGAACACTTTAAGAAGCACGACGTGGAGGCGCACTATAGCAGTCACGTCTGCAGCCCGCACGCTAGCAGCCCGCACGCTAGCAGCCTGCAGCGTCGTCAACAGTTGCTATTAATAGACCCTTCCCACGAAATGTGTAAACTGCACATCGCGCGTGCGCACTAACACTTTGGTTGGCAAAATGCTTAGTGCACATCTCTATAGTATATAGTATCTGTACTATATCTCAATAGTATCTCAATAGTATCTGTATGGTATCTCAATAGTATCTGTACGCATGCGTGAATGTAACTAGCATATTTAATGGGAATGGTCTATTCGGTCGAACGAAGATTTAACGAAGATTACTATTTTCAAACCCTCGGCGCGTGCACGTGCCTCATTTACTTGGTTTATTTTTTCCGTATTAATAACAGTTTTTTGTTTCTTTCGAACGAAGTATTTTTTTGTTCGAACAAAGATTTTTTCCCTCTTTTTCAAATACGTTCCTTTAAAAGCTTTTAATGGAACAAACTGTTTGTGATGAAGTTTTCGATTCAACAAAATAATAATTTATTGCAAGCATAATTTTGACTGCGCTTGAATCTGTCCACACGGTATAGCCAATTGTTTGATTGAAAATAAAATTTTAAAAACGGTTATTAATACGTTCGAACAAATAAACCAAATCAATTAGGGAATTGCATGCAGGCAATCGAAACTGAGACGCACTAAGTAAATGCTGTACAAAAGGGGAAAACCGGGAGAGCTGGTCCTTGATGGATTTTGTTGAGTGAAAAACAACCCCGATGGTAACAAGACAGTTGGCATGCTATTTGGCTAGGTGTAGTTGGGGAACTTGGAATTTTTTAGATAAACAAATAAAAAATAAATGGCAGAGTATGCCTACTGACTGTTTCAATAAAAACGGACACACTAATTGTTCAGTGCCTGATGGCGTCATGCAAGGTTAAGAATAAGGGACTGTAAATATCAAAGAGTTTTACAAAAATGTTGGCCACGGCCTAAACAATTAATTTCCTGTTTAGTTTTATATTTGATGGACCTTGGCCCCAAACTATAAACAACTTTGGTAAGAAAAAAATTAAATACATAAATGGTTGTCTTGGCAACAGCCAATTAACTATTTCAGCTTGGTTTTGCAATTTAATTATTTTTTTATATAATTTTTTTTTTTTTTTGAAATAGTGAAATTTGCCTATTTTTAAGGCCGCTTTACCATTATTAAACAGCATATAGAAACTAATTTTCTTTTAAAGGTTATGGATAGGTGGATGCTTTTGGAGGCTGCATTGAATGAAAACTCACAAACTTATCTCTTTTCGTAAAGAATATTTAACCTTCGTCTCCCTCTGTCCATTAACAGCGACCATGCAAGCCACCATACCGGTCTTTGCCACGCAGTGAAAACTGGTTCATCTCACAGTTATTTCATAATGTTTTTATTATTTTTTGTTTGTTTATAATATGGACTTTTCTTTTGAGTAAACAAATTTTATTCCTTTTCGTTCAAGCGTCCCTGGTGGGGTTTGCATCAGTGACAGCATTTAGCTGCAGCCTCGGGAGGGAACCGAACCCTAAGGAGAACGGCATTATACGGTGGGTCATGCCGTTAAATCACCGCCTTCGATGCCAGTGTACCAGCATCTATCCAGGGGGCTTAAACACGTATACACCCGAGAGAGGGTTTGATCCGTTTTACACCGATCGCCCTCTCTTCACAGACCTCAAGAAAGAAATATTCAACTACTTTGAGTGTGAAAGTGAGTAGCTTGGATAATGATACGAACTAAACAATATGGACACACTCCTGGATGCACATATCATGTATTTTACGACGATACAAATAAGTCAAATCATTACCGTTTTAGACCCGCAGCACAAAATACGTGTTTTTATAACTATTATGATATTTTTTTAAATTATAGAAATTCACGTTTGAATTTGAGCTTTTTTTAAAACCATCGTTTAGGACACTTCTTACCATCAAAATAAACCGTCAGTCATAATGAACTTTCAGTATTTTTTCAATTTTGAGACTATGTTGATGATTAAATAATTCCTAAGAATGTATTGCTTCGCAAAAAACTAAATTCAAACAGACATGCCCGCAGGGTGCTGTTTACAAACAAATACATTTTTATGTTTGACACCTCGTTAAGACGTTAAATAAATGGTTTCGTCACTTCGACACCGTGTCCGCATACGTATCAATCAGTGGCTAATTTTGATAACAATTTAATATGAAACTATTTGATTCGTCGGTTATATTAAGTGTAGTTACGAAACTCATAGATATCCGTTGTTCCTAAAATCTGGTAAAATTGTAACAGCTTTGAATATCAACAATTTTAAAAACAACAAATTGCTAAATATTTTGATTTTTACTAATTTTTAATTTCGAAAAAAGGTCGACGAAATACGAGAACAAATAAATAATAATAATAATAATAATAATAATGATGTCGAATCTTTACGGTCGTAGACTTCTATGTTCAGAAAATGATCTCCCTATTTAGAAAATCTTGAAAAGGAATTCTTAATTCTATTAACATTTTGAATCAGTTGCAACAATTGTTTTCGTGTAGGCTTGTTCCCCTATATCGCCCATTTTCATTTACGATCCTGTGTGAATTGCTCTGACATTATTGAGAGGTATTCTGTACAACATTGTTTCCCGTATTCCTTCATGAAACGATTGTCTTTATCAATCTTAGTGATAATACTTATTACTCTCAGATTGTTCACTGACATGTGATAACGGAGGTACATTCAAAAACGATCCCTGCCATTGTTCGTGTGATCAAAACTGGACCGGCAAAACCTGTACAGGTAAGTATAGTCGCTACTTGCATGGAAAGGCAATTTGCGTGTAGAGCCTCGACTTCATGCCTCACTTGTATTGTATTTGTGCATCTGTTTGGATGACATTTTCTTTAATTTATAACATTGATAGTACAGAGTTATATACTGTCCCCCGCCAGAGTAATGTAAAAATCTTTATATTAGACATTCTGCTAGAGAATCAAACAAACTGACTGGACGGGTTCTAGTTCAGATGGATTGCGTTTGTTTCCCCTAAACCCTACTCCACAGCTCCTCAGAGCAACAACACGAAGACCCACTTGCCGAAATTGTGAATAAATCCCCATAGCAGTGTCTTTTTATCACTGCCAACCGACACATTACCGATGTTACATCATACAATGTTTTCAAATCTTATCATGCCTTCTTTTGTGTACACAAAAAGTAAATTATTATGAAAATATATTTATATATATGAAAAAACAAAGCAAAACAAACAAACAAACAAACAAACAAACAAACAAACAAACAAACACCCCCAAAACCCACCAAACAAACAACAAACAAACACCCCCAACCCCTCATTACAACAACAGATTAAGTTCTGAATGATTTTCTTTACTGACATGGACCTAGTGTAGTCCAGACTCAGACGGGTCTTTAAGCCTGACTAACACAACATGTGGTACGTTTAATTTTTTTCAGAGTGTTCATTGACTGGCTGTGAGAATGGCGGTACGCTCGAAGAAGCAACCTGCACGTGCTTATGCCCGAAACAGTGGTTGGGAAATACCTGTGCTGGTGAGTGATGAAGCATGTCTTTCGAATCATTCCAATGTTTATTCCTAATTCAGAATCCCTGCATAATAAAATGTTATTTGTTTCATCCATATCGCTCAAGATGAACATATAAATCTTCTAAAAATTTAACCGTCTCCCACCGGTGGTATGGTTCAGTACACTTCAATAAAAGCATGTTTGGCATAACAGGCCGTTTGCGAAACTACGATTCAGAATTATAGGCTATGGATTGGGCTCCGCTCGTCTGTTTGAAGGCCCATAAGGACAGCACATGCTTTCTAAATAACTAACGGAGCCCAAGCCAAATCCCAAGCCCAAATCGTGGTTCCGAAAACGGCAACATGCCTGCTGACAACACTCACGGAGTTGGTGGTGGGGGCCGGAGGGGGGTGGGGGGGGGGCAGTGCACCACACCAAGTAAGCTCCTCTTAGCAACTAATGCTAAACATTCAAAAACACTCTAAAATACATGAAAGTCTCTCAGCCTCCTAAAAACAACTAACTTAAATTTCTGACAAGTAAACTTCCTCTTTGGTAGGTTAGCCGTTTGGCTGTTGAGCTACACTTCAAAAATGAAGTGTAAAATGTTGCCGTGTAAAACTGCTGGGTACAAAAATTGTGTAACTTTTTGTCAATTTCGGTTAAAACGAGATTTGTTGTGTACCCCTTACCTTTGTAAAATAAAATACACAAGGGAAAGGTAATACAGTACCCAACATTGGGTAGGAAATCAAGGTTTAAATCACTTATGAAATGGGTAAAACAAAAACATTTTTAGCCACAAGTTATAGTGTAACTTGTGCACAACAAGTGGTAAGAAGTAATATAACTGAACATGGTGTAAACTGCTCCTCTCAGAATCATTTTACCCATAATGCAAAGTGTACCATACATTCGGATACAGCAAGTCGCAGGCACAACTCACAATCAAAGTTTGATGGGGTGGACCTAATTCTGATGTTGCAGGTCGTTGATGTGTTCATGTAACCACAGTTGCCAAGAGAGATTTTTGGCTTTATGGTAATTTTTCTGTTCGAGAAACAACAGTCGAATTATTATGATACATGCCAGGGCTCACCAAATGATGACTTCAAACGATGTACAAAAATTACATTGAAGTTCGTCGTGCCCGGGGCGCCATCTTATTTATGATTCGCTGCCTGTTTATCGTGAGAAAGTCAGGGCGCCCAGCTGATCTGCCAAGTCATGAATATGCATAAGGTGACGTCGCGCGGTAACTTATGTCGCTCACCCAATGAACATGCAACTTGTGAAGCGACATGCAAGGTCAAGGGTAAAGTTTGCATATTCATTAGATGGGCAAGTCTCAAGCTACAGTACCACACGATGTCACCTCATAAATATTTATGACTTGGCAGATCAGCCGGGCGCCCTGACTTTCTCACGATCAACAGGCAGCGAATCATAAATAAGATGGAGGCCCCCAGGCACCACGAACTTCAATGAATTGTTTTGGCCATATTCAAAACAACACAGCTTCTATTCACTGCTGTCCCCAATTCGAGTCTCTACACGCAAATGGTTGACCGTGCAAGCGAATAGCAAACCAAAAATAAGCAAACGTATAGAAATCTGTATGTTAGACATTCTGCTAGAAAAGCAAACAAGCTGACTGGACGGGCCCTAGTTCCGATGGATTGCGTTTGTTTCCCTAAACCCTACTCCACAGCTCCTCAGAGCAACAACACAAAGACCCACTTACACTTGCCGAAATTGTGAATAAAACCCCATAGCAATGTCTTTTTATCTCTGCCAACCGACACTTTACTGTTATTCCATCTACAATGTTTCAAATCTTATCATGACTTCAGATGAATTTTTATGCTAACATGACTTCTTTTGTGTACAAAATAGCAAAAAAAAAACACCCAAAAACCAACACACACACAAAACCCCCGAACAGAACACTACAAGGCATTACAACAACAACTTAAGTTCTGAATGATTTTCTTTACTGACATGAACTTATTGCAGTCCAGACTCCAGACGGGTCTTTAAGCCTGACTTGCACGAAATGTTGTACGTTTAATTATTTTCAGAATGTTCATTGACTGTCTGTGAGAATGCCGGTACGCTCGATGAAACAACCTGCACGTGCACATGCCCGAAACAGTGGATGGGAAATACCTGTGCTGGTGAGTAGCATGTCCTTCGAACCATTTTATCGTTTCCAATGTTTATTGCTAATTCAGAATCCCTGCATAATAAAATGTTATCTGTTTCATCCGTATCGCTCAAGATGAAAGTAAAACTCTTCAAAACATTAACCGTCTCATTAAAATATATATATATATGAAAAAACAAAGCAAAACAAACAAACAAACAAACAAACAAACAAACAAACACTCCCAAAACCCACCAAACAAACAACAAACAAACACCCCCAACCCCACAAACAGCATTACAACAACAGATTAAGTTCTGAATGATTTTCTTTACTGACATGGAATTACTGCAGTCCAGACTCTAGACGGGTCTTCAAGCGCTGACTAACACAAAATGTGGTATGTTTAATTTTTTCAGAGTGTTCATTCACTGGCTGTGAGAATGGCGGTGCGCTCGATGAAACAACCTGCACGTGTGATTGCCCGAAACAGTGGATGGGAAATACCTGTGCTGGTGAGTAGTATGTCCTTCGAATCATTCATCTTTTCCAATGCTTATTCCTAATAGTAATACCGACTCCCTGCATAATAAAATGTCATTTGTTTCATCCATATCACTGAAGATGAACATTATAAATATTCAAAAAAAAATTACCGTCTCCCACCGGTGGTATGGTTCAGTGTACTGAACCATACCACCGTCTCCCACCGGTGGTATGGTTCAGTGTACTGAACCATACCACCGGTGGGAGACGGTAATCTTCAACAAAAACATGTTTGGCATAACAGGCCGTTTTCGAAAGTACGACTCAGACTTAGGCTATAGATTGGCTATAAAACGAGATGGACGTACTACGAATGGAATTGCCGTACTTGGATCGTACTAGGGACGTGCTATGACGTGGTGCGGTCGGGCGTCAAATTGGATGGAAGTGTGCACACAGACCGGGTCCACGTTTATCCCGTTCAAAGACAAGCCCAACTCGACCGCATTACGTCCATAGTGTTTCGTTATTCCGTCTAAATCTATCAAAACAAAATAACAAGTTCTGAATAAGTTTGCAACACATTTCTACACAGTTCTAAAAGTTCGCAGTTGGTTCGGAATACGTTTAATGCGTTCTTACGCAGTTCTTAAAACGTCCACCCCGTCTGCAGTACAACCAGACACGTATGGTATAAATAGGGGCCGTTTTAAACATTCTGGGCAATAGTCCGTGAATTACACAATTATCCACAGCGGTTGGTTATGACTTTACAGACGGTATAGTAATCAAAGAGGAAAATAAAAAATGCCCCAGTTCTTGCACATTGGCTTTTCGTAATGTGGTCGAGTTGGGTCTGTCTTTGAACGGGATAAACGTGTTACAAACGGACCAGGTCTGTGTGCACACGTCCATCCAATTTGACGCCCGACCGCACACGTCATAGCACGTCCCTAGTACGATCCAAGTACGGCAATTCCGTTCGTAGTACGTCCATCTCGTTTTAAGTACGTTGCCACTTCGTCTACTTGCAGGACGGAATGGTCGCCCGAAAATTTTGAGCAGGCTCAAAGTTCTGGAGCACCATTCCCGATCAAACCCGTCCAAGCCCGTCCATGAAGTTCGAACAGACCGTAACAAGTTGCTACTACGTCCACTCCGTTTGCACACAGTTCAAGCCCGTTTAGCTACATTTTTCAGAACGTAGTGGGAACGAGTTTGGTGTGATGGGGGCTTTACATCTGTTCCTGACTTGAAGATTAAAAAAAAAATGCCTAAACGAGATGGACGGGGTCACATTACAGACATTGTCCGGCCAAAGCTATACGTTCTAGCCAGACCACAACCCGTTTCACGATTTTTTTAGAACGGGTTCGCACGTTTTTAGAATTAGTTTGGTGTGACTCAGGCTTATTTAGCAACTAATTTTAAATGCTAAATAATCAAAAACACTAAAAAACACTTGAAAATGTCTCATTCTCTTGAAAACAATCTTTTTCTTTGTGATAACTTTTACTTTTGCTATAGCCGATTTTCTTTCATAATAATGGGTTATTTCCTATAACTGGCTGGCCGTTTTTATATATTTTTTATTGTCTTTGTAATACTTAACGTTTGGTTTTGTAAGCATGTAACTTTTAGTATTACCTTGTGAAATTACCGACCATGTTTTGTGTTTTTAAACCGAAATAAATGAATGAATAAAAACATGAAAAAAATTCTGACAAGTAAACGTTCAATTTTTAGTAGGTTAGCCGTTTGGTTGTTGAGCAAGGCTCATTGATTAAACAAACACTCATGAACGACTAAACTGGACAGAGTCCATCTTGGAAAAGAAAAATAAGCCTACAACTTCTAGCAAAATAGGGACAATTTTTAGAGAGCTACAGTGCACCCCAAATGCTCCAGGTTGAAAATCAACAATCCCAGGGAGCAAAATTTGACATTTTTTCAACAACCCATAAAGCAAAGACCTTAAAACCTTTGATTAACAGAAAAAGTTTTCAGTTTACATTTTAAGAGGCTCCGCGCATGAGGAATTACGACAGGGAATTAGGAGGCCTTTTGATGTATACATGACCCACTGCTCGGTTATGAGCATGTTCGACAGAGCAAATTTCCAATTTATGGACAATAAACATTGAATTGAATTGGGTAAGGCTGGGCGTAGCTTGGTATTACAGCCAGTGATATTGAGGTCAGCTAGTCGGCAACGATGAAGAGCGAAAATTAGTAGCCTGCTGATGACCCTATGCTTTAGCAAGTCATCCTCTCTTCCCCGTAGTACCCGGTGGTAACTGTCCCTGTGAGGGTTGAGGCGAACGAGGCTCTGGCTAGGAGGAAGTGGTCTGGGGTCCCACCTCCAAATTCTTCATCTTGGCCCAAGACTACAGCTAATCATGATAAAAGTCAAGAAATGTAACAAAGCCATAGCAGTGGATCGTGAGTCCCCCAGGCGTGAGCCTGCTCTAAATGCTACTGGGGATGAGACTGACTCTGAGGAGCAACTCGTCAGCAGTAATGACGAGGTCAGCTTAAACCAAACCAGGAGGTTGGCTTCCGAGACCTCTGAGGAGAACCACAGGATTAGTCTTCGTAAGAAGTTAAGAATAGCTACTTGGAATGTAAGGTCCTTAAAAGGCGTTGGAAAGCTCGATCTACTATGCAGAGAAGTGGACAGATGTGGACTAGACATAATAGGTCTCTCCGAAATTCGTTGGAAAGGGGAGGGCTATTTCAACGCAGATGATGGAACCAAGGTCTACTATAGTGGTGGAAATGGAACAGAGAGAGGAGTTGCCATCCTGTTGAAAGATGAGGCAGCAACTGCGGTCATCGGATATCGTGCTGTCAACGACAGAATAATGTCGGTCCGACTCAGTGGAAAACCCTTTAACATCACACTCTGTCAAGTATATGCACCGACAACCTCATATGATGATGAAGCGGTAGACTCTTTCTACGACACTATCCAAGACACCATTGATTTAACACCGAGCCAGGACATTTTAGTCATCATGGGAGATTTCAACGCAAAAGTTGGTAAGGGAAAAACTGATAATGGCATTGTTGGCCCGCATGGACTGGGCAACAGAAATGACAGAGGGGATCGCCTCGTTCAGTTTTGTGCAGATAATGACATGACCATCTGCAATACACTATTCCAGCATCACCCCAGGAGGCAATACACTTGGATTTCACCCGGAGATAGAGTAAGAAACCAAATAGATTATATTCTCATCAAACAACGATGGAAAAACAGCATACTTAACAGCCGAACATTACCAGGTGCTGACATAGACAGCGACCATAACCTACTCTACGCAGATACTGACTGTTTCAATAAAAACGGACACACTAATTGTTCAGTGCCTGATGGCGTCATGCAAGGTTAAGAATAAGGGACTGTAAATATCAAAGAGTTTTACAACAATGTTGGCCACGGCCTAAACAATTAATTTCCTGTTTAGTTTTATATTTGATGGACCTTGGCCCCAAACTATAAACAACTTTGGTAAGAAAAAAATAAAATACATAAATGGTTGTCGTGGCAACAGCCAATTAACTATTTCAGCTTGGTTTTGCAATTTAATTATTTTTTTATATAATTATTTTTTTTGTTTTGAAATAGTGAAATTTGCCTATTAAGGCCGCTTTACCATTATTAAACAGCATATAGAAACTAATTTTCTTTTAAAGGTTATGGATAGGTGGATGCTTTTGGAGGCTGCATTGAATGAAAACTCACAAACTTATCTCTTTTCGTTAAGAATATTTAACCTTCGTCTCCCTCTGTCCATTAACATTCTGCTAGAAAAGCAAACAAGCTGACTGGACGGGCCCGAGTTCCGATGGATTGCGTTTGTTTCCCTAAACCCTACTCCACAGCTCCTCAGAGCAACAACACAAAGACCCACTTACACTTGCCGAAATTGTGAATAAAACTCCATAGCAGTGTCTTTTTATCTCTGCCAACCGACACTTTACTGTTATTCCATCTACAATGTTTCAAATCTTATCATGACTTCAGATGAATTTTCATGCTAACATGACTTCTTTTGTGTACAAAATAGCAAAAAAAAATAAAAACAAAAAAACCAACACACACCCAAAACCCCCGAACAGAACACTACAAGGCATTACAACAACAACTTAAGTTCTGAATGATTTTCTTTACTGACATGAACTTATTGCAGTCCAGACTCCAGACGGGTCTTTAAGCCTGACTTGCACGAAATGTTGGACGTTTAATTATTTTCAGAGTGTGCATTGACTGTCTGTGAGAATGCCGGTACGCTCGATGAAACAACCTGCACGTGCACATGCCCGAAACAGTGGATGGGAAATACCTGTCCTGGTGAGTAGCATGTCCTTCGAACCATTTTATCGTTTCCAATGTTTATTGCTAATTCAGAATCCCTGCATAATAAAATGTTATCTGTTTCATCCGTATCGCTCAAGATGAAAGTAAAACTCTTCAAAACATTAACCGTCTCATTAAAATATATATAATTTTGGGTTGAACAAAGAAAAATTGACTAGAGCGGGATTTGAACCAACGACCTCCGGTTTAACGTGCCGGCGCTCTACCAACTGAGCTATCTAGCCCTATGTTGGTTTATTATTTAAAAAATATATATATGAAAAAACAAAGCAAAACAAACAAACAAACAAACAAACAAACAAACAACCCAACAAACAACCCAACAAACAAACAAACAAACAAACAAACAAACACCCCCAAAACCCACCAAACAAACAACAAACAAACACCCCCAACCCCACAAACAGCATTACAACAACAGATTAAGTTCTGAATGATTTTCTTTACTGACATGGACTTACTGCAGTCCAGACTCTAGACGGGTCTTCAAGCGCTGACTAACACAAAATGTGGTATGTTTATTTTTTTCAGAGTGTTCATTCACTGGCTGTGAGAATGGCGGTGCGCTCGATGAAACAACCTGCACGTGTGATTGCCCGAAACAGTGGATGGGAAATACCTGTGCTGGTGAGTAGCATGTCCTTCGAATCATTCATCTTTTCCAATGCTTATTCCTAATAGTAATACCGACTCCCTGCATAATAAAATGTCATTTGTTTCATCCATATCACTGAAGATGAACATTATAAATATTCAAAAAAAAAATTACCGTCTCCCACCGGTGGTATGGTTCAGTACACTTCAACAAAAACATGTTTGGCATAACAGGCCATTTTCGAAAGTACGACTCAGACTTAGGCTATAGATTGGCTATAAAACGAGATGGACGTACTACGAATGGAATTGCCGTACTAGGGACGTGCTATGACGTGGTGCGGTCGGGCGTCAAATTGGATGGAAGTGTGCACACAGACCGGGTCCACGTTTATCCCGTTCAAAGACAAGCCCAACTCGACCGCATTACGTCCGTAGTGTTTCGTTATTCCGTCTAAATCTATCAAAACAAAATAACAAGTTCTGAATAAGTTTGCAACACATTTCTACACAGTTCTAAAAGTTCGCAGTTGGTTCGGAATACGTTTAATGCGTTCTTACGCAGTTCTTAAAACGTCCACCCCGTCTGCAGTACAATCAGACACGTATGGTTAATAGGGGCCGTTTTCTCACTGGTTCATCATTTGGCCACAATATTTGTACAGTTAAAGCCTGAGTCACACCAAACTAGTTCTCAAAACGTCCGAACTCGTTTAAAAAAAAATCGTTAAACGGGTTGTGGTCTGGCTAGAACGTATAGCTTTGGTCGGACAATGTCTGTAATGTGACCCCGTCCATCTCGTTTTGGCATTTATTTTTAAAATCTTCAAGTCAGGAACAGATGTAAACTGCAAATATTTTGTGGCAAAATGATGAACCAGTGAGAAAACGGCCCCTATTTATACCATACTTGTCTGATTGTACTGCAGACGGGGTGGACGTTTTAAGAACTGCGTAAGAACGCATTAAACGTATTCTGAACTAACTGCGAACTTTTAGAACTGTGTAGAAACGTGTTGCAAACTTATTTAGAACTTGTTATTTTGTTTTGATAACATTTAGACGGAATAACGAAACACTATGGACGTAATGCGGTCGAGTTGGGTCTGTCTTTGAACGGGATAAACGTGTTACAAACGGACCAGGTCTGTGTGCACACGTCCATCCAATTTGACGCCCGACCGCACCACGTCATAGCACGTCCCTAGTACGATCCAAGTACGGCAATTCCGTTCGTAGTATGTCCATCTCGTTTTAAGTACGTTGCCACTTCGTCTACTTGCAGGACAGAATGGTCGCCCGAAAATTTTGAGCAGGCTCAAAGTTCTGGAGCACCATTCCCGATCAAATCCGTCCAAGGCCGTCCATGAAGTTCGAACAGACCGTAACAAGTTGCTACTACGTCCACTCCGTTTGCACACAGTTCAAGCCCGTTTAGCTACATTTTTCAGAACGTAGTGGGAACGAGTTTGGTGTGATGGGGGCTTTACATCTGTTCCTGACTTGAAGATTAAAAAAAAAAATGCCTAAACTTTTACTTTTGCTATAGCCGATTTTCTTTCATAATAATGGGTTATTTCCTATAACTGGCTGGCCGTTTTTATATATTTTTTATTGTCTTTGTAATACTTAACGTTTGGTTTTGTAAGCATGTAACTTTTAGTATTACCTTGTGAAATTACCAACCATGTTTTGTGTTTTTAAACCGAAATAAATGAATGAATAAAAACATGAAACAAATTCTGACAAGTAAACGTTCAATTTTTAGTAGGTTAGCCGTTTGGTTGTTGAGCAAGGCTCATTGATTAAACAAACACTCATGAACGACTAAAGTGGACAGAGTCCATCTTGGAAAAGAAAAATAAGCCTACAACTTCTAGCAAAATAGGGACAATTTTTAGAGAGCTACAGTGCACCCCAAATGCTCCAGGTTGAAAATCAACAATCCCAGGGAGAAAAATTTGACATTTTTTCAACAACCCATAAAGCAAAGACCTTAAACCTTTGATTAACAGAAAAAGTTTTCAGTTTACATTTTTAGAGGCTCCGCGCATGAGGAATTACGACAGGGAATTAGGAGGCCTTTTGATGTATACATGACCCACTGCTCGGTTATGAGCATGTTCGACAGAGCAAATTTCCAATTTATGGACGATAAACATTGAATTGAATTGAATTGAATTGAAAAGCCAATGTGCAAGAACTGGGGCATTTTTAATTTGCCTCTTTGATTACTATACTGTCTGTGGATAATTGTGTAATTCACGGACTATTGCCCAGAATGTTTAAATTCCCCCTTTTATTGTTCAATTTTTTATTCTAGAGAGCAGACACTACGACTGCCAAGACTACTACGAGGCTGGTAACAGAAAGGTGGGTGTTTACACTATTTACCCATTGAAGTATCCAGGAGGCCTTGATGTATACTGCGACATGGGAAAATGGCCAGGATCGATTGTAAGTTCATCTTCTATCAACAATTCTTCAATGAGTAGACTTTTAGCACATTTATATTCCACTCGCTGGGGATGTGAACATTGCCAACATAGAACCTCCCATTAGTTAAACTATTCAAAATACTATAAAATGAACTCAATGAACTTCGTGATAAAAGACAAATTAAAATACACGTTGATTGTTACCTTGTGTACACATTGTCCCTTTTTTAGTCGTATGCAGTTAGCTCTCAAAATAACCTTTTGTGGACGGTAGGCCCCCTTCCAAAAGATTGTTTTCTTTGAACAAAAGGCGGTGTACCTTTAATTACCACAATTACAAAGGACAATAATATATTATGAGCTTTGTATGAGGTTTTATTATGGCTTTTACTTCTTGTCCCCGATTTTAAAGGTTATCCAGTTACGTACTGAAGGTAATTTGAATTTCAACCGCGGTTGGGATGAGTACACGAATGGCTTTGGTGACTTGGATAGTGGGGACTTCTGGCTGGGAAATGAGAAAGTCCGTCAGTTGACTGAGGAAAGCGACACCTCCTGGAAGATTAAAGTCCAGATTGTTAATCAACAAAGTCAAAATGTTCCGACTGAGCTCGGTAACTTTCGCCTCTCGGGTGATAGCTACACCATTCATGTTGGAGGTTCAATGAACTGCGGGTACAGTAAGTAGGAAGTTTCTCATTCAATCATCAGGCTCGTAGATTTGTTCTTGTTTAAGTTCAAAAAGTTTGAATTTGTTTTGCGGATGCTTCTTATCGAGATTCCACCACAATGTTCAATTTTAAAGTAAACATTGATTTAGGTAGAACCCAACACATTTTCATAATTACTTTTGTAATCATATTTTTTTTTTTACAATAAAATAAAAACGTTTAGAAAAATGTGCTAAACCTTTGATGCAACTAAACAATTACAAACCAATGTTGTTTCTTTTACTCAGGGGGTGGTGTCATTTTATCGGCAAATGGCACGTCATTCTCAACACACGACAGAGACAACGATGGTGACAGTGCGAGGAACTGTGCCCAGGAGTCTAAGGGAGGCTGGTGGTTTGATGGTTGTAATGATGGGGGGAACATGAAAGAGATTAATCTTAATGCTGTGTATCCAACTGATGATTTTTCATGCGCAATTCAAAAAAGCTCGCTTAAAATCAAGCGTATGTAAGGAGAAATTTAACCACTCCTACGCTGAAACAAACATTATTTGCTATGGAATTCCGAGTTTTACACTTAGGATTTCCGTGCATTGTGTGAAAGGAAAACCACCGGAATTATAGGTTGTTCAGTAATCTTTGAATCCTACCAATGTATTCAACGCATCCGCTACTATGAGGCACACGTAAAGTTGGGTTACCACTCTGATGTCAACCGTAGTGGACAACAAAGACACTTCTTCAACGTCTCGAAGTACGAAGAGAAAGAGTGAACCACTAAACAAACAATGCAACCAGTCCTTTTTCAGGATTACCACACGTCTATAGAGATAATAACCCACTCATGTTTCCCCTGAGCCTTGTTCACTGTGGCGCGTTTTTTTAAGTAAGTGAATTATCGCTAAATTTGCTCGAAATGCAGGAGTGGTTGTTAAATGAAGGTACGGTATACTTCACATTAACAGAAATAATTAACTGTAAAGTAACGATATACTTTTGCCTGTGTAGTGTTATAATAGCAGTAGACATGTGCATTTATGATCTGAACAAGTTAAGGGTCCATTATAGTATGAATGAAAATAACAATCTTTATAATCTTTAGTAATGACGTAATCAATCAATTTTTCTGATGTGATTAGCTGGAAAATAATACAGCCAAAATTAGGAAAACAATATATTTTAAAGAAAATAGCATGACTAAGCCGTGAGACTCATTGATGAGTGACCGATACACGCTGAGTCGCTTCAAGACAGATGCGGTTAATAGGGGACCAACGATGGACAAAATCGTTCCTGAAAACATTTGCAAATATTGAAATCAAAAATTTCATTATGAAAATGTCTTGTGATTATACTGTATGTGAATTTCCTGTTTGCAAATCCTAATCGTTCAAAGTCTTTGAGACATTTATAAATAATTATTATGAAAACCCTTAAATATCTATTTGTTTGATCGACAACGAATGTCGTAGGTTACAGAAGTTCCTGTATTTGTAAAAAAAAAAAAAAAAGTATAACGGAAGTACTGTTGTTTTTATAATTACTTAAGATTTTTTTTAAAATAGTGGCTTCTTAATTAGTTAACATTTTTTTGTATAAAGCTATTTGAAATTATAAGAGCGGAATTTTTCTACCATCTATATTATAAGGTCCACCGGGGGAAAACTCATAATCTCAAGTACTATGTTAAGACAATCGAAGTTTTGTTTTTAAATTGAACATTTTGAGTCGTTATTATTCAAACATTATTTTGTTCCACCCTTTTTCTTCTTTTTCTTTTTCTTTTTTAAACCAAGATTTTTAAAGATTTGCTATAAATTGGTAAAGAGTGAAGTTTATCAATTCACAAATTACAAAGTTGTATATGTCGTTACAGAGGGAAGGTCTGTATATTATTCGGGCATTATTTTATTGTAAGACTGAGAATTACCTTGTAATGTCTTTTTAGGCGTTTTAACTTTAGCCCCATCCATTACACAAAAATATTCTGTGCTTCTCACAAGAAGTTCAAACAAATCGAAACGGATTTCAAAGTAGCTCACATTACATCGTTCTTGTGATATGTATAAGTCACTGTTAAGTTTACAGCGACGTTCCTACGCTACATTTTTAGGAACGGCAAAAACAAACTTTCTGGTTTTTAATAGGCCTAATGATGAACAAATTAAATTCTTCTATTACATGTGCTTATCTGGAAAAAATTCACCCGCTTTAATAGGGAAAACACTAAAAAGAACAAACTAGCATGATCTACAAAGATGCGCTTAACAACTCTGTTTAATAAATAAAAAGAGGGTCAAAGATGGCCGAAATTGGTCTTGAAAACATCTACAAATTTTCAGTCTAAAATGTATGATAATAGTCTTGAGTCTTGAATGTGAATTTCGTGTTTGTGTTCACAATTAAAAGAAATTGCACAAAACCCAAGTCTTTGTGTTATAGAGTAAATTCATGTTAGCTCTGTATTATAGTCAACCACGCCGGCGATGTAGATTCTGCAATCAGCAACCTGTAAACTGAAAAGGGTATTGAATTTGTCCCCCTTTCTGATCTCGCGTGAATTAGGGAGAAATTCTATATCTCATAAAACGACTGGAGTCCATCCCTGCTCAATAGCTAACGATATTTATCTCTGGTGATACTTTTGAAATTAAACTTGACATCAGCCCAAACTGTGGTGATAATTTATAGAAATACATCTCTATATCTGATACGATTAACAATGCACAAAAAACCTTTTTACTAGTACTTACGACGTCAGATATGCATATAAACACAATTTTACTAGTACTTACGACGTCAGATATGCATATAAACACAATTTAACTAAATACTAGACAAAATCTCAAACAAAACGTAATGCGGTTTCTCAGTCACAAACTTGAGTCGTACAATTGATGACACTGTATAGAAATAAAGAAGATTGGAATGGTTTTGATTGACTTATGATTTTGTATTATACCTAAAATATCAGTCGGGACTATAAACGATAAACAATGGAACTCTACCCGGTAAATCTGCTGCCACCTAGCGTTCCAAAGTCTCCCATTGGAAGTATACGGGTGTGCAATTTATTAATAGGAATCATATCTGATACTGTTATCTGTATGGTGAATGCAGCCAACTGCCCACCGTAACCGGCGCATGGAATGAATTTCTCTGCCTATCGGTGAATTTCATCCGTCGCTCATGCTTTAATTTGATTGGTCAGTGGATCTTAAGAAGGCAACGCCCAAAGTTAACCACAGAGCTAAGCATATATTGTAATAATTATTGCAAAGACCACGAGATTCCAGTATGCCAGATTGCTGGCTGGGAAGGAACCGTCTTTCGTTTTTGCAGTAACCGATAAATAAAACTGTGTGATCTCTGCGTGTGGTTGTTTTTCAAAGCGTTGTGTGTATTCATTGAACATTCGTTGGAGGATTTGGCGCAACTTACTGGTGCTAGGAGGCCGATAGAAACGGGAAGATGAACAACACGCAGTGGGTAAGCTTCATTACCGCTGTGGGTATCGGTAAGTCAAACTTTCTGCTTTCTGCCAATTTTTTAAAACTTCATTTAAATCCAAAGTTCTCAGCGTGAAAAACGATTTCGTTATTCGTATATAATTTTAAGCACTTTATCAAACACCCCGGAGGATGATTGCGAAGCTGACGGGAACGCGTACAGGTTTCCCCGGTTAATTTCAGCAACACTTAATTCAGTTTCATCTACACGCATTCTAATTCACGCATGTTTTCCAAATTCATTCAAACTAGGGCTACTTTTTAACTGCTATTTTGGTTCTCCTCATTTAGGTTTGTTTTAGTCATTCTCTTTCATTCTTAGACATTCAAGACCACGATTCGAACAATAGTTGAAATTCTACCACATGTTTTCTCAACTATTAGTAGGCATGTCATAGTATTTTACTTCTGAAAGACTATATTCACACTAAGTATAGGCCTACAGGGCAAATTATATTTTGATTCAAATAAGTTTTGCGATTACTTATTTAGAGAGTTCACATTTTTATTTCAAACACGACGTTCACAAAAATGCAATAAAATTAATGTTATTGTAAAACAAAATTGCACATTTGGATGGAAACTAAGAGCTTTTTGTTTTCTTCCAAGCTCAACTACAGAATGACAATGACTTAACTACTATTCAATTAAACGTTTAAGTCGCACAATTCCACCATTTTTCATGTAAATATCGTCTAGTTTGAGCCCAATAAATTGATGGTCTGAATGCAGCCAACTGTCTACCGTAACCGGCGCATGCTGTGAATTTCTCTGTACCAATCAGCGAATTTCATCCACCGCTCATGCTGTAATTTGATTGGTCAGTGCATCTAATACGCAGGCAACGCCCAAAGTTAACGACAGAGCCAAGCAGAGATTGTATTTGAAAAGACCACGAGACTCCAGTAAACCAGATCGCTGGCTGGGAAGGAACCGTCTTTCGTTTTTGCAGTAACCGATAAATAAACTGTGTGATCTCTACGCGCTGCTGTTTTTCTATGCATTGTGTTTATATTTTATTGAACATCCATTGGAAGATTTTGCGTAACTTACTGGTGTCTAGGACGCCGATAGAAACAGGAAGATGCACTGCACGCAGTGGGTTAGCTTCATTACCGCTGTGGGTATCGGTAAGTTAAAGTTTATATTTCTGTACGTCATGTTATGAAAACATTATCAAAAGGCTTGACAATTATTTCGTTTTGCGCCTTGAGCATTCTTCGGATGGTTAGGTTTTGTGCATTACAAACATCTTTATTATGACATTGTTATTATGATGGGGCTCAAGCAAAATATATGAACGTATATGACGATTTGCCAAAATTGATAAGGTTGGGGGGAGGGGGGGTATCCCCGATCGAATGAAATGGTTAAGGACATACGTCACGTCAATAATACGGTATGCATGGCCTGGAGAAAAACATCAACTCGTAGTTTTACTGTAAATGTGCTAAAATGTATAGGCCCTATAGCATATTTATATTTTCAGGGTGTTTTTAAAGTCCGAGTCTAACATGGGCTCCATCATACAACATAAAGGGACACACCGGCTTACCGTTTATGTAATTTAGTGATATAAAATCAGAAACCATAAGTTTTAGATTGCTGTTTTTAAAAAGAAATCGTCAAAATATCATGTAATTAGTGAAAATTTTTGAAAATAACAAAAAGCGGTCAAAGGTCAGCGTATACGCTATTCCAGCCGTTGCAACTGTCAAATTTATGCGACATTGTTGCGCAATGTTTTAAGTAGCTGCCACTGGGATCTTTTCGTGGCGTTTTTATAGGAGAAGACATCGTATGCAGCAACTTCCAAAACATCAACTCTGCATATACATGTTAGATAAACAGTGCTGACGTCCGTCGTCCCGAATGTTTTGCACACAGGCACCACGTAACGTGACAATTATTAGGGGGTACAGACTAATACCTATAGGAACGAAACCTATTTTGGGGTCTGGCTCCCCACCCCTCCGACCAGCTCCGAAGCTCACAGCAAGACCAGCAAGCTCGGGGAGTTCTTGCCCCTGGGGTTTGTCTCTCTGGCCCCACGAGACACGGCAACGGCTGTAGGGGATATGCCTCAAGGTTTACGTTTCTCTAGCTCCCACGCCGAGGCGCTGTAAAACACGCTTCCGTTGCACGGACTCTCTGAATGAGAATCTTACGTTCCCTTTTTCATCATTATTTACAGTTTGTACCCGCAATCTGAATACATAGTCTCTTTTGTCAAATATTCATTAATAATTGTAAAAAAAATTAGAAAATTTGGTTTAGTGATTTACTTTTATACGGCTGGAAGTAAAACTATCTCCGAAGATCACGAGGGTTATCCGAACCAAAAAAGTGGTTCGGATAACCCATGTGACATTCGTTTTTTGAAAAATGCGTTAAAACGGCCAAATTTGATGGTTTCTTTTAGCAACTATTCTTCTTCATTCCTGGAAGACCTTTAGAGTCATGTTTTAGTGTATTTTGTCGCCTAAATAGCCCAACGAAGCCGGTGTGTCCCTTTAAATCCAAATAGAATGTGTTTGTGCTTGTCCTTGTATACGAAACACAGTTTACTGTAGTAGGATTGGTAATCACCCAATCAAAAGTTCCGTTTCATTTCATTTTTCTGGTTGCCTAATCTCAAGCCGAGTAGGCAAGGAAGTTTCAGTTTCAGTTTTAGACGTGTGTGTGTTGGGGGGGGGGGGGGGGGGGGGGCAATAAGAGTTAATTTAGGGGACAACCCACGCATTCCGGTAGGGACTGAACACCCAATCCACGTAGTGCCCCCGGCGTGATTTGAACAGGGGTCCTAGAGTTGGAAGGCGAGGAAAGATACCACTACCCAAGTGCCTTATACCCTTAAGTTTATACCAGTGCCATTTCTCACCAGATAATTTCCCGGCTGTTTCACTCTCTAGCTTGAGAATTTAGCATTTGAGGAGTCGTGAAAATCATAATTGCTTATTATGATTGTAGATATCGAAACAAGCAAGTATTTTACTGGGTTTATAGACAATAGAGTAGTGGAATAATTTTACTCTACTCTTTCTAGACAACTGAGATTAGGAACACTGCGGGTCCGAATCGACCCGGATCCCGGTAGATATATTATATAGAATAAAAAACAACGTCCAAAATGGCTGCCATTTCGCAATACAATACAAATTATAGATTTCAGATTGGCTTTTCGTATATGCAGATGTAATGATTAATGTTTGGTTAAAATACATCAATCGTACTGGAAGCTGTCAGTAGCAACTTAATAAAAATGGTTAACTCGAAAATATTTGAAACAGTTTGTTTATTTGATAGACGTTACTGAAAAAGACACCTTTCTAAAACTAAAAAGCAAGATAAGATACAAAATGATGATGCAAGTCTAAGCCTCTGCTGATTTTGGACAGTTACATAAAATAGCTACTGGTTTTGTTTACCTCTAGACAAATTAACGATCAAAGAACCTTGTCATGAAGATTGCAAATCGAAACCCCAGAAGATTTGTACTCGGTATATCAAGTTTTGGTGTTATCACTACTTTTCATAGATGAGCCTTTTATTGGTCAGACATTTAGGGCTGAATTTGTTGGCTGTATATTCAGTGGTTTTTATTCAAAATTATTTACAAAACATCTAACCCAAAACAGACTGTAGTGTACGTTTTTAACGAGCAGCAAGCAGATTTATGAAATAGGATTTGTCTCGACCTTGGCTTGTTTTCCTCATTGTGCTGCATGCCTTCAAAACGGTCGCCTGCCTTAGCCTGCCTTACATAAATCCCCATTATTGATTTTCCCCATCCTTTCTGCATTTCTGTCTTTCAATGGAAAATTTCGGTTTAATATTTTTAATGAGCAGAATTCTAGTTGACGTACAGTACACGTACAGTGAATTATTGGTTTGTTAAATGTAAAATTACGTTAGGCCTATAATGGGTATTTTAACTTTCATGTAGGCCTTCCCTATGATCATAATGACTTTTTCAAATGTATGAGAAATTGTTTTCTACTCGCTAACAGCTGCAGCATGATCAAAAAAGAAAGAATGAAAAAAGTTGATAGTTTATAGTAAAAAGTTTAACATTTCAAAAGTTTTTAAAATACAGAAAGTTTGCCTAAATTACTAACAAATTCAAAGATATATGCATCCTGCCGCAAGAAAGATACAGCGGTTTTTTGGCAGCCAAGTTCAGCATCGTATAGAAATTATAAAAATTGAAAACATGTGACAAACAGGAGAGCTTGGCTGTGCTTAAAGGACTAGGGTCAAATATGTATTTTTTATTGTCATTGTGATGTTGTAATGAAAGATACAAAATTCACATGTTAAAGTTTCAGTCTGCTTGCTGAGGAAACAGCAAAAAGGATAGCAACAAAAAAAGGGAAACGAAAAACTGTCAAGGTACGCACGAACGTCAAATCATTCACGCTTTACAAGGTGCCAGCCGGTACCAACTTCATCTTTGCCCCCAGCATTCGCAAACAGACACAAATCCTCAGAAATCTGAAAATCGCTTCAAGCACGAATTGTTTCTCTGTTTGCAATGTTTTTAGGTGACAACTTGTCCAACCATATTGCTTCGAAGACGTTCATTTTCATTTCAGATACATTTATTTCATGTCAACATCATTCATTACAAAATATTGAAAAATAAATAGATAATATGTGACATTAACATGTAGGAAAAAGAAGAAGCAAATGCTTTTTGTTCCCCTTCCCTATAAAGACAAAGACAAAAGAAACGTAAAACAAGGAAAACAGTACCGGGACACGGACATGTTATGCATGAGTGAGACTAGACAATAGATAATACAAAAAGATACAAATAATTTAAGTGGTGTATAAATCAATCAATATATTCTTTAGTTTTTTACGAAAAGATAAAACACTGGCTGACTGTTTAAGTTCTGCACTTAGATTATTCCAGTAAAGGACTCCTTTATGAAAGACACTCTTTCTAAAAAATTCAGTTCTACTTGGTTTTACAAAAAGATTCCCTCTGGCTAAACTACGGGTCTGGTGAGTATGAACTAAAGCACTAGCTAAAAAGAAGCCTTGAATTTTTTGTGGTAATAAATTACGAGATTGTTTAAACATAAACGTTACATACTGCCTGGTCTCGACCTCTACCCTTTGGTCATCCCTGTCTTCATTCAGGAAGGTTTGTGGGCACATGCGATCGATCGTGTACATGTCATGCATGTCAACACTACTGCACGTTGCGTTTTTCACGTGTGAACATTTTGTTTAGTTGAAATTGTGATGGTTGTAGAAATCGAACACGATTATTATAATATTTTCCGATTGATTTTATATTTCATAGTTTCCCCTAACCATTCATTTCAAATTACAACGTGAAACTATTATTATTAAATATTTTAATTGTTGTGTAACTTGCTTTTATTTTAATAATTTATGAAACTTATAAATTATTAAATAATTTGTTTGCACTTTATTTTCTCCAATGAATTCAAGGAAGGATACAATTAATTACGTGATTTTGTAACACTTTTTTCAACTCATTTTTCATATAGAAAATCATTAAACGAGCTTTGGACATGACATTTGATTGTTTATTGTTGCAAAAAGAATTCGTCAAGATTAATTTAAAATGTTATTAGAGAGTAAACCAATAAAAATGAATTTTATAATTTGCCCCAAAAATGAGGGAGAAGTGGCCAGGAATTACGCCATATTGCACCACAGAGCATCTAGATTGAAAAATTTCCCGGGGCCCTTAAGCGGGCCAGATCCTACCACCAGCGGGGTTCAAAGTGCTGGAAACGATGCCCACAAACGGCACATATTTTTTTTACAGGCAGGTGCACCTCTAAATTTTGCTTGAGCTTACAAAATCTCAACAGTAAATGAGGTGGCCTTATTTATGAGCTGTTATAGTGCCCCCATTGCCCAATTATGTTCAGGGAAAGTGCCAAATGCATCAATACATACAGCACCTCCCCCTCCCTATTTTGAAGATGGAAATATGAGTACTTAAAAAATATTATTTGAGAGTAAACCAATACAATTTTTTTTATATAATTTGCTCAAAAAGTGAGGGAAAAGTGGCCAGAAATTATGTCATAATGCACCACAGAGCATCTAGAATGAAAAATTTCCCGGGGCCCATAAGCGGGCCCCGGAACCCAGGCCGTAATGGCTCCGCGCTTCGCGCTCGCATTGACTCCTAAATTCGCTTCTCAAATGGGCCTGACCAATGTTTTTGAGCTTCCTACGGCCCTGTATACTATCACAAAGTAATTTTGTATCGTCATAATTATTTGGAGTAGGCCTACTTACCAATCTATGACCCTACCTTTAAAAATATAAAAACCATTTCAAGCAAACGTGGGGTGGTTTCAAACACGTTCCACCCTATTGCGGCATCCAAATCAGGAAATTGTAAATCATGAAATCAATAACCCCATGCGAGGGAGGATGATTTTGTGGAACGTCGTGCGAGAATTAAGCGATCCCTATTCTTTCAATTTTGTTTCTGTCTCAGATTCTTTGATCAGTGAGTTTCTTTTATTCCATATATAATTCATTTGTTTACTATTTTTTCTAAAGCTTTTTACTTTCATTTCGAATCTCAAGTTTAAGTTTCCGCGAACACTCTAACTGTTGATGTTTTAAAGAGTATTTACTAGTTGTTGTTGTTATTGTTGTTGTTGTTGTTCAGATGTTACTTTAAATATATTACATGTTCTTTTCTTCTTGAGAACCTCTGTTTACTTTTCCTTAGTTCAGCCCCTGGCTACCATGGACAATGTTTTAAATAATAATAAACATTGAATAATAAAAATATATGTATGGGTGAGTAGGGGACCTTCAACAAAAGAGGACAATAGGTCTACAGTTGGAGAACGTGTACAAAACCAATGGGAGCTATTGCACAAAAGAAGGACAATAGGAGGTCCTCGATTGCAGGTGTTTACACATTTGTGTGTGTGTGTGAGTAGGTAACCACATTCAAACCGGGGACCTATAACAAAAGAGGACAATAGGTCCACGGTTGCTATCACAAAGGAAAGCATTGTGGTCCACGGTTGCTATCACAAAGAGTTGAACAAAGGAGGGTCCACGATTGCAGGCTGTTACACACTTGTGTGTGTGTGAGTAGGTAACCACATTCAAACCGGGGACCTATAACAAAAGAGGACAATAGGTCCACGGTTGCTATCACAAAGGAAAGCATTGTGGTCCACGGTTGCTATAACAAAGAGTTGAACAAAGGAGGGTCCACGATTGCAGGCTGTTACACACTTGTGTGTGTGTGTACATGTATACCAATATTGATATATATTATTGTTATTATTAAACAAAAAAAATTGGGGGGGGGGGGGTGTTGCAACCAAGAAACATACTTAATGGGGTTGGGGCATGTGTCCCAAGCCCCTTTGTCGCCACTTGTACGATTTTTTTTATTTTTTTTATTTTAGATTGTTTTCACTTTATTGTTTTACCTCGTATTCTGTTTGTTGTTGTCGGAGGCTCCATTTATAGTCCAAAAACATTCGCCAGATTTACCCACAACAGTTTCCATAAATGCTAGTGTATCATCTGGGTGAATAATCTATGAAGAAATTAAATTCCAAGCATTACTACGAAATTCCTGTGTTGTTAAAGATATATTTTTATTATAGATATTTAAACAATATTCTGCTAGACCCGTTGTCTGGCCGCAATCTTCGATGAAAAGTGCACGTGTGAAAAGTTATCATTGGCAGAGAAACCAGAGAAACGTGCGCAGCGCGTACACGTGTGTACCTTTTCATTTGTTGTCATCAAAGATGGTAGTCATTGACGTAATGTGCAATTCTTCTTTATACTGAAATACAAATCTTCGTGAAAACTGAAATTGTCCGTTGTCTTTTATCTCGGTTGCACTATACTATAGGGATAGTGTTTCCTTAAAAAGCAGTCAACTTTAGACTCTATCAGACACTATAAAAGTATTGCCTGTATATAAACTAATACATCATCATAATTGGAACGGAAATTAACATAACATTAACATAATATTATTGCTTATTAGTTAAGGACGTAAACAATTTCTTCAAAAACACACTACCCATCAATTTAAAAAGCATCAAGTGGCCACAATAAGAAAGCTGTTGATTTTGGTGTCAAGGCGTTCACTTTTAGTCTGTAGTATACGCTATTAAAGTTTCGCTTCGGAACAAGGTACGAACTAGTGTATCATGATTGCAGATAAATGAAGGAAGATTTTTTTTTCTTGTTGCTTTTCGTTCAAGCGTCCCTGGTGGGGTTCGTATCAGTTACATCATTTAGTTGCAGCCTCGGGAGGGAACCGAATCCTAAGGAGAACGGCATTATACGGTGGGTCGTGCCGTTAAATCACCGCCTTCGATGCCAGTGTACCAGCATCTACCCCGGGGGCTTTAACACGTTTACACCCGACAGAGGGTTTGATCCGTTTTACACCGAGCGCCCTCTCTTCACAGACCTCAAGAAAGAAATATTCAACTACTTTGAGTGTGAGAGTGAGTATTAGCTTCAATAATAATACAAACTAAACAATATGGACACCCCTAGATGCACCAATTATATTACGATGAGTCAAATCGTTCTTACGCAGCAAAACATACGTGTTTTTAGAAATTCCCGTTTAAAAGTGAACTATTTTTTCTAACAAGTTTAGGACACTATACTACAAAATTTAGCTAATTTCATCAGTCACACAGTCAGTATTTCAAAAAATAGTATAACTGTTTCATGAGTAACACATTTTACTAAACACGTCACTTAGCAAAAAAAAAAAAAAAAAAACTAAGTAAAAAGGAAGAAGAAAAAGACAACAAAATATAAAAAAACTAGAGATTCAGTTTTCAGTTAATCACAAAAACAAGGTGATCGTTGTGAGTGATTGAATTAATAGGTAACGACATTATACCTTATCAATCAGCCGGAAGTCAAGGTCAAAGAAGGGTTAGATTTTGTGTTGCGCGTGATTTGTTTATGAAGACCTTTTAGATGATGGATGGATTGTAAACATCCAATATGTGGTTCAGAAGATATGATTTTTTCAAATAATTATAAAGTTTCAACTTCCGTTTTGAACCGGAAGGCAATTTCAAATGAGGTCACACTTGGAAGCATTGGTGGAGTCTTCTGAGTTCTTTCTTATGACGTATAGATGATAAAAATCAAACATGTGGTTTAGGATAAGTGATTTTTGAAACATTAAATATCGATTTCCAACTTTAACCGGAAGTCAAGGTCAAACGGGTCGCATATTGTGTAGCACGTGATAAGTTTATTAAGACCTTTCGGATGATGAATGTATTGTTAAAATCCAATATGTGGTTCAGGAGTTACGATTTTTTTCAAATATTAGATGGATTATCCGCTGGGGTGCAATATAAGTTCTAACACCGATGGATGCGAAATGTATTCCAGCTTGGTCCCACAGCACATATACATTTACGTGCAAAATAATCATACGTGCATTTAACATAGGATGTCAACTGATAAGTGCGATTTATCGTCACTTTTCGACCAGATATAAATGTAGTCATGTCTGTGCAAAGGTTTGAGCAGGCTTAACGTTCTATAACCTGATACAAAAATTATGCTGAATTGACAAGTAGTTTTAAAGATATAAATAAGATAATATATTAAGGAATTTTCAACTTCCGATTTAAACCGGAAGTCAGGTCAAAGGGGTTTGTTCTGTGTAGCGTTTGCCGAACTTTTAACGACCTATCCGATGATGTGTAGATTTTAAAAATCCACGATGTGATTCACGAGTTATGATTTTGTTAAGTATTAAACTTTGATTTAATGCAATTTGGTGCCGGACGACGTCATCATGACATCATCAAGTTTGTGTCATCTTGATAATAACGTTCAGTTGTCTGATGAGTTTCAATGCTCAATTCAATTTCAATCTTCAGTTATGCTGTAGATAACCCCGACATTTTTTTTATAGAAAAACACATCGGCAAACTTTGACCTTCCGGTACGACCAGAAGAAAAGGTCATACGAATTCGGTTTTAACTTTTCAAATATTGCTTCACTCTTGAACTGTCATATGCCCCATTATGAATATCATAGCTTTCAAATTCAATAAGATACAGAGATTAGCAAATGGTCATGTTTCAACTTTAAAAACCTTGTTATTCGACACTTGATGACGTCATCATGACGTCATGACAGCAGTGCTGTCTTCATATTAAGGTTCATTTGTCTGATGAGTTTCAAGGTTCAATTCAGTTTCAATCTTGAGTTATGTTGCTAAGAAGAGTTCCGTGGAAAAGGGAGAAGAAAAAAACTAGAGTTTCAGTTTTTGTCATGTGCTGAGTGATTGAATGAATTGTTGACAAAACAAACTGGTGCTAAACAGGGACACATATTGTGTAGCACGTGATAATTCTATAAAGACATTTCAAGTGGTGTACAGATCGAAAAAATCCCATGTGTGGTTCGGAAGTTATGATTTTTTCTAATATAAAGTTAAAACTTCCAGTTTGAACCGGAAGTCAATGTCAATAATGAGGTCACAAATTATAGCGTTACTAATATTTTGAAAGCCTTATCTGACGACGTACAGAAAATAAACAACCATTGTCTGGTTCAGGAGTTATGATTTTTTCAAATATTAAAATTCATCTTCCTGTTTGAATCGGAATGTCAAATGGGGTAAATTTTTGCGTAGCATTTGTCGAACTTTAAATTACCTATCCGATGATGTGTAGATTGTAAAATTCAAATAAATGATTCATGAGTTATAATTTTTACAAATATTAAACTTAAATTTATTGTTTTTCGATACCTGATGACGTCATCATGACGACATTAGGTTGGTGTCGTCTTGATACTAAGGTTTAACTATCTTATGAGTTTCAATGTTCAATTCAATTTCAATCTTAAGTTATTCCGTAGAAGCCCGAAAGCGTTTTTATTTTTCAGCGCTGTTTACTAAATATACAACGAAAGAGGGCACTGTTGCGAGAAACTTGTTTCCCGCCAGATCAAACAAACACAGACGACGACAGTGCACACAGTCAGCGCGTGAACTGTAGCTTGCATTAATTTCAACGTTATGTGTACATAATGCGTTGTCAATTAAAGTGGGGGGGGGGGGGGGGGGGGGTTACGAGTGGGTAGGTGCGCTTCATTGTTCGGTTTTGACCAGATGTTAAGGTCAAAATGTTGTCATCTCGGTGCAAAAGTGTGAGCGGGATTGCTGTTGTACAACTGATACAAAAAAATTGCTGAAATGATCAGTAGTTTTGATCAGTAGTTTTAAAGACATGAATACAATAAGATGTTATAAAAGTTTCAACTTCCGATTTGAACCGGAAGTAAGGTCAAATGTTGTACTGGTTCTGTGCAGCGTTTGTCAAACTTTTAACGACCTATCCGATGATGTGTAAATTGTAAAAAACAAATAAATGGTTCTTGAGTTATGATTTTTACAAATACTAAACTTTGATTTTTTTGTAATTCGATGCCCGATGAGGTCATCATGACGTCATTCAGTTTGTGTCGTCTTGATAGTGAGGTTCAACTATCTGATGAGTTTCAATGTCCAATTAAATCTCAATCTTGAGTTATTCCGTAGATAAGCTCGAAAGTTGTCTTTTGAAGGAAAAAAACGAAGGCAAACTTTGACGTAGGGTAACGACCCGGAAGCTAAGGTCATACGATTTTGGCGTAAACTTGTCAAATGTTGCCCCAGTCTTGCTCTATCATCATAGCTTTCATGTAGCGAAAAACAAAATGGTCACTTTTCACCTTTAAAAACCTTGTAATTCGACAGCTGATGACGTCATCATGACGTAATGACAACTGTGCCGTCTTCATAACGAGGTTCAATTATTTGATGTGTTTCAAGGTTCAATTCAGTTTCAATATTGAGTTATGTTCCAGAGAAGAGTTGAGTGGAAGAAGAAGAAGGAGAAGAAGAAAAAAACTAGGCATTCAGTTTTTGTTAATAACACAACAAGGTGTTCGTGGCGAGTGATTGAACGAATTGGTGACGATATTTTACCTTATCAATCCAATGTCTGGCTCAGAAGTAATAAGTGTTTCAAATAATAAACATCAACTTCCAGTATGAACCAGAAGTAAAGGTTGAATGGGGTCACATTTTTGTAGCGGTTTTTGAAAATTCGAAGACCTTTCTGATGACGTGGAGAGTGTAAAATTCCAAAGTGTAGTTCATGAGTTATGATTTTTTTTCAAATTTGAATTTTCATCTCTTTTGTTTGAACCGAAAGTCAGGTCAAATGGGGTTGCATTCTATGTACTGTTTCTAAAGTTGTGGTTTAAATTGCCAATTATGTATAGATTGTAAAAACCACTGTGTGGTTCAGATGTTATGATGTTTTAACATATAAAGTTTTACACCTTCAGTTTAAACTGGAAGTCAATGAAAAAGAGGTTACACTTGGTAGCGTTGCTGAAGTCTTTGGAGTCCTTTCAAATGACGTATGGATGATACAAATCAAATATGTGGTTAAGGAGTAGTGATTTTTGAAACATTAAATATCATTTTTCGACTTTACCGGAAGTCAAGGTCATGCGGGGTCACATCATGTGTGACACGTGATTAGTTTATTACGATATTTTAGATGTATGAATTGTTAAAAGCCAACGTTCGGTTCAGGAGTTATGATTTTTTCAAATTATTAGATGGAGAGTCCTCTGGGGTGCAATCTTAGTTGGAACACCGATCACGGCGAAATTTATTCTAACACGTACCCTTTACAGCACAAATACATCTACGTGCAAAAATCACACGTGCATTGAACATACATTAGAGCTAGCATGTCAGCGAAACCACACGTGCTATGCACGTGTACATGTTTAGCGTGTGCTACACTATCGTGCATTGTAAATTTGTGGGTCAACATACAGATGAGCTTGAACATCCTTTTGTCATCACTGTGCAAAAGTTCGAGCAGGATTAACGTTCTACAAATGATCAGTAGTTTTTAAGATATGAATAAGATAATATATTATGGAATTTTCAACTTTCGGTTTGATCCGGAAGAAGGGGTCAAAGTAGCCTTGCTCAAGGCGGTCGCAGTTTCACTCCGAAAAGACGCCGTAAAATCCACCACTAGCCTATACACAAGCACTGTGCGTAATGTTTGTATCACATCGCACGACGCCCGTACTACTACTGTGCGCAGGTCATCCGCACTCGTATTACTATCCGCATGCGGAGGCCGTAAGGCCGACAGCCTTGATGCGTCTGTATCGTCCGGGTTTAATGTGTTTCCTGTTTTTATTTCCGCTAGCCCCCCCCCCATTTTCGTCCACTATTGGACGAAAATGGGGGGGCTAGCGGATATGCTGGTATGCAGATCATGAATATTTAAATCTTTCGTACGGCCGACTGCAAACAGCGCAGAATGGGAGCCAAATGAATGATTCATTTTCGACGGTCCAATCACAAGCTTCCCTCATTATGACCTTTGTACCATGCTTCCACACATGCACACGATTCGAACACCGTGGCCGTTGAGACTGGGAGACTGGTTGGACGAGTCCATTTTATCTGAGGGTGATGAAATCTTCAAATGTTGTAAACACGTAATCTTTACACTACGAGAACATTCGAAAATGATTATTTTCACGTTGTTAACTGCTTTAGTAATTTGAATAAAAAACTACAGGCCCTACTGTTATGATGTTAGTGCTGATAGAGAAAGAATTTCAACGATACGATTTTCTTTTTCTTTGTTAACGGTAAGCATCTCTTTTAAAAAATGGACTCTGTACTCAAACTGCGATTGCAAATGATTGCGCAATGCGCCCGCCCCCCCCCCCCCCCCCCCCCCATCGTATTAGTAAACATGACTTCCGCCACTGACCAATGGGGTCTTGTCTGATTCACGCATTATAGTAATGACCCTGGCTAGCTCAAAACAGAACCATCAAGGCGTTGATTCAGATAGTCTACGTGTACACATCTCACACCACGCAAGCACTGCGTTACATGCTTGGCACACACATCCAGAGACTGCACATATTATAGCTCGGGTGCATGGGTATCGCAATGGCGCAATGGCGCAATAGCGCAAAGGGAAACCAACTAATCTAAAAAGACAATTAATAAACGAAAGTAAAACTCCAACGCCTTGGTCAAGGCTATGGTCAAAGGGGTTATGTTCTGTGTAGCGTTTGTCGAACTTTTAACGATCTATCCGATGATGTGTAGATTGTGGTTCATTAGTTATGAATTTGTTTAGTATTACATTTTGATTTACTGTTATTTGATACCCGATGAAGTCATCATGACATCATCAAGTTTGTGCCATTTTTATACTAAGGTTCAGTTGTCTGATGAGTTTCAATGCTCAATTCAATTTCAATCTGGAGTTATGCTGTAGATAACCCCGAAAAACGTTTTTTTTTAAAAGAAAAACACAAAGGTAAAGTTTGACCTTCTGGTACGACCAGAAGTAAAGGTCATACGAATTCGGTGTTAACTTTTCAAATGGTGCCATACTCTTGAACTATCATATGCCTAATTATGAATATCATAGCTTTCAAATTCAACGAGATACAGCAAATAGCAAAGGGTCATTTATCAACTTTAAAAACCTTGTTATTCGACACCTGATGACGTCATCATTACGTCATGACAACTGTGTCGTCTTTATACTAAGGTTCAATTGTCTGATGAGTTTCAAGGTTCAATTCAGTTTCAATCTTGAGTTATGCTTTAGAGGCGTTCGTGCTCATTGATTGCACAAACACCTAAAAACCAGAGAAAAAACAAGAGGTGTTCGTGCTGTATTGCACGAACACCTAAAAAACCCAAAAACTAAACAAGAGGTGTTCGTGCTGTATTGCACGAACACCTAAAAAAAACTGTACAAAATTATAAGAGGTGTTCGTGCTGTATTGCACGAACACCTAAAAAAAGAGGTGTTCGTGCTAATATTGCATGAACACCTAACAAAAGGTGTTCGTGCACAACACTTAACAAGATGTGTTCGTGCACATATTGCACGAACACATAAAACAGAACAACAACAAGAGGTGTTCCTGCTGTATTGCACATCACCTTAAAAAAAGAACAAAAACAAGAGGTGTTCGTGCTCATATTGCACGAACACCTTAAAAAAAGACTCGCCCACAAAGCGCTGTCTACAAAACATAATAAAGTTTGTCACTTCGTTTAAACGGTAACTGAACGGTTTAGTCTCTTCTTAATGCCAATTTTGGCACCGTGCCCGCTCTATGTACCAATGAATGTTAGAAGCAAGTTTTCATTTGTCACTTTCTAATATCAGGGTATGAATAATAAGGATTCGTCGGTAAGTATAATTACGAAACTATTATGTATTAGTTCCTGAAGTTTTGTGAAAACGACATTGAATATATCAACACACCAAACGAGTTGCAAAATCTTACAAATTTTAACACGTGTTATTTGTCACTTCGTGAAAAATTATACTCCCATTTGAATGGGCGATGGGGGCTAGCTTATGGTGATTCCCTGGCACTAGGGACGAGAGAATAAACGATGTCCAAACATTACATGATCATATGATAGTCTTGGACCCATTTTAGAAAATCTTGAAACGAAGCAAGTAATATGACACTAATGACGATTATACTGTACAAATCGTTTCCTGTATTTCTTCATAAAATGATTGTCATAATCAATCTTAATGATAGTACTTATTACTCTCAGATTGTTCACTGACATGTGATAACGGAGGTACATTCAAAGACGATCCCTGCCATTGTTCGTGTGATCGAAACTGGACCGGCAAAACCTGTACTGGTAAGTATAGCAAAAGAAACTAGGCCAAAGTAATGTTGAAATTTGGATGTTAGATATTCTGCAAAAGCAATGTACGTTAGACCAAAACGCCAGAGCACGCGTGAGACTTGCACGGTCTAAATATTATGAAAATAAAGAAAACTAAAAGGCATTGCAGCATTAACATTTTGTCCGTTGATTTTCTTTAATGACATAATAGAATTATAACAAAAAGAGTCGTAAGTTTTTGTATGTAGTCTCAAGGATGTACTTCACGTTTGTTTCTCTATACCCCGCAACTCCTCCGAGCGACACCCGAAAGCCCACAAAGTTTGCCGTATGGGGGGACAGAATCTCCTGCAACACTCGAGCTATCAAGCACTAACTTGTGAGGGGAGCGGGATTCGTGCTTTTTCCCCCTTTGATTGGGCTCATGTTGGTGTCGGAGGAGTCCTACATTCCGCGGTCGCTGCTCCATAAGAGTGTAAGGTTCCGACCACTTCCAAAGAGTGTTTGACTCCTTCGGCACCTTGCCTAGTTGGAGGGGGTGGGCGTGGTTTTTTGTCTCTCCTGGCTAGGGATACCCCCGTGTTGTTTTACACTGTTAGTGTCTATTGTCTTATTGCTTTTACTGTTTATTGTTGACAACGTTATTTCACAGTATTTTTGTAAACTATTATTAAAAATGACTTCGATCGTTTTGAAATAAAGATGTCATTGAAAAGTCAAACAAAAGTCAAGCACTAATTGGGTGGTCTTCCTTTTTAGGTAGACCGCCAACATGGGGCTACATAACTCAGTTGGGTAAAGCGCCAGTGTGGCAGAAGATTCTGTACCCCCTGAGATTCTGTCCCCCTTCCGGCAAATTGTGTACAAACTCATTCTGATAGCGCCCTCTTTTGAATCACTCTCCCCCAGCCCATGTTAGTTTCCCATTGTGGGGGGACAAAGTCCGGGGGACAGATTTCCCGATTTGAACAACTCCCATCTCCGGATGCCTGACGCAGTGCCCAGCAAGGCTTAAACTTCTTGACTTGATCTTTTCCGAGACCTTTGGCAGGTTGTCATAGAGCTCAGCATTCGTCATATGGGCCTTCCAGCTCATAGCCATTGCCATCCGGAGCATCCAGGTGTAGCACCCATTGAGTGTCTGTGCAGCTGTGAGGGTCCATGTCTCACTACCGTAGAGAATAATCTTCTCGATTGCCGCTTTAAAGTATCGCACCTTGAGCATCTTTGACAGGTTTGACCTCCAGATTTTCTTCATGTCATGAAGAGCTTTTCATGCAAGGGCCTTCTGTACTCTGATGATTTTACAGTAAGTACTGTGCATCCTGGCACCGATGTATTTGAAGTCATCATTTAGCTTGAGGGATGTTCCTTGAGTGCCTGTCTCAGAGCGTAATCGAGATTGATGATGAACAGGAAAGGTCCCAGTGTGTCCCCTTGAAGAACTCCAGCGAGGGGTGACAACTTTGGCGATGGTGCCGGTGAAAGTAGCCTCAATTGCTTTGAGAAGTCGAGGGGGACTCCATATGCCTTCAAGATCCTGATCATTTTTGCCTTGATGGATAGAGTCGAAGGCCTTCTTGAAGTCAATGAAAGACAGTACAGCAGGTAGATTGTTCCTCTTGACCTCCTGTATGATTCTTCGCAGGGCCGGGATCTGTGTACCTGTAGACCTCTTCTCCCTGAAGCCATTCTGGTTGAACCTCAGCTTGGGATCTATGGCCGTCCTTATCGGTTGAAAATCATGCGGTTATAGACCTTGGCTAGGGTACATATGAGGCTCATCTCACGGTAGTTGTCGGTCTCCCTCAGGTTGCCAGATTTGGGGACTTGGATGATGTTAGATAAGCACCTCTGGAGGTATGCCATCCGGACTGGCACTGTACCCTAGCTTGAGAGATGTCTTTACCTTCCTGAGCTCCTTCCCTTTGAAGGGTCCATCATCTATTTAGATATGTATTTAAAAGGACATCGTGTATGTTTTCATCCTTCTCGGTGACTGTTGGTGGGTCGCCAAGCAGGTTCTTGAAGTGCTTAAACCAAGTCTTTACCCGTTCTTCAGGTGTAGGACAGCTGATTTGACTTGCCTTGGTCTTCTTCCTGTCACCTATCTCATTCACGATCTTCCACGCGTCTTCATGTCGCATCCCATCGCTTGCTGCCTCTACCTTTACTGATCTTGTGCTCTAGCTCCTCCTCCCTAAGTCTGTTGTACATCTCAAAGAGTCAAGCCTGGACTGCCTTGGACTCAGTAGATTTTCCCCGGATATATTTCTCATGCCTTCTTTCAACTTCTTTTCGTGCTTTGATAACATCAGGGTGGTCGGAGTGGCAACTCTTCTTTATACGCTTCATTTTGGGTAAACTCTTCATTGCTTCAGAGTTGGCCTCGATGAAGTGCTTGTAACGTATGATTGCGCTCACTCTCCTCCTTGCTTCACTCCCCACGTCCTCCTTTTCACTTTTTTCTTCCTCTCCTTCCTCTTCCTTACCCAGTGCCTGGAAGCGGTTGACCACCTCCACCATGTACTGGTCCTGTAGTTCAGGCTGGGAAGAAAAGTACTTCCAGTCAATCTTCTCTTTGGGGCTAGTTTTCTTTCGTTGTCTCAAGCAAGCTAAGCCTCACTAGAATAGACACTACTCGATGATGTAGTCGATCTGGCGCTTGGCTTCTGTAGCCCTGTCTTGGAATGTCCAGAGTAACAGTGGTGATAGGGTTGCCATCAAACTCTGCAACAAGAATACGTGGGCTGACAGAGTTGACACTCTGCAGAGCACTTCTCGCTCTCCGACTCAGCAGCAATCCCACTCCTCCCTCACCCTCGGGTGCCCCCACTGAGTGGACTTGGTATTGGCTCTGTCCAGGCAGATGAAGTAATGAAACTTACCCCTTCCACCTCTTTGAACCTGACCTACTCGAATTCATGGACATGACGATGTTCCTGGATCCCCAGAATGTCAATTCCGCAGTTCCGACTTCGTTCCGCCAGTTGCTCAGACCGTGATTATTCTCTGACGGTGAAAGCGTTGAACGTTGACAGTATTACAATCTTATTGCCTTTAAGTAGGGGCGCAGTGGCCTTGACTCTGTAGTCAGACGGATCCATCCCCGCGGGGTTTAAGGACCCGCTGCTGATCTCCTGCGGACTCCCGCTGCTGGAAGCTGTATAGGATTTGATATAATGGTGTGTGTAATCTGCTTTACAATGCTGTACTAACCTGGGGGCGCCGTACTCAAGGCCGACTCGACCGTTGGGGGTATTAACCCTTTCCTCCCATCGTTTCACCCCACCAGATGGTATGAGATGTCCTTAGACGCGAGTCACGCCTTACCAATTCTACTACATGGCTTCAGGAGCAGACGCCTTAGGATGCTCGGCTGTAGTCTATGCCTCAAAGGGCGACGGTAGACATCGCGAAAGCAGAACTGCTCTTTCTTTGAACCAAATGGGATTTGAAATCAGAGTTTTCCTTCTCCTAGGTGGGCTGCCATCCGAGGCTGCGAGCCCCACCAACCCGAGTTTGAAATCAGAGTTACTGTCTATTAGGTGGACTAACTCCCATAGTTAACGAGCTCCACCCGCCCGGAGCAATCTGGTTTTAAGGCGAGAGAAACTCACCTGCACACCTTTGCCCTCAGTTCGAACAGGGATCGGCACGTGAAGCCGAGCAGTAGAAGTTTGAATTAGGTGAGGCTGTTTGAGACGCTGATCATAAGGGACATTTCATGGATGAGGAGCGTCTCAATCCTCCTCACCACCCGCATCATCCTAAAAGACCTTTAGATTCCCCAATTATTGATCTGAAATAGCCCTTTCTGAGACAATAAGGATGTACTAAGCTGATAATCCACGGTAACAATGAGATGTTTGATGGATAGGCTGCAATTTATGTAAACACAGGCCTTACCACAATGTTTATGCTTCTATGTTACCCACATGCTGAGATATAATATACACAGGTGTATTGAACATGGCGGCCATTTTTAATTCTAGATGGCGGCCGAACTAAATTAGCTACAAGTAAACAAGTGGTTTTAATGGAATCCATGGTGTCACAGACGATGGGTATTGCCACCATTTTTACTTTTCTACGCTGATCACAAGTTGAGATATACGCAAAAGTGTATTAAATAAGGTGGCCATTTTCATTCAAGATGGCGACCACACCATATTAGTTACAATTAAGGCAATGGTTTTTATTGGAATCTTGGTATCATAAACATGGTCATTGCCACCATTTTAACTATTCTACATTGCTCATAAGTTGAGATATTGGCAAAAATATAATTAAAATGGCGGCCATTTTGAAATTCAAAATGATGGCTGAAGACGCCCTTGAAAAAAATGGTACCTAACTTTTTTGAATTCAGCACCCCAAAATGGACACAGTTAGCCAATAAAATTTTGGCACAAAAATCCAGCTGGATCAAAATATTTGACATTATAGTGAACTGTACTACTATGACACCGGAACATTGGTCGTTTGTTCAATGGCTATAATCTGTTTTGCTATTGTTCAACCACTAACAATTACAAATTAACCAAGTGGTTTATTAAGATAATAAATATAATGGACAGGCAGAACACCAGAAGTCACTACAACAAAATCTGAAATGCGGTGTTTTTCGTTACTGACACGGACTTACTGCAGCAGTCAAGTCTCTCGTCGGCCCTTAAAGCTACGAAACGCTGTTAACAAGGTTAACGATCAAGAGATTATGTTGTACATTTTTCAGAGTGTGCATTGACTGTCTGTGAGAATGCCGGTACGCTCCATGAAACAACCTGCACGTGCACATGCCCGAAACAGTGGATGGGAAACACCTGTGCTGGTGAGTAATATGTCCTTTCTCATCTTCATCTTTTCCAAGATTTATTCACAATTTCGAACTGCTGTTCGCTCCCTCCATATCATTCAATTTGAAAGTGGTAATCTTCAAAACAATTAACCGTTAGTGCCTAAGATAACCCACCAAAGGATTAAAAACAACAACCAAAAAACAAATAACGACAGCACACGCTTTCTAAATAATTAACAGAGCCCAAGCCAAAGCCCAAGTGGTTTCGAAAACGGCCAGGGTATTACCATAGCCATTCGCTGCTGTCCACACTCATGAAGTTGGTTTGTACTTCAAAGAGTTCGAACGGGAATTATGAAAACCTTGATATAAAGCCAAGATGCAAGAACTATGGCTTCTGTGATTACAGCTTGTAGGTTTTAACAAACCCGCTATGAGGGGATTGTGTTATTTTCACAAATGATTGCCTAGGATGTTTAAATCCCCCTTTAAAAAAAAGTTCTTCTTTCATTCTAGAGACCCGGCACTACGACTGCCAAGACTACTACGAGGCTGGTAACAATGTGAGTGGTGTTTACACTATTTACCCATTGAAGTATCCAGGAGGCCTTGATGTATACTGCGACATGAACTTCTGGTCAGGATCGATTGTAAGTTCATCTTCTATCGACGATTCTCCCATTGAGTAGATTTAGAAGCACATTGACATTCCACTTGCTGTGGGTTGTCACGTTCTGTAGTCCAACAATACTCCTTGTGGTTCCTTGTATGGGTACATTGTCCTGTTTAATTTGGTAGCTATTAAAATAATCGCATTGTGGATCAAAGACGGTATCAAAAGGATAAAAAGCACATCAGGCGTGCACCTTTACTTACCACAATTATAAAGGACTGTGGCCTTTGATGAATTTTGTTGATGAAGTTTGGTGATGATTTTTTCCCTTCTCCTTTTCTCCCGATGTTAAAGGTTATCCAGATGCGTTTGAGTGATAATGTGAATTTCACCCGCGGTTGGGATGAGTACAGAGATGGCTTTGGTGACATGGATAGTGGGAGCTTCTGGCTGGGAAATGAGAAAGTACGACAATTGACTGAGGATAGAGACACTTCCTGGAAATTTGAAATCAATACTTTTGATCAAAAAGGTCCAAGATTTCAGACCGAGTTCTGTAACCTTCGCCTCTCGGGTGTAAATTACACCATTCATGCTGAAGGTTCAACGAACTGTGGAGACAGTAAGTGGGATCTTTCTCAATCAATCACCAGGCTCGTAGATTTCTTCTTGTTTTTATTTAAAATGTTTGAATTTGTTTTGCTTACGCTTCCTGATCGAGATCCCGCCATAGAAAGTAAGCTTTGATTTAGGCAGAACCAAACACATCTTCATGATCACTTCTTTCAAACATTACTTTTTTAACAATCAGTAATTTTTCCCAAAATTTTGCCAAACCTTTAAGCATTTAAAAATGTACAAACAAATGTTTTTCCATTTACTCAGGTGGTGGCACTTTATTCCTAAATGGCACGTCATTCTCAACATACGACAGAGACAACGATGGCGACAGTGAGAGGAACTGTGCCCACGAGTCGAATGGAGGCTGGTGGTTTGATGGTTGTGTCAAAGGGAAAACGATTAATCTTAATACTGGGTATGCAACTTGTCTTGGTGGTTTCTCATCCGTTATATGTTCATCAAATCAAACTTATAACACCGGGCTTAGAATCAAACGTATAATATAGGGAGAAAATCAACCATTCATATTCTAATACAAACGCAAATACGCATCGAATCCTGAAATTCACAGTTGGGATTTCCTGCGCTTTTCGTGAAAGGCAAACCACCGGAACTATTGAATGCTCAATAATCTCTACACACAATGAACATTTCAACATCGGCAAAATACGAAAAGAACGAGGGAAGCCAAGTGACTCGCACAACTAAAAATAACCAACCAGTCCTTTTCAGGGTCACCACACGCCATTTGAGAGAAGCCACTAGTTACCATAGCATACCAATACACAACGAACAATATACAACGAACAATATACAAAATGCACTACGGCGGCTTCAATCACAGCGTGCGAGCAAGCTCAAGCGTTCGGTTGACTGAAGGTCAAATCTAAGACCACTAGTAAGTAGTATAGCGCGCCCTCTCGTAATCTTAGATTTCCCATGTATAATTTTCTGTCAGTTTCGTAAACTAAAACTTTATACAATTTGTTCAGAATGTTTTTTCTTGCTACTTAATGCCCATTTTATCGTGTTTATGGGGAAGGAAAATGTTGTTATTTGATGCTTACTGTGTCAAGGATCTTATTGTATTACTACTTGCATAATTATAGTTTGAAGGTTATTTTTTTAAAAGATTTAAAAGATTCAAGATATGTATTTTATTTCGTCTTGGCTAAATAGAGTCTGAGTATTAGTGATCACGGTTGAATGCTGGAAGTTTGGTTTAATAATTGACTGGTCCGATAAGGCATGAACGGTGAGTTTTTTTGTTTTTGTTATTGTTATTATGCATGATGATTAAGGATATGTTGTTGGTAAAACTAAGTGTGTTTAAGGACTATATGAAGTTATATTTTGGAGAAGCCATGAATGTCAGTGTTTGAGATTGTAGGGAACTTGACTTCAAACTTATTAATTGTGGAAGGATAGTTCTTGGGTAATCTGTTAAAATAGCCTTACCTTCAATATTGTTACTTACCAAAATGGTATTTTATTTTCTGTTATTCATCTTGTTACAGTTTTCACGGTGATTGAGATAATTATTTTAGCATTTAGAAGCTTCCGTCATAACTTGTTATAAAGACCAGCTCCCCTTTTGAGTGCTTAGTGTGCTACAATACTTCTCTTGCAGTTACTGCTAAACATCCTTTTTTTTAAAGATTAACTTGAACAAAATTGACATTATTTGTCTTGTATTTCTTTATAAATGTACCTAATCCTTCACGTCATCAAGAATATTTAACTGTAAAGTAACATTATTGCCAGTGAAGTGTGAATAGTAGTTGTAGCCGTGTATTTATGAATAAAGCAAAATTAACAGTTCACTTTAGGAAGGGCAGGAAAGAACCCTTAATGATGATCTAACATGATTATCTGGAAAGATTTCAACCGCTTATGAAAAAAGAAAACAAAAAGAAACTAGCATGGCCTACCTGCTAACTAAGTTTAAAACCTTGCATGATGCCATCGGTCCGTTTTTAATTAAAAAATCAGCACTCCGCATTAATTTTATTTTGTTTCTAATCAAAAAAATTCCCCAACTACACCAGCCAAATAGCATGCCAATTGTCTTGTTACCATCGGGGTTGTTCCCCCCCAACAAATTTAATCCATAAATGACCAGCTCTCCAGGTTTTCACCTAGGAATTATACAGCAATTACTTAGCCTTGTACCTAATTATCACTCTAGGTGGAACCATTTTGTATAAACTATTAAAATAGAGACACATAATTAGGCTAATTAAAAAAAAAAAATTGGCTAGAAATTATTTTATTTATTCACAAGGGTCTATATCTAATGGTTTGGGAAATTTCAAAGTGATTGTGTTCTCCAAAATAAAGCATTACACGCAAATATCAAACGGTCACTTGAAAATTGCCCGTCAATGTAATTGTGTAATTTCTTTTTTGATGGTGTCACGGAGTGTAATCATGGAGCAATTTAAGGGTTTAATACAAAAACATTGAATCTAATATGTATTGACAACAATGTTGAGTGATATCTTGTATGTAAATTTTGTGTTAGTGTTCACAGATAAATACAAATTGCACAAAACCCAAGTCTTTGTGTGTTATAATAGAGTAAAATGTATGTAACTCCGTAAGGTCAACCACGCCGGCGATGTAGATTCTGCACTCAACAACCTGTAAACTGCACTGATCTATCCCTCTTTAAATCTCGCGTGATCTGGAGAGCCTTTCTACATCTCATTGAACGATTGGAGGCCAACCCAGCTAAAGGAAAAAATGAGCGTTACAAAGATAGGGGAAAGCTAACGATATTTATCTGGTGATGTTTTAAAATTTAACTTGATTTCAGCAGAAACTTTGGTGAGATACATCTACCCTATGTTTAAATCTCCAACAAATTATAGTGTGGTTTCTCAGTCCCCAACATGAGTACTTGATGAACCGTCCCTGGTTGGTTTTATGATCTTTTCTTTTTTTGACATATCCTAATTCTGATTCTACTCTTAGTACGACTGCTCAGTGGAAATTTACCCAGTTAATCTGCTGACACCTAGCGTTCTAAAGTCTCCCATACGGGTGTGCAAGCTATATAAATCATATCTGATGTATACAGTGCAGCAACCGGCGCATACGATAAATTTATCGGTTCATTGATGGAATAGACTCACCACTCTTGCTGTCAATTGATTGGTTGGCGCTTCTTCAACATGCAAAGCCCCCAAATAGCCACATCGCTAAGCTGAGATTGTACTTGAAAAAGACCACGAGACTCCAGTGGTGATTATGCGAGATCGCTAGCTGGGAAGGAACCGTCTTTTGTTTGTTACAGTTACCGATAAAACTGTGTTAGTTCTATGCGTTGTTGTTTTTCTATACGTTGTGTTTATTCATTGAACATCCATTGGAGGATTTGGCGTAACTTACTGGTGTCTAGGACGCCGATACAAACTGGAAGATGCACAGCACGCAGTGGGTTAGCTTCATTACCGCTGTGGGTATCGGTAAGTCAAACTTTCTGCTTTATGCCAATTTTTTAAAACTTCATTTAATTCCAAAGCGTGAAAAACGATTTCGTTTTTCGTATATAATTGTATGCACTTTTTATCAAAAACTCAGGAGCAAGATTGCGAAGCTGACGGGAAACCGTATACAGGTTTCCCCGGTTAGTTTCAGCGACACTTACTTCAGTTTTATCAACACGCATTCTAATTTACGCATGTTTTCAAAATTCATTGAAACTAGGGCTACTATTTAACTGCTATTTTGGTCCTTCTCATTTAGGTTTGTTTTAGTCATTCTCTTTCATTGTTAGACATTCAAGACCACGATTCGACCAATAGCTGAAATTCCACCACATGTTTTCTCAACTATTAGTAGGCATGTCATAGTATTTTACTTTTTAAAGACTATATTCACGCTAATAAGTATAAGCCTACAGGGCAAATTATATTTTGATTCAAATAAGTTTTGCGGTTACTTATTTAGAGAGTCCACATTTTTATTTCAAACACGACGTTCACAAAAATGCAATTAAATTAATGTTATTGTAAAACAAAATTGCACATTTTTGGATGGAAACTAAGAGCTTTTTGTGTTCTTCCAAGCTCAACTACAGAATGACAATGACTTAACTACTATTCAATTAAACGTTTAAGTCGCACAATTCCACCATTTTTCATGTTGTGTCCGTCATATACTAAAAGTATTAACATTACATTAGTCTGGTCAATTTAAACAAAATTTAAGCACCCAGCTCGCTTGAATACCCAGCTCAAATTATTTTTTTGTAAACGAGAAATAAGGGACGCTGCATGCATCTCCATACCACCCCAAACACAAAGGAAGTTTGTTTTCGTTTTTATAGAAGTCTACAAGAAATAAAGTGTGAACAGTGAATGTTTTTATAAGAAAATATGAAAAAAAATTCTCGCTAGATTTGTTAAAATAAAAAATGACGTTTGTTTGCTCTTTGTTAATAGTTTTGTTGAATTAGTCAAAATGATATTGGGAAAATTTTCACCACATGTCAAACTCCGTGGGGAATGATCACAAGGGCAATCTACCTCGACCCGACCCCTCCCCCAGAATGTACATTTATCCACGGTTTTAACCGAATATGGAAAATCTCCTCATTTTGTGACCCAATTTCTCAAACAGATATCAAAACTCATTCATGGCTGTCAGCTTATTGAATTTTACAGCGGCAAGTGGTACGTCGCACACACTAAATAAAAAAGCTTATATCACCAAAGGTTTTGTAGTATAAAACATATACACAATGTTCCATTTAAATACAAATATTGTTACAAAAGTAATTTAAAACAGTTTATTACAAACTTTCCTTTCGGGTTTGTAATGATTAGGCTAATGATTATGTCTCTTGATGATATTAAGAAAAGGTCATTGTTTTAAGTACTGGGTGCGAGGAGGGTTGAATGAATTGCTTAACTTTAAGACAATTTGATTGTCAAACAGCAACACCCTTCTATCTAGTTCTACATGCCTCAACATCAAACCAATTTTTTTTTTAAATTCATCTTCTCTTATAACAGAAGGATTTGAAGCTCGATGTAAATAATGCCCCCCCCCGGAACAAACTATGTCGCTGATAATTATGTGTGCCACTGATGTGAAGCATCATGGAATATGTGATGCTTCGTCGTGGTTGCAGTCGTGGTCGTCGTCGTGGTTGTAGTCGTGGTTGCAGTCGCGGTTACAGTCGCGGTTTTAGTCGTGGTTGTAGTCGTGGTTGTAGTCGTGGTTGTAGTCGTGGTTGTAGTCGTGGTTGTAGTCGTGGTTGTAGTCGTGGTTGTAGTCTTGGTTGTAGTCGTGGTCGTAGGCGTGAGCCTTAACCACCATTAAACCTCTCGAGCTTGAACCCGGACCTGTAATATTCGTAAAAACCCGACCCTTAACATTGGTAAAAAAAAGAGTGTTTTATTAAGTCTTGATATTATAAAATGAGCCTCAAAGTATACTATAAACCCCTTTTTGCACAGGGAGGGCAAGGTATTTGTTTGGAAAAAAGGTCTGCAAGCTTTTGTTCACTTGAAACTAATAACAGTTTTCAGTATAATTTAATTTTTGATGCAAAATTTGCAGACGTTGCATGGATACGGTTATGCGAGAACCACCTAATTAAATTGCGCCGCGGTTCACCAGAGAAAAACAATGAAGCGTCTAGTTTGGCCAAGATTCAGCACAATAGGGGGAATTATAATAATTCTGCCATAGACACCACACTCTTTTTTATGGATGCAACTAAAACAGCTACTTCAACAAAACAGAACAAGAAACAACTAGCTCGTTTCATTCGAGTATTGCAGAATCAATATATTTTGGCGACTTCTACAAAGCACGGTGACAGTGAAGACAATTCCGCGTGATATTGTTTCCCTAATTTGTTGATTCGGTTTTGCTACGATTAAAAATAGTTAGCTTATAATTTGTTTTTTTACCCTACACCGATGTGTATACTCACTATACTCAGTACTATCCTGAGTTCTGTGAAAAACAAATCCACAGGCAAACCACGACCTTTGCATTACTAGAGCAGATGTCTTACCACTAGACCACCGAACTAGCCTGATGGCTAGAGGCAGTTCAAATCCTTGGCAGCGGGTACCGCAACAATTTAATAGATGTTAATTTTGCATCGGGTATAATGAACATAATTTAGTTAGCTTGGTTTAATAACCTGTTAACTTGGTTCAGTAATCTATTCAAACAACTAAACAATACATTTGCAAGGCTTGGTAATCCGTTGCTCTTAAACGAAATTATTCTCCGTTCACACGCTTAAAGGCAAACCTTTTGGTTTTTGAAACCGTTCGATTGTTTTAATTGTATATAAAATGTGGATAAAAACAATAAAACTAAATGAAAATTTCATTTCAAATTGTGGTCGCGTTTTTGAGATATCGCCGAAAATCCGGAGTGAATATAATGTCCACGCAGGAAAAACAATCCCTATCATAGGAATACACGGAAACGCTTCTCAGATTCAAATTTGGGGGCAAAATTATATCTTTCTACATTTCTTCGAAGTGATCATTTCTCAAAATTGCTTTATACTATCGAAAGCTGCCGTAGGCTTCTTAACAATACGTTTAAGTGCCAATCATTTTAAGAGTAATTACCAAACGTATACATTCCCTTCAAAGGCACTGTACACGTTTGGTAATTACTCAAAATATATATTAGCATAAAAAACTTACTTGGTAACCAGCAACGGAGAGCTGTTGATAGTATAAAACATTGTGAGAAACTACTCCCTCTGAAGTAACGTAGTTTTTGAGAAAGAGGTAACTTCTCATTAAAATAATAAGACTTCATGCATGAAGCCTTTTATTAGCATCTGAAAGCACACAAAATTGTGCAACAAGGGTGTTTTTGTCTTTCTTTATTTTATTGCAACTTCGATGACCAATTCAGCCCAAATTTTCACAGGTTTGTTATTTTATGCATATGTTGGGATACACCGAGTGACAACACTGGTCTTTGATAATTACCAAACATATGTTCAGTGCCTTTAAATAACCCCTTTGTGTGTTATAATTATCTGTTGGAACGAATAAAGTAACCAATTTGAACACTTTAAGAAGCACGACGTTGAGGCACACTATATCAGTCACATCTGCAGCCTTTGACAATTTTACGAATTCTTTTCTCATAATGCAAATTAGGTTTCAGATCATTTTTTGACATAACAACACCTAAATAGGTAATGGAGTCAGTTATAACCTAATACGTGTGTACACATTGTTTGGTCACCTTTGTCTAGTTGTTGTTTAGTTCTTGTTTTTCTGTCTTAAGGCTGTTCCTCGACAAGTCCTGCTTTTTCTCATTGTATCCTCTAGTTACAAAAAATGTGGAAATAAATGTTACTCTGAATTGAATGGAGTATTGACTTTTATTTTAGGTAAACCAATATTATTCCTTTACGTTCAAGCATCCATGGTGGGGTTCGCATCAGTTACAGCATTTAGCTGCAGCTTCGGGACGGAACCGAACCCTAAAGAGAACGGTATTATACGGTGGGTCATGCCGTTAAATCACCGCCTTCGATGCCAGTGTACCAGCATCTACCCTGGGGGCTTAAACACGTTTACACCCGACAGAGGGTTTGATCCGTTTTACACCGAGCGCCCTCTCTTCACAGACCTCAAGAAAGAAATATTCAACTACTTTGAGTGTGAAAGTGAGTAGCTAGGATACTGATAATGATCTAATCAAAATGGCCACCCCTTTGGAGCGCCAATCATTTTACGATGATACAAATGAGTCAAATCATTGCCGTTTTAGCCCTGCAGCACAAAATACGTGTTTTTATAGTAGTATTATTATTATTTATTTATAGAAATTCACGTTTGAATTTTAGTTTTTTTTAAACCATCGTTTATAGGACATTTCTTACCATCAAAATGAACATGAGAGTCCTTCAGTCATAATGAACTTTCAGTATTTTTTCGATTTTGAGACAGTGTTGATGATTAAATAATTCCTCAGAATTTGTTGCTTCAAAAAACAAACAAAACACCAAACAGACATGCCCGCAGGGCACCGTTTACAAATCAATGCATTTTTATGTCCTGTGTGAATTGCTCTGTACGGAGCCCCTAAAGGGACAGGTAAAAGGGTAAATAAAATATCAAAATTATTTCGTTATCTCGAAATACTATTTCGTTCCCTCGTTACCACGAAATATTAATTCGTTCCCTCGAAATGTTATTTCGTTCCCTCGAAATCATTTCGTTCCCCAGAAATATTATTTCGTTCCCACGAAATAACATATTATTTCGTTCCCTCGAAATGTTATTTCATTCCACCCGCTTAATCCAGGTCATTACACTCCAGGTCATCGTTAATTCTTATTTGGGTTCATTCTTATTTGGGTTCAAAATTGTCGGAAGCCTCACTGACCACGTCGATGAGCAACAACAAAGGATTGGTGAAAATTAATAACAAAGCATCAACACCCCGTGACAAATCTTATATAATTCTTCTCCTTCATGGTCATGAGATGAGAACAATTCCTCCCTCGAGATATTTCCCTTCTAATTGAATACGCTTGGTGTTCTATCTTTAGAAGACAATGACAATTTGTCGGAAAGTTACCCCTTTAAATAATTTGGTTTTCATCTCTTTTCTTTAGCATGAAAGAAAGTGCTTCATTACATTTCATCATACTGAGTAAAGACATCAATCAAACAACCGTTCAGCAAAGATCGGTGTTCATTTTGTGAAAAACAGTGTTATTCTCTTTATGTTGTGTAAGCAGAGAGCTGTTCGTACCTATGACACTGCACTTTCCTAAATATTTTCGATTCTTGAAACAAGCGCAGGTAAAATCTAACCCTAAAAATAACCGTCGATCAAACTACAATGTTTCTATTGTTTTGTGTCATCTTATTTGAAATTCAAGAAATATTATTTCTTTACGTTCAAGCGTCCCTGGTGGGGTTCGCATCAGTTACAGCATTTAGCTGCAGCCTCGGGAGGGAACCGAACCCTAAGGAGAACGGCATTATACGGTGGGTCATGCCGTTAATTCGCCGTCTTTGATGCCAGTGTACCAGCAGCTTTAAAGGCTTGTACATTCTGATGCGTTTCCTGACGGGCAAGATACTACAAAGGCCATGGGAAAATTTACATTTTGTGTCATAATTTTCAAATAAATTCAGTAGTAATGTTACAAAAGCAACTGTTGTACAGCTTTTGAGATGTCCCCTATTTCTTCATATCAAAAGTTGAGAAAAATCAGACAGTGCAATCTCCATAAAATATAAGATTGATTGTTTTCTTCCATTAAGCTGGGTACAAACTGTGCCTGCAGGAAGCTCAGCCTTTGTGGATCTTTTGTAAACATGTGATGTCACAGGTCACATGGGCTATATCAGAATCTATTAAAATATCATAATAATAATAATAATAATAATAAAGACTTGTTATGCGCACATATCCACCCTGCTGGGTGTTCAAGGCGCAGTAAACCAACAAAACAAACAAAAGAAAACAGATACAACTAAATTATTCCTTGAAAACCTGTGACATAAGATAAGTTTTGAGAAGTGATTTAAATTTTGTGGTACAAAGACAAGATCTAAGATTATGTGGTAGAGAGTTCCAGATGCGTGGCGCAGCTGCAGAAAAAGACCTGTCACCCCAGGAGTGTTGAGACTTGGGTTCCTTGAGGAGAGACTGTCACCGGTTGGTTTTATGGTGTAAAGTTAAATCTAGCAGATTTGAGTGATTTTGATTTTATTTCTGAATTTTGATTCTACCTTAAATTCGCCTGCTCAAGACTACGTAAACATTGGAAAAATAACTGCTGCCACCTACATAGCGTTCCAAAGTCTCCCATACGGATATGCAGAATCATATAATGATACTGTTATCTGGTGTAGCTACCTGCCCATCGTTTTACCGGCGCATACGATACATTTCCCGGTCTATCAGTGAATTTCATCCACCGCTCATGCTGTCATTTGATTGGTTGGCGCTTCTTCATTATGCAACGCCCAAACTTAACCACATCACCAAGCAAAGATTGTACTTGCAAAGACCACGAGACTCCACTACTCCAGATCGCTGGCTGGGAAGGAACCGTCTTTCGTTTTTGCAGTTACCGATAAAACTTTGTGAGTTCTACGTGTTGTTGTTTTTCTATGTCTTGTGTTTATTCATTGAACATCCATTGGAGGATTTGGCGTAACTTACTGGTGTCTAGGACGCCGATAGAAACGGAAAGATGCACAGCAAGCAGTGGGTTAGCTTCATTACCACTGTGGTTATCGGTAAGTCAAACTTAACATTTCTGTCAATGCCAAAACGTAAAATGTTCTGCTTGGAAAATTATTTCGTTAATATTTGTATGCAATTTCTAAAAACTCCCGAGTATGATTGCGAAGCTGGCGGTATCGCGTAATACAGGTTTCCCGGTCAACTTCATCAAAAAATTATTCAGTTTCGTTCACTTCGCTCTCATCTTTGAAAATAATCAGGGGCAAAAATTGATCAAACGTTACATCTTATAACCTACAAGGGCTGGGGTCCGGGTGCCTCGATTAGAAGGGCCCCGGGAAAATATTGTGGATTAAGATACTCTTTGGTGTATTTTCAGCTTTTCTGGATTATCTTTTTTCGTGAACATATATCTGTAAGTGGTTTTTTAGATAACAAATAAGGGATGCTGCATGCATCCCCTTCTGCCCGATTGTTTCCACAATTCAAATGTAGTTTTTATTTTGTGTTAAATAGCAAAAATCCACAATAAATGAAGTGTGCAGAGTATATTCATTTTTTTTGATTAAAAAAAAATATATATTCTCCCCCATGTTGTCTATTTGTTAAGGTTATTATTTGAGAGTAAGAAAAAAAAAAGAAAAAAAATTATTTCTTCACCCAAAAATCTGTAGAAAATGATCCTATGGGCCGCTCCCCCCCCCCCCCAATCCACACTCCCCCGGTTTTATCCGAATATGAAAAATATCCACATATTGAGACCCAATTTCACAAACAGAAATTCAAACTTAATATGGTCGCCATTTTTGTGATATATTGAATTGGCGTCATGATAGATGTGATGATACTTAACACATTCTTTTAAATAATGCTTATTCATCCACAGTTTTATAGCGTAAGATTATATACACAGTTGACTATCATGTAAAGATATGATTACAAAGTACTTACAAACGGATTTTATGATAAACACTAACAATAGAGTTGCATTTATTTATTTATGATTATGACTCTTGATATTAGGAGAAAATTGTGTTGCATCGTTAAAAAGTATTTTTCTTATGGATTTGTACTAATATAAACTTGGACTTGGGCTTCAAACTAAAATGTCCGATAGTTGCCAAGTCAATCAGTTGATTTGTTTATCTTATTGGGGTCGTCTGAGAATAATAAACAAGGTTCTTATGAAGAGCTGAATGTTTTTTCCCCTGCTTCCAACACAGTCAGTAGACCCCGATTCGAATCCCAACTCAGACCGGAGCCTTGCATATTGTGGATTGGGTTTTCAGTTAGTGTTATACCTGATTCCCCCAAATTGAGGTTTTCCTGCCACATCTAAAACTGAACATTTCCTCTTGTTCGTCATTCAATAAGTTGTTATTGGCGTTAATTGTTCTGTTGAATGTGTAATTAATATACAAAAATAAGAAGACAAAAAATAAGAAGAAATATATCATGGCACCTGACTATAACGAAACAGACAGTAAATGACTATAAATGAGCTTTAAATAGGTCAGTATTCAGCCGTCTCGTAAACATAATAAATTGAGATGGATTGGCGAACTTGGATGTCGAGCCAATGCGTAGTTTTAAAAAGGGCTAACGGTCAGTCAGTTAAAGTGGTTCTAATATTATTACTTTTTAATTATGTTTTAGTCAATCTTTAAAACTAACAAAGGAACTGAGTCTCATCAGGCTTGTATAATTATTATTGGTGTGAGTGTGGGTGCGTGGGTAAAGCATTAAATACAAACTGTGGACCTGAGAACAAAAGAGGTCCACACAAGGCAGGGTTTTAAAACACTATGTTTGTGTGTGTGTATGGGGGTGCTTTTTACCGATATAAGAAAATCGAGGGATTTTTTTTAAATGAGAGATCGCTTAACATCACAAGGCCACGGACGGCTACTTCAAGATGAGGGCTACATTTAACCGATTTGGTTGGGAACTTTTAACAGTTTGGGACATTTTAATCTTGGACATTTTGATTAGATTCATGTAAATATTAGAGCAAAAACGCCGTTGGTAAATTTGCTGTTATAATCAATCTTAACACGTTACAGAGCAAATAATATTTAATGGTGGCAAGTTTTCAGTTCAATATTGATTTTGTGGCGTTTTTCTTAAACAAGCACGACGTAGGCTATAGAGACCGAACTCACGTCAATAACTGGCGTCGACGTGTCATTTATACCCAGTCAAGCAATTTCACTGAAATTTAAATGTTTTCCAAATATTGATCAAAATTGATACAAAAAAAAAAAAAAACATGCCAAATATAAATACGATGCAAGAGAGTGTGCACCAAAGTGAAAATAACGTGTAGAATTGTTAAGAAATCCTGCCGACGGCCTATGTTGATGATCTACGTTGGTGTAAATCAGGGGCGGCGTCTGGGTATTTGCTAAGGGATGGGGGCAACAAAGCAATGAGTCTTTTAGCACTTACGGCGTGGGGTCCAAGGGTTCGAGTAAGGTCCTCTGGCGGGGTCCATACAGGGGCGAGGCTCTTTAAGGGGTTTCAGGGGGCGGAGCATGTTTTAGCATGTCTGAATTGCCTAGACAAGCTCTCCTTGCTATAAATATATATTTGTAAACAAACGTAGCCTTGGTTCGATTCCCGAAAGAGTTGTATTTTGGCATATTGTTATACCATCTATTGTAAATATGCCTAAATTGAACAAGAGTTTTGATATCAGTTTTGATCAAAGAACGCTTGAAACTAAAAAAGAAATATATAGATAAACATTATTTTCTGAAAAACATGTAGTCTATACTACAGTGCACTAGACACCTGCGACACCTGTAGCTGTATGTGCGTGGTTATTTAAATAGTATCGTGTCAATTATTAATTTAGTATTCGGTGCTACAACAGGTGAGGATTCAGGATTTTGTTAAGTGATGGGCACACCATAAGTTTACTGCATGCAGTAACAATGAATTTACATGATCATGGATCCAACCCCCCTTGCCGTGTGTATGGGGTATACGAACCAGCGGGCTAGACGCCATTGCCTTGCGGCGTGGGCTCCGGGGCCCGCTTTAGAACCCCAGGAATGTTTTCCCATTAGGTGCTCTCTGGTGCATTCTAGGACTTTCTGAGGCGTTTTCACAATAATTGTACCCAGTTGCAACTTTGTCTAACTTGCCTTTTAACAAATATTTTGTTAATTTGTATTCGATTTTTAATTTTTTGGGGGGCGGGGAAATCGGTCATCAGCTAATTTGTTAAGGGGCCACGTCACATGTAATAGAAACGGCATTCTAGCCGGGATGTCCGGTTATTGCTAGAACGAGCAAATGAGAAGCCCTTTATATGGTGTGGTATCCGCTGTAGGGCCCCGGGAAAAGTTCCCCAGGAAATTAACACATTATTTTTTACCCAGATTGCATTAAATGTGCTTTATTTGTCTTTTTATTTTTGCAATTATCGTTTGCCAAATTTTTTAAGGGAGGATTAGTCGGCTATTAAAAGGGGATGACACGTGCTTGCGGTTTATGAAACATCACTCAAGCTAGGATATAATTTTATGCATAACGTAAGGCATTTTAATTTATACGAGAAACATAAGCGAATGCGAACACTTGACGGCGTTAGGGATTGGGCCCGCTTATAAATATAAGGGACCTTGTGAACAATAATTACCACTAGATGCTCTCTGGTGCAATCTGAGACATTTTAGAGGCGTTTTACTCATTAGATTTACCCAGTTTATTGAGATTGTGCTTTTTTGCCATTTATTTATGGGTTTTTTCCTGACGAAAATAAGGGGGAATGCATATTCATATTTATTCCATGTTTTAAGAACATCGGTTCGAGTCACATGATAGTTAAAACAATATATATATAGTATTGCCCACACAAGCCGATATTTCACGATTGTTATCGACATGGTATCTATCAAGCATAGATCAAGGACAGTCCTTGCTTTATGGTTCAAGGCATCACTTTTGACGTTGAGCCCATCTCAAAGTTACAGTCTCTTCATCATCAATGTCCCACAATTGTCAAGTGCCCCGTAGCTCCTCCGATCTGCTTATGTACTACAAGCCAGTCTAGTAAAATAATTTCTACTCAACACTTGAACTCTTTACCGTCCACGTGAGGATTGAAAATCAAAATGTGACAGTAGGGAGACTCTTGCAAACAGGATCACTAAACAGATTTGATATACCTATACCCTATTTTTAATATTAGGATATATATAGGTAACATGAATTCCATAATTAAAGGGACACACCGGCTTCGTTGGGCTATTTTGGCTACAAAATAGACTAAAACATGACTCCATAGGTCTTCCAGGAATGGAGAAAAACGTTTCCTAAAAAAACATTCAAATTTGGCCGTTTTCGAACATTTTTCAAAAAACGAAGGTCACGTGGGTTATCCGAACTACATTTTTGGTTCGCATAATCTTCGTGATCTTCGAAATTATAGTTTTACTTACAGTCGTATAAAAATGAATTACTACACCAAATTATCTGTTTTTTAACGATTATTGTTGAGTATTTGAAGAAAACAAATCTACGTCTTCATATTATGGATACAAGTTGTAAAAAGTAAAAAATCAAAAATCGAACGTAAGGTTTTATTTCAGAGAGTCCGAGCAACGGATGCGTGTTTTACAGTGCACAGCGTGGGGACTTTACGACACGTAAAACAGGACAAATCGTGTAGCTGACAGGCGGAGTGGCTCGGTGGGGCTAATGCGATGGAAACCCCCGAGCCAAGAAATAGCTGTACCTGGGAGCTCATGAACATGAGGGAGGGGTAGGGAGCCAGATCACCAAGTACATTTTTGTCATTGCTGGTTTGTCAGTCGGTTGTGCGGCCCCTAATGTAGCCCGAGCCCTAAATGTCGCCCTGACCTAAATGTAGCCCCAAACCTGTACCTGAATGTCGCCCCGGCTTTTATGTTGAGCGATTGAAATGCCAATTCTGATTTCCTTTTAGTAGGATCGGAACGCACTCAAAGTGTTCAAAAAGCTTTTATGTGTAAATATTTATGAAAATTCCCTCCCTGTTGATGGAGAATCATGTATGGAAACTAAAGCTTTAAAAAACGTATGAGGCGTCATGTGTATAGTTCTTAAAAGGGAGGGGGGAGGGGAAATGGAAATGGTTAGAGGGCAAAGCCACAAGGGGAACAGGTGTTGGTTGGGGGGATGGATAGGATGGAGGGAGTGAGAAAGAAGGAGACTGTCCAATTAGTCTTAAGCGAATTAGCGCTTTGTTTATGGTGGTGCGGAAATTTTGAAACTAATTCCGGTGGTAGCCAGTAAAAGATAAATGGGCAGAGAGAGGTTGTGAAAAAGAAAACACATGTTTTCGGTGTGGTCTCTGGTAATAATTCATCCCATGACTGTTTGGATGTTGTTTCCGTTTTCCAAAAAGTCAAGGCAATGGTTAAAACAGACATATCATTTGATGTTTGCATGCATCTTCAAATTAAGAAAGAGTGTGGGGGGGGGGGGGTTGTTAGAGAAGCGGGAGGGGGGTTTGGGATGGGGAAAGGGATGTTAAAACTCACAAAAAGATGTTGAGCCACTTTTGTTTGTACCTTTAATAGAAGGGCTCAAAAAATATTATCTGTGCGTTTATAAGCTGCACTTCATCAGTCACCATGGCTTTTGTATCATTTTTATGAAAGTTTTGCAACAAGGAGTGATCACAATCTTACTTTTTTAGGCAAGAGGATCCAGAGAGATTCGGTGTCGAACAATGGAAACAACGCGATCGGCTTGTCCTCAGTAAAAGTTTGAAGTAAATCTTAGACCGAACCTTTACAGACTTCCTACGACTAATATCTAGTAATAGGTTCATGTTTGTGGCTAAAAAGAAATAATTATTAGAATGCAAGCTTTTACAGCCCGTTTAAAATAAAAAATAAAAAATAAATAATCACACTCTTACTTTAGGTACAACTTTGCGTCTACATTTAGGTCGGGGTGACATTTTGGTACAAGTTTGGGGCTATATTTAGGTCGGGCGACATTTAGGGCTCGGGCTACATTTAGGGGCCGCACACATGGTGTTGTGGAGCAATATGGTCTTCAGAGGAAAGCAAAACGCTAAACAATAAAACGATCGTTATCTTTTAGTATGTTTTTGGTTCTGTCAGGATTTGTCGACGATGACACTAACTTGATAATTTGTGTTATATTTGCAAAAGGAAACCCAATACTTTTGTTGGATTGAAAAAAGAAAATTTCCTTTCATAGCACTCTGTGTTTTGCTATGTAAGCATTCAACGCCTGATACCCAACTCATAATTAGTTGTTTCTGCTGGCACAATTGCCACGTTTGCAACCTGTACGTTGAATAATCAAGTAAACCTTGACGCTGTCGCCAAGAAGGTTTAGATTACATAGCTCAATACCCCCCGCTCTCCCTTCCTGGTAAAGTGTCCATGGTTTCCTTTGTCATTTTGTAATGCAGCATTTTGCTGAAAATAAATAATTTAGTTAATTATAGGTTGGTTACAGCCGCGCGACACCACCAATGAATTTTGTGTAGGCATACTTGGCGTGAAAATGTATAGCTCTAACTAGAATAGAGCGGCACTACTCAGTTATTCATATTTAAACTAAAGTCAATGTCTCCCAGTGGTGACCAAGAGATATGCTGTGGTAGTGGTTAAGTTAGTGGTTAATCTGATACCAACACCCTTCGCCATGACACCGAATCAAACAGGGCCCGATTTCATGGCTCTGCTTACCGTAAGCAAAGAATCGGCGCTTACGGAAGCAGGGAATTCCGTGCTTACGTGAAGCGTATTTCACGGGTTAGCAGGGAATTTGTTCTTGTGCGCGTGCGTACTACACTTTACTAGACATTCTTCGCTTACACAGCTAGCACATAAATTCGGCGCTTGCAGAGTAAGCGGAGAATGATGATCGTAAGCGCAGAATTCAGCGGTAAGCAGAGCCATGAAATTGGGACCAGGTCTTGCACTGTTAGTGGTTTTTTGCACAGCCACTCTGAAGGTAACAAAGCCTTATGGTCATTTTGTTTTGAAAACAACCAAATGTGATGCATTGTTTTACAAATTGAAATGATTTTGTCTAAAAAATTAATAATTTAAAGAAACTAAAATTGTCATAATAATTTTTTTTATACAGAAACAATGTCCGTAAAAAATTGCCTTTCAGTGTTCCATAGCATTTCGTTTGATATTTATCATAATTATGGTTGTATCATACGAAAGAAACGTGTTGAAGGTCAAATCAGTTTTATGGTGCAAACAATTTCCAACAGATAGAGCTCTCATGAAAGTGGGGTGGGGGGGGTATTGTTCCCATTATGAAAATGTCGTACTTGATTATTCATGTTTAATATAAAAACAATATTTAAAAATGCTGTTTAAATACTCAAAAATAATATTAAGAAATAATTGGTAGCCGTAACCTTTTTTATTGCCTGACAGCTGACAATGAGCAAAATATAAATTGTTAATTTTTGAGATAGGCAACCGATCCGACTACCCACCGCTGTTAATAAGCAAGGCTTGAGGGGGGTGGGGGGGGGGAGATGCCATACTATAAGCGTGCCCGAAATATATTATCATCTTACATAATATCACCCGCCACGCTTGTTAGCGAGGCCGCCATCATGGCCGCCTCATGAAATAATGACTTCTTCTGCAAAGTTCTGGTTGCGGAAGTTTTCGCCCCAAAATGTCTCCGAATCATCAATGGATGAATCACATTGAACACATCCACTTTGTATTCAGGTGCTTAGGTAGAGATTCTGCCGATCAATGATTATTGGTAAGTTAGCTTAATGGTGTGACTGATTCTCTACCGCGCGACGCCGGTGTGACAGGAGATTCTGTCCCCCCGGAGATTCTGTCCCCCCCATATGGAGAACTGTGTACAAACTGCTTTTGATAGCACCCTCTTTTGCATCATCCTCCTCCATCCCACGTTAATTTCCCATATGGGGGACAGAGTTTCCGGGGGATAGATTTCCCTATGACACCGGCCTCGCTAACAAGCGTGGCGGGTAATATTATGTAAGATGATAATATATTTCGGGCACGCTTATAGTATGGCATCTCCCCCCTCAAGCCTTGCTTATTAGCAGCGGTGGGTAGTCGGATCGGTTGGTAATTAGGCCTACCAGCAGCTTGTGAAAATAATGATATCTATTTTGCCTTTACCTAACAACAGTAGGCCCCACATGAAAAGTGTTAGAAAACTGAACAAAATTAATGTTGAAACAAAAATAATCATAACTCTGCAACAACTATTACCTAGGAACTCAAGTGCAAAATTGAATGGTTTTGAACAGCGTTTGCCTATTCCTGCTGTACAAATGGCTGCCATTTTGAAACTTTTGATCGCAACTTCCAAGCGGTGCGTATTCGCGCATGCGCAATTCTAGGCGTGTAAACCCGTGTAATGTGATAACATTTTCGAGGCAACTGAGAACGTAGCTATCAAAACAAACCAGAACAAGACACCGCGAGCACGTCTCACGTATTACCGAATCAATATCTCCTCGGTCTTGGCGACTTACCTACCTTACTCTGGCACTCACTTTGGCCGTGATTTTCTACATCCTGCCCCTATAGGGAGAAATGTGTTCTACAATAATCTCTGCAGTTTTCGGCTTTTCAGAAAAGGGCATTCTCTAGTTTCAAATCAACCTGTCGCAAAGACTCACCCCCAAATGAGTGCAAAGGTGTTTATTTAAAGGGACACACCGGCTTCGTTCGGCTATTTTGGCTACAAATAGACTAAAACATGATACCAAAATTCTTCCAGGAATGGAAAAGAACGGTTCCTAAAAGAAACCAACAATTTTGACCGTTTTTGAGCATTTTTAAAAAAACGACGGTCACGTGGGTTATCCGAACCACATTTTTGGTTCGGATAACCTTCGTGATCGAACGTAAGATTTTATTTCAGAGAGTCCGAGCAACGGAAGCGTGTTTTACAGTGCACAGCGTGAGACTAGCTACGCGTAACACAGGGGCAATCGTGTAGCTGGCGGGCAGAGTCTCTCGGCGGGGCTCAGCGCGACGGAAACCCCCTAGCCAAGAGATAGCTGTACCTGGAAGCTCATGAACATGTGGGAGGGGTAGGGAGCTAGACTACCAACTACATTGTTGTCATTGCGGAATTGTTAGTCGGTAAACCTCGCTGATCGAATCCGCTGTTTCATAATCGCAACGTTTCAATGCTCTGTGTACGTTCCTTCCCCCGATTTGTACCGAATTTCTTGGTAATTAAATAAGATTTATATCAATACCACTTTTATATTGACGGTGCAATTAGGTTAAACAATTTGTGTGACAAATTACAACATAAACGAGCCCCCCCAAAAACAAAAAAAAACAAAAAACAGAGCCCCTGAAGGGAAAGGTGAAAAAGAAATTAAAAATTTAAAGGTGGAAAATAATACCTCACTCGAAATTTCTTTTTCCATCTCTCGACACACAAAATTCAAACAAAATCATTTCGTTTCCTCAAAATATTATTTAATTGAATCAAATATAATTTTGTCACATCAAATATTATTTTTTTATTTTGTGAAAAAAGTGTGTTTTTCTAGGTAACGAAATATATTTTTCCTAGAAAATATGTTTTCGTTCCCTCGAACACGCTTTCTTTCCCCCGAAATACGATTTTGTTCCCCAGAAATACGCTTTCGTTCCCTAAAGATACGCATTCATTTCCTCGAAATATGATTTTGTTCGCACAAAATGTACTTTCGGCATTCGCTCGAAATATGAATGTACTTTCGGCATTCGCTCGAAATATGCTTTTGTTCCATAAAAATCTGCGTTCTTTCCCCAGAAAGGAGATTTCGTTCCCTAAAAACAAGCTTTCGTTTCCTCGAAATACGACTTTGAATTGTTTGCCCGAAATATACTTTCGTTTATCCGAAATATGCTTTCGTTCCCTAAATATACGCTTTCGTTCCCTCGCAATGAGATTTTGTTCCCCAAAATTCCTCTTTTGTTCCCTCAAGATAGCTAGCCTTTGTTCCCTCAGGGTAGATTTCGTTCTTCTGAAGTCCAATCACACCAATTTGATAAATTCCCTTGTGAGAGTCGACTTTGAGAGGGGACGGGTTTGTATGTGAGGGGGCGACTTTGCTAGGGGCGACTTTGTAGTTGGCGACTTTGTAATTGGCAACTTTGCTGGGGGGCGAGTTGACTGGTTTCTGTGTCTGCTGTTTATACACACTTTCAGACGGATAACCTAGACTTGATCCTCATGTCTTGCCGTAGTAAACATTTACATAAACAGAGCACCAGTCTACTTGCAACAATGCGCAGCATGTATCCCGTAAATTTGCACTCGCAACGGCTGGTAAAGCGTATATATACGATGACCTTTGACCGCTTTTGTTTTTTCCGGCCATTTCTCGTTAATTACGTGATATTTGTGTAATTTTATATAAAAACCATCTAGAAATAATTGTCTTTGATTCTACTTGACTACATTACGTAAACAGTTAACCGGTGTGTCTCTTTAAAATGTGCACTCTATTTTGGGTAAAGTCGCTAACAATAGGTCCGGACATCAAAACAATTTAAAAGGAAATCAGGGTTGGCATTTCAATCGCTCATCCTAAAAGCCGGGGCGAGTTGACTGGTACATTGGGGCTACATTTAGGTCAGGGTGACATTTAGGTACAGGTTTGGGGCTACATTTAGGTCGGGGCGACATTTAGGTACATGTTTGGGGCTACATTTAGGTCAGGGCGACATTTAGGTACATGTTTGGGGCTACAATTAGGTCGGGGCGACATTTAGGTACATGTTTGGGGCTACATTTAGGTCGGGCGACATTTAGGTACATGTTTGGGGCTACATTTAGGTCGGGCGACATTTAGGTACAGGTTTGGGGCTACATTTAGGTCGGGGTGACATTTAGGTACATGTTTGGGGCTACATTTAGGTCGGGCGACATTTAGGTACAGGTTTGGGGCTACATTTAGGTCGGGCGACATTTAGGTACAAGTTTGGGGCTACATTTAGGGGCCGCACAGCCGGTACACATCGCTGATCGAATCCGCTGTTTGAAAATCGCAACGGTTTCAATGCTCTGTGTACGTTCCTTCCCACTGTTTGTACGGAATGTATTGGTAATTAAATAAGATTTAATTTGTCAATACATAGGAATACCACTTTCGTTATATTGACGGGTGCAAATAGTTTAGGGGCTCTCCGTACCAAAAGTAAAACCCTGGTCGTCGCAACGACCGTCGGGAGGATGGAGGGTTACGATCGCATTCCAACTACTTTTGCCAATGCAAAAGTAGTAGGCCTAGTGTGGTATGTTGAAGAATGGTTATCAGTCACCTTTGGATTTATTATGTTTTTGACTTTTTGTTGTAATTTTTGTTCTTCCATATTTTGGGTTTGTTTCTTTGTACTTTTTTGGATCCTCAACGCCTCGCCATAGTAAATAATTTACATGTCTACTTGCAACAATGCACAGCAATATCTCGTAAATTTGACACTTGCAACGGCTGTTAAAGCGTATACGCTGACCTTTGACCGCTTTTTTTTTTCTTTCGATCATTTCTTGTTAATAACGTGACATTTTTATTTATTTGTAACAAAGAAAACCATCTAGAAACATTTGTCTTGGATTCTACATTTACTAAATTACGTAAACAGCTAACCGGTGTGTCCCTTTAATTCTTTGCCACTTCTCCCCTTCTTAGTCTCTCAGTCTTCATTTCAAATATTTTTTCTATTTTTTCTATCGTTCCTTTCTTATCCCTTCCCTTCCTTTCTTATCCTTTCCCCCCTTTTTTTCTTCAAATGAAAGAGAGGCAGTCACCTCTGCCCCCACCCTGTCGCGCCGCCTCTGATTAATTTTCATAGCTCATGGAACGGTTCTCTAAAATGTTCAAAAATAATCAATTATGTGTAATAGAGTAGGTGCCACGCAAAAATTGTACAGCCTATGGAGAATGGCCTTTAGCATGAATAGAACAATTAAAAAAAGTATCGGCGAAATAAAAGTAGGCTTACTCAAAATTTGACATTTTTTTGATATAGGAATAACCTTCGGCTCCTTCTATCCATTAGCAGCGGCCGTGCCAGCCATCATACCGCAGTGAAAACCGGATCATCACAGTGTTTTTCCTAACATATTTATGATGCCTTGTAGAATCTTACAAAAAGTGAAGCGAAAACTAACCCTGAAATTCCCGTAGATCATATTACTTGTTTTGTTTTCTTATACTGAAATTAAAACATTGATTTTTGTCCTTTAAGCGTCCTTGGTGCTTTTTGCATCAGTTACAGCATTTAGCTGCAGCCTCGGGAGGGAACCGAACCCTAAGGAGAACGGCATTATACGGTGGGTCATGCCGTTAAATCACCGCCTTCGATGCCAGTGTACCAGCATCTACCCAGGGGGCTTAAACACGTATACACCCGAGAGAGGGTTTGATCCGTTTTACACCGATCGCCCTCTCTTCACAGACCTCAAGACAGAAATATTCAACTACTTCGAGTGTGGAAGTGAGTAGCTTGGATAGTAATAGGAATAAACATTATGGCCACCCTGGATGCACCAATCATTTTACGATTACACACATTTCTCAAAACATACTCTCGGTATATGAAAGATGAATGGAAAACAAAATTAAGGTGATTTTTCCTGGCAAGTATGGATCAAAGGTGGACGAAACAGTTGATGATGTTCAAACTTGATATGATCTTAAGACGATATTGGACTTCTTTGTCCACAAGACATCTTCAATATGTTTAAAAGGAAGCAAGTTCTTAATGATATTAACAGTCTGAACTATGGTGCAACATTTGATTTAAATAATTTGTATAGGACATTATTGAGAGGTATACTTTACAAAACGTTTCCTGAACTTTTTCTTAAAATAACTGTCATGATATCAATTTTAGTGATAGTACTTATTACTCTCAGATTGCTCACTGACATGTGATAACGGAGGTACATTCATAGACGATCCCTGCCACTGCTCGTGTGATCAAAACTGGACCGGCAAAAACTGTACCGGTAAGTATAGCAAGCAATGCTAAGTCAAAGTAAATGTAAAACATATCTGGATTTAAAATAATTATTCTTTATAGAGACCGAAGCAAACAAACTGCTTGGACGGGCTCTTTTTCCGATGGATATCGCGTGTGTTTCCCTAAACCCAACCTCACAACTCCTCGGAGTGATCCTCAAAGGCCCACTTACACTTGCAAACATTGTCTTTTTATCACAGCCAACCGAAAATTAGGTGTTGTTCCATCATGCAATGCGTCAAACATTTGTAATTCTTGTGCATAAAAGTAATAAATAATGAAAAGGCAGTACACCCCAAGGCACTACAGCGCGATACATTAAGTTCGGTGATTTTCTTTACTGACACGAACCTACTGCTGCAGTCCAGTTTCTAGACGGCCTTTAAAGCCACGATATATTGTTAAAATGTTTACCTTCGATATATATATTTTTTTTTTCAGAGTGTGCATTGACTGGCTGTGAGAATGGTGGTACGCTCGATGAAACAACCTGCACGTGCACATGCCTGAAACAGTGGATGGGAAATACCTGTGCTGGTGAGAAGAATGTCCTTCATTTTTTATATTGTCCTTGATTGTTCATAATTCCGAATCGCTACATACTAAAATATTATTTGTTTCATCCATATCACTCAAGATGAAAATATAAATCGTTTAACATTTTAACCGTTTGAGCTTAGTGAGAGTACTTTCTGCCTAACAATTATGTGAACACCACCAGCAATACTGGTCTTTTTTCCATTGCAAACTGCTATCGTGGTAAAGAAAGATCATTTACTGAACATTTTAAAACTTTTGCAAACAAAATCGACAGCCGCGAAAACCGCTCGAAAACACTGAGAGTAACTTTTGAAAATAAAATCTTTTGAAATAATTAAATGCAATTTTGTTAAACTGTGAATAATTTTGAATGGTGGATAAATATTCAACAATTAATCTTCGAAAGTCTCGTGGGAAATCGTTTCCATGTTCTCAACCACGCTATGATTTGTGTCTACTTTTTCGTCGTGGTTGAATTTTGCCGATCTTTGACGGTGCAACATTGGATTTGACATGCGCTTGATACGGTATTTAGATTCTGTATTTACGACTGGAAAGTCATTATGGACCAAGATTCCTAATAGTATTCAAAGCTTGACTTTTGACCCCCTTTAGGATGTAGAAAAGCCAATGGTTATGTGGTTGTACGAATTACACGTGACATAAGTTCAAATTTTTGGCGCACCCGCACCTAGGGGTGGTTTGGTTGCAGTACACACCGAGAGAAAAAATAAGTTTGACCTAATACTGTAATAGGCCGTTTTAGAACTTAACCACGGCCCAGGCTTGTGCTGCGCCCATCTGGTTAATTGAAGCCCATTGAGATCAGCACACGTTTTCTAAATAACTGCTGTAACCCATGACAAAACCCAAGCCCAAGCAGTGGTTTCAAAACAAGTTTTAAAAGGCACAATGGTATTGAAAGCGAACACACAAAGGCCAAGGTGCAAGAAGTATAAACATTTATAATTATTTGTTTCTTTGATTACAGTTTGTAGGTTGTGACCAATCAGAAATTGTCTACTTATCTTTAATCTTCTTCGTTCATTCTAGAGACCAAACACTACGACTGCCAAGACTACTACGAGGCTGGTGACAGTGTGAACCATGTTTACACTATTTACACATCCAAATATCCAGAAGGCCTTGGGGTATTCTGCGACATGACATACTGGAAAGGATCGATTGTAAGTTCATCTTCTATCAACGATTCTCCAATGAGTAGACTTAAATTAGTAGCACATTCATTCCACTCGCTGAGCGTTGTCATGTATAGTTCAAGTTTAAGTGTCGATTTGCGACGCTGTTTTTTGTATTAGTCATCGGTAGAGGGCGCCACATCGAATGTTTTGGAGGCAGACTCGGAGGGACTGGGCAAGACTATAAATCTGGATCAAAAGTTCGTTTTGGTCCAGATGTTTGTGTGATACAGATATACATCTCTTATCCAGTAATTCGTGTTGCGATATCGGCGACTACGTTAACAAAGTGAACTTCGCTAATCAAGACTAGTTCAAAGTACGCGGACTTTAAAAAGCATCTGAATTCAGGTCTTCATTTGATGTGTACATTGTCCTTTTTTATTCTTTGCACAAAAGACAAAAGTCGGTGTTTTCACAATATAATTTGTAATAGACCTTGGATGATTTGTTGTTAAAGTTTGGTGATGGTTTTTCGATCTTTGTTTCTCTATTCCAAAGGTTATCCAGAAGCGTTTAAATTTTAACAGTGAATTGTTTTTCAACGGCGGTTGGGGTGAGTACAGAGATGGCTTTGGGGACATGAATAGTGATAACTTCTGGCTGGGAAATGAGAAAGTCTGGCAGTTGACTGAGGATGGCGACATCTCCTGGAAGATTCAAGTCAAGGTTGAAAGTCAACAAGGTCAAATTTGTCAGGCTGAACTCTGTAACTTTCGCCTCTCGGGTGAAAACTACACCATTCATGCTGAAGGTTCATTGAACTGCGGAGACGGTAAGTGGGATCTTTTTCATTCAATCACAAGGCTCGTAGATATGTTCTTGTTTATGTTCAGAAAATTTGAATTTGTTTTGCGGACGCCTCCTTATCAAGATCCCGCCACAATGCTCCCCTCTTTAGGTAAACGTTTTATTTTCACTTAACAATAAGCAAAACCTTTTCGAAAAGTGTGCTTAACCTTTGATGTGCTTAACCTTTTAAGCCAATGTTGTTCCATTCACTCAGGTGGTGTCATTTTATCTGCAAATGGCACGCCATTCTCAACGTACGACAGAGACAACGATGGCGACAGTGAGAGGAACTGTGCCGAGGAGTCAAAGAGAGGCTGGTGGTTTGATGGTTGTGGTGATGGGGGGAATCATTTTAATTCTGAGTATATAACTTTCGGTAGTTCATCTGGTACATGTTTCCCATCATTTCAAATTAATAAAAGCTTTCTTAAAATTAAAAGATGGATTTTGCCAACCGTTTGAATCCTGAGTTTTAGACCGCCCTGATGTCCACCAAGACACGACACAGCACGTAAAGGACAACCATGAAACCTCTTGAACTTCCCAACACCATAAACATTCCAACATCGCCGAAGTACGAAGAGAAAGAGGGAAGTCAAGTGACTTGAATCACTAAACAAAGCAACCAGTCCTTTTCAGAATTACCACACGTCTATAGAAAGATAACCCTCTACAATGTCATACCAATATACAACCAACAATATACAATACAACTACTGCTCTTGCAATTATGGTTAAACACAACTTTTGTTAATGATCAACTTGGACGAAATTAACATTTTACCGATTTTTTGTTTTCTTTTCTCGATGGTTTCAATTCATAAACCCACACATTTTGATCAGTGTCTCACGCAGGGCTAAAATACTGTAGCGTTGACCCGGGGTTTGCGATGCACACAGCTTTAAATGACACATGAATACAAGTAACTTGCTTTTCTGTCCCTTGTTCCGGAGCTTTATTGACACTCAACAAGGCTTGACTTTTACACGAAGAAGAAGGCCGAAGCCAGAGGACGCCCTCTCTGGCGAGCGGGTTTCCCCGATCGACCGGCAGGGGCAGCCAGCAGTGCTCCACCGCGGAGTCGTGCTGGCGCCCCCTACCGGTAGATCGGGTTGCCGCTACAATACCGAGTTTCACGAAAGTCCCGCGCTGTCTACGTCAAACTACGGACTCCATCCAAACAAGAAAATGAAAAATGCATAGCATAGCAAATCTGAGGGTGCCATTTGCCCCGATGGTGTACGAAACCCATGGACCCCATCATAAAGTGCAACAATTGTTTTGTTATACCAAGGTAATGAATTGCAGGAGGGGGGAAACGAACATTATGAACATAAATAATTTGTAAAAAAAAAAAAAATTATAATAACAAAAACTAATAAATGTGTACTTCTTATTTAATTTATTGTTGAACCTTTTGAACCATGTTGAACCTTGTTGAACCATTTCGTTGTTTACTTTAACAAATTCATACACTGTAAAAAGAAAATTACTTGATCTCGCCTTAGGAACAGGAGAAAAACCTTTTCTTTCGAGGCAATCTGTTGTCATCTTGTAAGTAACAATCTGACAATGGTTGTGGTTGAAAGAAATTGCTTCACTGTTATAGCACATAGCGCATAGCGCATGTACCCCGTAGGGTACATCACTCGACGTGTTCCCCTGAGCAATGTACATGCGTTTTTGTAGCACATCACGTGATTGGTTAATAATTATGTTTGTGTATATGTTGTGTATTTTAGTAAAATAAATTACATTTATTGCGCTTTAAACTGAGAATTGTTAATCGTGCTCAAAATGCGGCGAATGTTAAAGATGGAACGTAATCCTTCAAGTTATCAAATAATTATATTCAACTGTAATATAGTGTTGCGATTTTACCTGTGTAGTGTTATAATAACAGTAGACATGTTTATTTGTGAATAAAGCAATGTTATTACGGTCCATTGTTAGGAAACGGTAAAAACAATCTTTCTCAACATAAGCAATGATGTCATAATTAAATTCTTCTTATAATAGGTGATTATCTGGAAAGAATTCAACTGCTTATGTTTATTTTCACATTATTAAATAAAAATGCACAAAATACAAGTGTGTGTAGGTTTAGAGTAAATGATAATTTTACGAAGGTTTAAACTAGGCGGCGAGGTAGATACTGCAATTTATTAAAACCTGGAAATGAATTGAAGAAGTCACCCCGTTTTAATCTTGCGTGATCTCGAGAGACTTAATGCAGTCTGCATACAACAACATTATGTATAGTGTGCCGTCCCTTTGTTTTAATATTTCAATGTTTTCATTATTTTAGACTAATTGTTGGGGCTTATTTTAGCAGGCAAAACTGTGGTATAGGTTGTCCTGGTAAAATTCAACAACAATTAATTTAGTTTTTTAATTATAGCATGCATCCCCGATTCATTCAAATTCAGGTCAGCTATCATTGCATTAAACTATTTATTGCATTCAATTGCAATTTTGTCTTCGTGCCCACATCATGGTTGTGTTCTTCTCATTCATGTTCGATTAGGTAAATCAATACTACATTTTCACCATTCTTCAGTTGAATTCCCACTAAACTTACACAATTGATAACATTTCATTTATTACCGTCCATTGCCGTTGGCTTTTGTGAAATTGAATGATATTTGCCAACTAATGAATTTTAATGATAATATTTGACCAGTGAATGCCAAGCTGATTTTTCCTTTGACCGCTGACGGCTAATGCGATGGAGAATTAACTTTCAAACGAAATTGAATCAGCCCCTAGCTGTTGTTGATCGAAATTGGTCGGGGAAACCTATAACAAAATGATAAAAACAACTGGGCATAAACCTGACGGAGACCGATCCACTATGTTTAGTAAACAAAAAGAGCATTTATAATGGCCGAAATTTGTCCTGGAAATATTTACAAATTTGAATTCTGAATTTAGTGATGAGAATGTTAAGTAATATCTTGTATGTGTTTTTCGTGTTTGTGTTCACAATTAAATAAAATTGCACAAAACCAAAGCCTTTGTATAGTTATAGAGTCAGTTTATATAACTTTCCAAAACGTGAAACGTGACGGCGATGTATAGAGATGCTGCAATCGACGGCCTGTAAACAGTATTGCAAATGTGAATTTTGCCACCCCTTTATAGTATTGCGTGATCTGGGGAGACTTTCTATAATTATACTGTCTGCATAAATACAATAGGGGGAGTCAATACCTTGGTATTATAGAATGGACCATTCCGAATATCTATGGGGGGGGGGGGGGGGGGGCAGACCTCAGTTTATTATTGGGAACTTTTTTTACAGGATTTTTATAGGGTGTTTCCACAACCCTAAAAGCTTAGCTAATTAGGGTAATAAATCAATTACTGGGTAGCTAAATGACTGAAATGTTTTTAGTCTGAAACTCGTCTTAAAGTTTGCAGAATGCATTTCCTGCATACTAAACCTGTACCACTTTGTACTGGAGGAAACGATGCTGTACAGGGGAATTTTCAAGTTAAATAAGGTATTGATAAAATTACAAGCTGAACAGTTGATCGAAACCATGCATTATTATCAGAAAAAATACATAGAATTAGTTTTATTCTATTTGACTTTTTACATTTTTGTCCGCAATTCTCAGCTTTCACCTTTTGGGCTATTAATTTTGTGAACATGCTATGTCACATAATTTGAATCGCATATAATCATCATATCAATTTAATTCGTGATTGGAAGAACGTGGAGCTTCTGTGAACCTTAAGCCAGCTGAGTTTCGAATCTCATTGCATTGAGGGCCGGAAGGGTCTAAACGTTGGTAAACTATTCATTGAGTAAAATGTCGTCAATACACACGTCTAGTAGGCCTATACTCTATTAAGGCACAATTTAATTGATGATAGTCACTTCTGACAAACAAGTCTGAAACTCTCGTCTAAAAATGTTAGGCACCGGCGGCGGAACCGGGGGGCAAGGGGGGCAGTTGCCCCCCCCCCCCACTTTTGAAAAGGTAGTCATTTTGCCCCCCCAACTTTATATCGAGCTATTGAAACCAAATTAGGGTTCACTGACAACCCCGTTTGTATAAATATTATACACACCTTTACATTTCTCAAAATAATCTTATTCATATGGGCCTAACAAAAAACAGTAATTAACGCCAAACGTAGGCGAGTTGCCATCCCCGGACAATAGATTAGTAATTGCCCACTATGCACATTTCACCAGTCCTGCAGTGCGAGTCAGCGCTGGTCGAGTGTACTGCATGGCCGGGCCATAACCAGCACACACGAGACTTGTAGCGATCGGGTGTAAAAATAGGCTGACTTTATAGCGGGCTGGGTCCGGAATCCCGGTTGCGCAACAACGTGTCCGTGCGTTATTCCCACTAGAAGCCGTTATCATGCACCAGCCGCAGTTTAGCCGCAATTCGATGGATAATCTCCGAGTCCGATCTCACACACGACTTCCTACCCCGGAAAAAGAGCCGAGTGAGAAAAGTCGCAAATGTGCGTGTAGCTCTAGGTTTTTATTTCCGGTGGCAGTATTTTCTTTTCTTCCTTTGCCATTCGCATTTTTTTTTCCCCTGCCAAATTACTCTTTTATACGGGAGATTCGATAACGCGAGGTGCGAGGTGCGAGGTGACAGATATTGAACACCATACTTTTATGATAACTCACTTGTAGTTGTTTAAATTTGCAACAATAACAAGCATTTGAAACCAACGGGCTAATTTGTCCAGGATAAAATATATCTCACGTCGTTCCGACATTCAATGGTTTTTCCCCCCTTATGGATTGCCTGTAGTACTACACTTGAATTTAAGAAACGCCGGATGGTAATGTTTTTTTACCTGCGATGTTTTTAGTGAATATGCATGAAACCAGATACCGACCAGATCCAAAATGAATATCATCACGCGTTGCTTCTTTTCCACATTGTTCATATTAGTCGGCTATGTTCAGGGATTAAAAAGGTCTGCAATCATATACCCTTTCCAAATTACACACCACATTGCCCTGGTTAAACTTATAATTTCATTTTTTAACAGTAATCTGGTATAAATTATTATTATGTGACACCACTTTCGCAAAACAAAGGTTTATCTGCAGGATATGGGTTTGCCGCCCAGTGATGAAAAGTAGGTAGCACCGCCCATAATGTTCTTATCAACAACGTCCGCAGTATTATTATTTAAAACAAAAACTTTTGCTGACAATGTACCTTGTACACAATATTCTGGGGACTCCATGGGGGCATTATCAGCCTAACCAAGATGAATGGCAATACGTTCTAACAAGAGGGAGGAGCATCATTGAAAAATATTAAATAAAATTAAAAGATTTATATGGATCAGAAGTGTTTTTTTAAATATAAGTATGTCTATTTTTCTAATTTTATGCATAAAGAGGCTTAATTTTTTACCCCCCAAACGCCAAAAGGCCGGCTCTGGACCCAACCCAATACATTGCTTTGAGCACCCCCCCCCCCCCCCTTAAACATAATCCTGGGTGCGCCGTTGAACACCGGCCCAAGTATTTGCTTAAACTTAAAACTTTTTAGTTAAAGCATCTCAATTAAATCAACCTATTTCCGATAATTCAGCAAAGAAGATTTCTTGTGCGGCCGTTTTGAAAAATGCAAGTGCGCATGCTCATAAAGACACCTTTCTAGGAGGTACAGTCGGGATGCGTCTTTATGAGCATGCGCACTCGCCACGTTATCCGATTAGCTTAGCGGCTCAATGACGTAGACACGATCTGCATTTAAACGAACTAACAAAACACGTCTCACGTCTTGATGGCCAATTGGCAAATCACAGAATGGTGGTAGTTGTTCATTGTATAAGGTATAGTAATTTTGATTTTGGGTTGAACAAAGAAAAATTGACTAGAGCGGGATTTGAACCAACGACCTCCGGTTTAACGTACCGGCGCTCTACCAACTGAGCTATCTAGCCCTATGTTGGCGGTCTCCCTATGTTGTCAATATCTTTGTTCGGGGGTGCCAGTCAGAAGCCATTTAACCGCAAACTGCCGCCGTGTAGCCAGGGATCACACCCAAGTATACGATACAACCTGGGAAGCGGCAGCCAGGGGATCACCTTAAGGGCTAGATAGCTCAGTTGGTAGAGCGCCGGTACGTTAAACCGGAGGTCGATGGTTCAAATCCCGCTCTAGTCAATTTGTCTTTGTTCAACCCAAAATTATTTAAACATTTACCCAGTCAGTTTCCCGTATAGTAATTTTGTCTAACGATCGTTCCCGAAAAACGCCATCTTTACGGGCAAATTGCATTTGGGCTTACAGCTGCGTCAATCGCTCCCATTGTTAACCCAGCCGAGTTGAATTTGGTTCAGTAATACACTTTTTAGATCGCTGAAAGTAAAATTAACTCCAAAGATAATATGATTTATCTGCGTAAATAAAATTGGTTCAGATAAATCACGTGAACTTAGTTTTTTGAAAATGCTCGATAACGGCCAAATTTGACGGTTTCTTTTAGGGATTGGTCTACTCTACTCCTGGAAGACCTCCAGAGTCATGTGTGGGTCTATGTTTGTACCCCAAAATAGCCCAACATAGCCGGTGTGTGCCTACATACCTATGTTGTGCAAATGGAAATAAAATACATGGGGAAAAAATTTCCCCCCCCAATTTTAAAAGTGTTCCGCCGCCGCTGATGTTAGGTGTGTGAAATACACTATAGAGAAGCACTATAGAAAAGTAGGCCTAGGCCTATATTATCTAACAGGATTTAGGTCTAGTTTAGGCCTATATCTGTAAAAAACAAACAAAAAAACTATCAAACAGCAGACATAAAACAATCCGAAGTTCTCATCCCTGGGCACAATACATGGTTCACATTATTTTACTTATCAATGAGCGTATTATAAACGTTATGTTCATTCTCAAATTCTTAATTCTTGCTAATTACAGTGAATGGGGATGGCTTATGAAACATGAGAAAACCGAACCGGTATCATAAAGCGTGAACGAACGCAAAGTGACTTAAAAATGGGAAGTTTATTTCAGTAGACTTTTGAACGGGAATGTCTCCTGATGCTCGACATCAGTAGGGATAAAAAGAAATTATAAATTACACAATCAAAGATGTTGAAAAAGGATTATGAAACAAATTAAAATCGCAACTGGCTTAATTCAATTTAATAATATAGCTTTATCTATCCAGCTTATAAAATATGCTTAATACATGCTTTAAAATAGTTACGTAAGGTAAACAAATACATATACTATTGAAAATTCCCAAGTGAGATGAATTTACAAAGACGGAATTGTTATGTCCATGGAGCAAGTTCATTTACATCGCAGGCGGGGGGGAGACCTGATTTCTTTTAAACCCACCTCTTCACTTGTATCTGTAGGAGAAGGGAATTTAACCATATCTTATTTTATGTAAATGTGCATCATAGGGGAGGTTCCCCTGATCAGACTAGTTTGTTCAATATTTGGAGTGGCACCCCTAGTTGAGTGGTACCCGCACTTCATTTAGTCCAATGCATAGTTAATTTTCTAAGGGCGCCTGAGCATTGCATTTTCCTTGTACTGACCATGCACTGACCAACTTGAGATAGTCAGTGAGCAGTTAGGCAGCAAAGAGTAAACACAGTTATTGGACACCACCTGCCTCATTTCCCGTGACCTGCTCAATAATCTGGTGAGTTCTTGTCATAAGTTACACTTTTTAATTTGTTGTATGGTTTAAGTGAATCTTTATTTTATAATGTATATTAATATCATGAGAAATATGTTTTGTTGTTATGCCTTGGGATCAGCTCAAAACTTTTGGAGAGTTTTCTTTTGTTGTTAAACAAACTTTTCAGCAAAGGAAGTTGTTTTTGAAGATTTTACTTTACTGGAGTGCCTTATTAGATTCCCTTTTATGAAGAGTCCAGGAGAATTTGTCACAGATGATTTAGCTTTCTTTTTAAGTTTTCAAATGTATTCTTTTGCTTATTTTCTGATAACTGGGTGAGAACTCCACACACAGTGCTGTGGCTACTTTGATTGAATTGTATTATCATTTGTACTTTATTTACTGTAGTTGTCAGATTTGTTTAGTTTGGAAGCACTGATTAAAAGTGTTGTGATCAAACTTTTCATTTTTTATTTTTTATTTACTATAATTTGTGTGTTCTTTATAATCTGCACAAATAAGCCACTGTGGGAAAATCCACTTAAATCTAGCTCCAGTGAATCCCTGGGTGGTTTTATTTGCATTCCAATCTTCTGGTAGAGTAGTTATCTCCAGGCCCTAAGGGATCTGCAGCTGGTGGCTAATTCATGAATATGCATTAGTTAATGAATATGCTTATTTAGAACCATTGTCTGGGTCAACATACATGTAGTTGGGTCATGAATATGCATTGACCTTCTGTGCTGTTTATTTTTAGTATTCCTTGTTGCCAATTTTTTTGTCAGAGGCTGATTGGCTCATTAAACAGTGTTAAACTTATATTTTCTTTAAGACTCTTAATATTTTTGTCTCAACTGTGTAAAACATTTCGCGACGGATCCTTCTCGAACATTCTATTTATAGGTAAGCTCTCCCAACGCTATTTTCGTTAATTAACCGCGTAGACCATTTCTGCCGGTTACATATCCTCAAAAGGAATTATTTTGACTATGCAGTAGACCTATAAATATATCCAATGTGTTAAGCTTATCATGTTTGAGCGTTGTTTAACAAATCTAGTTTAAAATTAAACATTTGCGAAATAGATTTTCAGCCGATGTAAACAAAGTACAAAATAAGACCACACCCTATATGTTAAAAAGCGAAAACAGCAGTAACCATATTTATGAACCAAAAATTATATACACATCATCTTTGCTAAAGTATTAATTGTGGTACCCAAGGTCATGTTAAACTAGACAATACAGCCAACCAGTTCAGAGAATCTCAGCTAACATCCCAAAAACAATAAAACTTCACTTTTCATGTAATCGCTTCTCAGGTGGTGCTGTCAAATAATATATTATTAGAGAACAATGTATGTTGTGGAGATTTAGGGAATCTCAACTAACATCCAAAGAACATTCAAGTTTCACTTGTCACATATTTTCCTATAGGGTTGTAATATAATACAGGTCATACTGTTAGAAAAATGTATGTTGTGAAACTAAAGTTTTCGATTCAGGGAATCTCAACTAACATCCCAAGAACATTCAAATTTCACTTGTCACTTCCTCTAGGGCTGTAATATAAGATACTGTTTTAAAAAGGCCTCTTGTGGAACCAACATTTTCGTTTTGAATGCAGTCGAGTTGGTTGCCTTCATGTTGCCTGAATTGTCCGATGTGACATGACCCTTCTTCCCTGAAAGTCCCGAGTCAGATGGGCGTGGCCGTTTGTTTGGACAAGCCAAGAGCCAAGCCACTTTTCTGCTTCGTACCCGATGAAAATTTTAGGTCAGTGTGTTCTGACTCAGATTCCGAGACACATTGACCCCAAAAACGGGTCATACTAAAGTGCCACCCCATATTTGGGCAAAACAGTGGGGGGAAATCAGATACATCAAGAAGATAAAACAAACTGGCCAGGGACAGCAAAAATATGAAAGAAAACAATTGAAAAACAAGGAAAACAAAAAAACTTTATCAGGTGTTATAAATTGGTACTTAAGTTTTAATCTGAGTAAATTTTCGGGCAAATTAACCAATCTGCCTCCCTCATATTAACCAAAGAGTCCTCATGCGCCCATTTGACTCAGAAACAGGCCTTTGGACCCCCACAAGCTTTCTCCGGTCAATTCTGTCTCAGGACTTGTTCAATATACATTGCTTTAAAAATATTCGGTATAATCGCAGATAAAAGCTAATAAAAATTTAACTGTTAACACTATGCATACAACAACCGACAAACTAAAGCGTTTATAGGTGTCCCTATATATGGTTTGCAAAACGAATTTTTAATTAAAACCTCACGCTGAATATTTTTCAGCAGATTGAACCAGCAACCTTAATTCAAAAAGACTCAAAATATGAATAATAATTTTTATTTTTTATTTTTACGTAACATTCACAGGTATTAAACTGATTTGATTAAGTAAAAACATGAGAAAATCGCTTGCTTAAAAGCTTTGGTGAGTAAAAACCCATAACATTCGTCTTGATTTGATAGGGAATTTTAATAAAACGCCATCTTCCCAGCTCGCATCTATGTTTGACCAGAACACAAATCAAACTAATTTAAAGTAAAAGCTAATTGAAACTATTATTCCACATTGTTATGTTCACATTTTAATCAATCAATCAATAGATCTCTCTAAATATCATCAGTTGAAAGTTACTTCAAAATCTGCAATCATTTCATGAACGGCATTCACTTCAGCAGTACCTTGGTATCAGGCTCTTGATTACGCATGAGTATCAGATGATGTAGAAACTGGGCGACTGGAGTAAGCAGGTAGATTTTCACCCATGTAAGCCGGGTTGACATACCCGGCTTCATCCTCCTTGCTTTTCAACTGGCTGAAGACTACGTCATTGGGAATGGCATAGGCGTTCTCACTTGCTACAGAGAGGTGTTTCCCAAGCGTTTCACCCCCCTCTGCACCCCCGGTTGGCACTTCCCGAGCAATACCGTTGTTAGCAGGGTACACTAGACCGCCAAGCGAGAAGCGAGAGTTGTAGATGTGTTCAGGGGTTGGTACATCATTGGGGTCTTGGGTTTGAGGTCTGGAAAAATTTTATAATTATCATATAAATAACAACCCTGATAACATAACTTCATAATAAATAGGTAAGTTTAAACCACATTAATTTTGTTGAAAGTTGAAAAAAAAAAACTAAAGTCTTCAAAAATAAGTCCTTTTATTTAGTCCATATAATAATCCTATAAAAAGTTGATCCCAAAGGATATTAATAATGTTTCCTCTGCAGAGCCTTAATTCTTATTAATATAGGCCTACATAAAGGGCGAATTAGCCGAGCTCTGCACATGCAACAATAACAGTTTATTTTAGGCCTACAGAAAGGTCAGGTTAACTGACCCCTCTACATGCAACATTAACTGTTTACTGCAAGAAGACAAAGATAAAAAGGCATGTTAAAAGTCATAATATGAGTCATCAACTAGATGCCAATGTACAAAAAGACAACAACTAATAAATTACATGAGTTGTACATTAAAATATCTTGAAAATGTTTTGGATTTTAACTTGAAATACATTTTTGTATCACGAATACATTATTAATATTTGAATCAAACAAGATGTCAACACACACAATTTAAAAATGGCATCAAGAAATTTGACAAACCAAGGATACATAGCCAGCAAGAAGAGATAACAGTTGAAATAGGAGGTAAATGCATTTACAATGTGAAGGTGCATTGTGTACATGTTATTGAATAACAACAACAAGATAGACACTTATCAATAGAAGTCAAATTAGCACAGGTTTTGTGCAGAAAATGCAAAAGTAAGGAAAACAGCGTCGAAAGCAACAATATGTTGGGGATTGTTATTATTTTAAACGACAGTAGGCTTCTCAAGCAATAAAGATACTTGGAAAGTTTGTTTTAATGCAGTTTAATGGTAAACTTTTAGTAACAACACTAGGATATTTCCGTACCTGTAATTTTCGACCGAAACTCATCAGCAGAATGACCTAGATGTAAAATCAATGACCTTGCGAACACAAAGATCCAAACACCCCTACATAAACTCCATAGAGTTTGTACTGCCCCCCCCCCCCCCCCCCCCACGACACAACATTGGATAACATGTCTGCAAGGTCATGGATTCTACATCCAGGTCACCCCGCTGATGAAGACCAGAGTTTTTTGTGAAAAAAATTATTTGTGTTGTGATCTAAAGTTTGCCATTAAATTGTATCAAACTACCAAAGAGTACAGATAAATTATCGTGCTAAGTTTGTTTCAATATTTAAATCATTATTGGTTTCAGTTTTGATGGATGGGGGAGTAGGTGGGGCGTTGGCATAGAATGAATCAGCCAGCCCAATAGTCAGTCTAATTATTATACCCCTACACATTCTCAGAGCATTTCCCCCAGCCTAGACCAACCATTGAGTCTATTTCACTGTGCTAACTCATACCTTCGTTTGTAGATGAGGAAGACCGCAATCAGAATAATTACAATGGGAAGAAGAATTCCAACTGGTACTCCGACAAATACCCCTACCCCTGTTGGGCACACAATCAAATTAATATCTGGATCAAATACAATGGTGGAACAAAATGATCATGAAATAGAGATTTATACAAATATTCATAAATAAAAGATTAAACAAACTAGACCAATACTCAACTTTATGGTAACTTTTTAAAGTAATTTGTAACAGTGGTTTCAGCACAAAATGCTTCCTTTCTATCTTTAGACTCGAAACTTACCTGTTCCACCAGCCCCATTGACATCATTTTCTAAAATAAAATATTCACGAAAAGAAGACAAATTGTTAGTTGTCGGTAACATAAATGGACATTATAAAAATGAGAAAAATCCTCAATAGGTCGATGTAGTGTGAGCGTAAATTGCCATTCTTCATGTTAATAATGTGTCCACTTCCTTGCCACGCCAAGGCATTTAATATGCAAGAAAAATTTAAAACAACCAATCCAAGACACAATGTGAAGTATACACTTTGTGCTAGTTTTGATTGAGGGGCGATTGTAATACCATACGGCTCCATGAAATCAAACGGTATGACAGCTGCTTGCTACATAATATTATTTTTTTAACAAATGAATCTGAGCGGCGATCGGGCGCACTGGACTCATGCTCTGATGTTTCTGATTAGCAGAGTTTCAGTTGAGTCGTGGTATTGACACTTGCGTCCTTAAGCAAGGCACTTAGCCATTTACACTTATCGCTAAGAGAAGGGGTTTGCCCTGGTGTTTCTGACGGCGGCTGCTGAAAGGTGAGACATAAGTTGTTCTCATAGTTCAAAAAGTTGAAAACCCGTCTTAAAGTTCGAGCGAGTTGAGTACCATTAATGGTAGATACATGCACTACATGTACATAAGACTATTATCATTATTATTAATCCCACATAGGTTACACAAGTTCACTGTTTAGAAAAGTGATGCAAGTATCTCAATATTATGAAAGGAAACACAGTCATTGGTAGATTTGACAAGTGGCACTGCCCTCTTATTACTTTCAAAGTGAAGAAGAATGAACAGGGCATTATTTCATAAAGCTGTATCAGCAGGAACTTGTTGTTTTACAAGTTCTGCTTTGAAAAAAAAATGTGGGGTACCTGTATACAATTGATACACACAAGATGGTATTTCGGCTGGTAAAAGCTTCTGTCCAATCAATTGATCAGAGTTTCGCAAAATTGTTGCCTGGTTTTATGTCACTGGTTGAGTGCAAAAGTTTCATATGTCACAAATTAGCCTCGACACAACACAAATAATAATCAATTAATTTTATTTGAAAAAGCATGAGCATTGTATCTGGCTACCGCTATCCATAATGTACATGTACACACATAAACCAAATGGCCTATAGACAATGTGTATGTCTGATGTCTCTTTAAAATGAGACAACAAATGAATTGCGTCTTTGCACCTGAAGATATCAGTATAGATATTATGGCGGTTTACCTTTCTCGCAGTTATCACCAGTGTAACCTGTTTTGCAGTTACATTTTGATTGGCCATCCCCTACTAGATAGCAGGTACCACCGTTTAGGCAAGCTACATCAGCACAGCTGACATCTGTTTTGAAATTGGAAAACCATTCGTGTTATCTTATACCATCTTCCATCAAATTAAAGTAGTATGATATTGCTGACAAATACAGCAGATTAGACATTGTAATATTGCCATTAACACAAGTGCAAGGCTTTACAGCTGTATTTCAACATTCAGTAGTTACAGTAAGATAACATTAATAAGTATCACCAGGCATTTATTTGTTATCAAAGTGCCTTTAATTTGTTTCATGTGAAAGATAAACAACTGCAGAATACAAGAGAATTTACGCAATTTCAGAATTGCAGAATATTATGGAGAATGAACAGAATTGAAAAATGCAATAGAATATCACAAAGGCAGAATACGAGAGAATAATACACATTTGCAGTATGCAAGAGAATAATTATACCTAATTGCAGAATAAAAGAGAATATGCACAAATGCAGAATACATGAGAATATACACGGTTGCAAAATACAAAAGAAAATACATCATTGCAGAATACAAGAGAATAACACACAATTGCAGAATGCAAGAGAATTTACACAATTGCAGCAAACAAGAGAATATACAGATAAATTCAGAAAAATTTGTACCACATGCAATATTGAATATTAGAGATGAAAATGTAAGAGCACATAAACATAGCAGTATCATGACCAATACAAAGCAAGGTAGAACAATAAAATTTATCAAAGATATGATTTGCAATATCAAGCGGGTGGGGAGAAAACAAAACAGAGACAGTTAACAAACGAGAGGGCACAAGTTTAGATGAAACAAATGCATTCAAAATTAAAGTCTTTGGGAACAAAATCAGAGGAAAACATCATACATTAAGACAAAACATCATGTTGATAGCCATTTGGATCTAGCATTCATAAACCACAATGAGCATCACACAATCACATGTGGAATATGGCTAGCAAATAGACAAGACAAATCATTTCAGAGGTGACATCAGTTGAAATACATTGTAGGTCAATACCTGGATATTGGCAATGCACTGATCACTTACAGGTCTATAGTTTTCAGTGAATTTTATATCAGTAAACATTTTGATTTATGCAAAATCTTTGTAAACACATTATATCATAAAAGATGGAAAAGTAACAATAATATAAGTGTCACAATGGCTGGAAAGCAAATAACATAATAGTAATTTTTTTTCTTTTCTAATGCAAGTTCGCCCCAAACAAGGCTAAAAGCCACTCTTGGTAAGGGGCTATAAGAGGAAAATTATGAAACATGAAAAGAACTCAGGAGAGCAGGAGGTAGGAATTGATATTCCTCTTGAAACAGTCTAGATTGTAGGATGGAGGGAAACATGCACCAGGCAAGGAGTTCCAAAGAGATGCAGTACGTGGAATAAAGCTGTTGGAATGGCTCTTTGTTCTACATCTCAGCAAATTAAGAGTGTATGGGTGAGAAGAAGCAGAAAGTCTGGTTTCACGCTCAAACACTCTGACAGGAGGAACTACATGTAGGTCGGACACACTGGTGGCACATTTACCATGAACATATCTGTAGAAAAGACACAGGCTGGCTACAGACCTACGGTGGGAAAGAGGTTGTAACGTTGATCCCAACACTTCACCAACAAGATTAACAATACGCTTCTGCACCCTATCTAGTAAAGATAAATAACAGGCAGAAGCTCCGGCCCAGATGTGACAACAGTACTCCAATAGGGGACGTATAGTTGTCTTATACAGGTAGAGAGTAGCATCAGGAGGCAAGAACTTCCGAGCTCGGTAAAGACAGCCAACTCGCATGGAAGCACTCTTTGCAATGCCTGAGATATACCTTTCCCAACTGGCGTTGGTGGAGATGTCAAGTCCAAGAAGGCGAAAATCTGCTACCCCAGGCAAAGTCAATGGACCCATATGAATAGATGGAAATGTAACATCTCTTGAGCGAGACAGAGACAGAAGTTTAGTTTTCTTTGCATTGAAGGTTACTAGCCAATCATTCCCCCACTTTAGCACATTCTCTAAGTCAGTGTTTAGTGAGACACCAACCTCACAGCGAGAAGTGTTGGAAGAGTTAGGGGAAATACAGAAGAGAGTTAAATACAAGGCGTTTATTACTGGTAACACAGTGCCTCAGAAATGAATGGCAATGCATTATCAACTTAATATAAACAAAACAATTATTCTAAAACAAAGAAACATGAAAGTTTTGAGTAAGAACACTGCATTACAAACCACTTATCTGATGTCACACGGCAGCAGTTTACGGTTGATAAATAAAATAGAGCACAAACAGCTTTAGGCGAGTGACAACAAATTGAGAGTGGTTTGAGTCTTGTACTGCTGCAGAACAGGCAGCATTGTATTTGAAAAGGGTATTCTGTGAGCTAATAGGAGTTGGAGTTTGAGCATGGATTCATTTAGTAGACATAAAGCAGTGTTTTTTTATTTGATCTTCTCTCCGACTAGGAGCTAGTAAAGTGATCTCAGTTAATAGAAGAAAAAGTTGAATACAAGATGAGCGGTTTTGTTCGGAAATCATTGCAGACACCCAAGATGCTTTTCTCCAGCAACTTACTATGGTGTATTTGCATAGATATTTTGATATTGACAAATTTATTATACTTACGAGTTTCACATCTGTGACCAATAAAAGGTGGTTGACAGGTACATTCAGTCATTCCGGTATATGAATCTTGGAAACAAGTCCCGCCATTGAGACATGGGGCTGAACTACATTCATTTTCTACAAACAAAAATGAATACATACACAACACTTAAAACAAGTGAAATCTTACAAATTCTGACTCAGACAAAATATAATGATATAGAAATAAGCTCAATCTATAACTGTCATGAATTAGTCCGACAGCACAAAGGTACAAGAAAATAATGACAATGTGAGCATTTTTAAATTCTGTTTGCCTTAAAAGCCTAAACGGATTGAAATAAGCATTGAAATAAGAAACGCAAGTATAATAGGCCTACTGCTAAAATATGAAGACTTGTAAAATATTATGTAGGCCTATACATCATTTCATCTCTGGTCTCTTCAATACGCACTGCCAATGACCATGTGACAACAAAGTCGTGATGTTAACAGACCATCACAAAGGTCAAATAATTTTGTGTTTGGTGTTAACATTGAAAGTTGGTGAACATCCTCATAACATTTTCATGCATATAAAACATAACATAATACACACAATTCTTTTTTGAAAAGTGGCTTAAATTGTATTTTCAAGAGAATCAACATCAACACACTGGTATTGTTGCCTTCAGGTCTTTAACCCTATTCCAAAAGCACAAAGGTAAAATGAAGGGATTGATAAGAGTACTGGACTGTAAAAATTAAAGTAACATTTTAATTTGCATAGAGAACAAAGCACAAAAACCAAGGCAATAGGTATTGTATACATAAAATCAACCAGTAGATGTATTTATGCAAGACAACAAATAATACCTGTAAACTAAGTTACATAAATTTTCAAAATAGAAAGCGCTTCAGTTTCTTCTTACATAAAAAAGTAATTTTTAATACATTTCTAGTTTCCATTAACAAAATGTTTTGGTTATAAGAAGAAGTGAAAGACTAAAAATACTGTACATAAACATGACAAAGGGAGTTTTTGACAGGCTATCATGACCGATAGAACAGGGAGAACGCAAAAACAACTGAAGTACACTTACGATGTTCACAGAACAGCCCAACCCATTCTGAAGGGCAAATGCAGTAAGGTAACTCAACGTCATAGCAAGTACCACCGTGCAGGCAGGGGTTTGAAGTACAGGCCTCTTCTGTTCGAAAAGATTGAACAACAATTTCAGACATGAATTTTCATAAAATAGAGAGACTTCTGTCCCCTCATTCTGTAGTGTTAACATTCAATATGTTATCTAACCTATGCAACACCGACCTCTGTCCTAAGTTGTAATTTGTTCTATCGATGGGCTTGAACATGATCAGAGAGACATTGTTTTACACTGGATTTAATTTCTCGAGAGGTAAATACTTCACAAGTGATTACGTGATTATAGGCCTATGTGTGATTAACACTTTTCAAGACTATGCTTCACAAAAATAAAATTGCCTAAAGCTCAAATGAATAAAAATGATGGCAAGATTGTACACATTTCTTATTGAAGCAATTTAAGCAGTCTAGACCAGCATGACATAATGGCTGTTTTTTGTTGTTAAGCAAGACAAAATTAAAATTGTGCTCAGTGAAATTTCTTAATTTTGCTGATGAGGCCTTACACTCATTTTTGTTTGGCCAACCAATTAGATATTGCACCTCCATCAAAAACAAACCTTTCAAAAACTTACAACACACTGGCAATTATAAATCTGCTTTATAGTCCATACGTGCATAAATGTTGGGCAACTTAGGTTTGATAGTCCACAAATCTGCTTGAGGCTTTGTATTTCGAAAATGCCTCTATACTTACCTAGTGCTGTTTCACAGTATTCACCAGTGTAGCCACTCGAACAAGAACAGTATGAACCAAAGTAATTAGTTTGACAATAGCCCCCATGCTGACACTCCATTCGATCACAAGGATCGCCTACCTCTGCAACCAATCAAAGTCATACCCATAGTAACTAAATGACTTTAAACCTCAAAATATTACTCACAGGTTATAATTAAATTGGAATCAAACAGCATGGCTATTGCACCAGACTTCACTGTTTTGTTCAAATTATCAAAAACATCCACACCCAATTGCTGGGAAAAGTATAACTCTTTTTGGGGGGAAGCTCAAACTACATCTAGCCAAGTCTTTTTCAAATTTTGTTCTTCAGGAAAAAAAATAAATAAATAAAAAGGTCTCTCATCCCTATTCAATGCAACTCATAATCCTACAAGTAAAATACATTTTTTATAACAACACCATGAGTCAATCAAAACAATGTCTTTAATACACCAGTTCTTTGTAATGAACCAATAAAACATAAAACAGCTCAAATCTAATATGTTAGACAAGTTCATGTTTAAATTCATACTTGTTCAAACATTGGACAGCAATTGTCAGCATAGTTTTTTGGGGTCATGTAGGTCACAACACTTTCTCAGGTCATGTAGTAGGTCATCTAAATGTTTATTTTATGTCTGTTAGGCTCGTTTATTCGACAAAGGCTTAAACTTTTGACATACCCGTTTCACATCGATCTCCAGTCCATCCATAATCACAACTACAATATGCATCAGCAAGAAAGGAGTAACAAAATCCACTATTGAGGCAATAATAAGTGTCACATGGATCAGGTACTTCTGTAGAGGGGACAGAAAAATGAATTTACAGTTTATGCTCTTTTGGTAAAATTAGCATATCAAGATGAGGTAAATCAAAGATTTTAATTAAAACAAAATTGTACGCAAACTTTCAAAAAATATCATTGAGAAAATAGAACATGTTATTTGCAAGGGGGGGGGGATTGTTTTCATAATTGGCCAAAAAAAAAATCAAGTGTTGCAGACGTTTTTGTATAAGGTTAGGACCATCACAATGTATGAAGTTAACATTAACACCCCCCGAACAAAGATAGGCCTATTGACAAAATTGGGAGACCGCCAACATTGGGCGAGATAGCTCAGTTGGTAGAGCGCCGGCACGTTAAACCGGAGGTCGTTGGTTCAAATCCCGCTCTAGTCAATTTTTCTTTGTTCAACTCAAAATCATTAATTTGTTTGTGAACACTTTCTCATTAATCTGTTTATAACTCTACATCTTAAGGCTGCCTAGGTTCCACAAGAGCGCTTTAAGTTTTAGGAAAACAAAACCAATTTTTATATTTTATTTTAGAGATTTCATTACCTGTTTCACATCTCAGTCCAGTCCAACCATCATTACAACTGCAATATCCTTCCCTCCCATAGGGTGTGCAATAGCCTCCATTCAAACACTCTATGTTATCACATGGCTCTGATACAGCCGAGGTGAAAAGTGCAATAAATTTAGGTCACATATTATGAGTGTGCACCAGAGTTTCCAAAATAATAGACTATTCAGGTCTCCCGCATTATTCAAACATTTTTTTGGACCACTTTGGTCCCACGTACAAGACTTCAACGCGTGAAGTCAACAAACTTGAGCACTTTAATGGGTTCAATGTTTGAATACGCGCAAGACTTGCACAGTCTATATGAAAGTAATCACATTTTAAATTTCAAGCTAATGCGATCAGAATCCACTAACAAAAACCCAAACCGAACATTCATCATGAAGCCTACAAATTAGGTTAATACACCTTGGATAAGTTTGCTTTGTGCTGCATCAGAAATTTCAAATATTGATATTGTAAACCATCACAAACAATCACAAGATCCCAATGAGGTTGAACCCAATGAAAACTTTAAAAGGAAAACAAAATAATTTGAAATATTCTTTTCTTTGTTTGTAAGCTTTCCTGAAGATCAATTCATTATCCCAAACACCCACTCATAGAACATGTAAAATAATAGTGTGCATTGCGCCTCATTGAAAAGGGGACACAGAAGCACTACCTTTTTGTTCATATTCTACTCATCTTTTTGGAATAACGGATAACATATCACCACCTTCTAGGTGGCACAGTATCAATGTAGCACAAATAATGTTGAATGCAATAATAACCAATTTCACTATGGTGAATCTAGACTTGTGGACAAGTGGATGTTTGTCGCGGTGATTGTCGAGTCGTGATGGTAGCGTAATACAGACTGCTCTCCCGAGATCACTGCTCTCGCGCGAAGTTGCTGGCTGCCTACTCTACGAATGTGACAAGTCGTGAGAGCAATAGTCTCTAGCAGAGCAGCAGTATCGGGAAATATTATGAGAGTGTTGTGTCAATATCACTGTGACAGACATTTAATGACTTGTCCACAAGAACCCCTCGCACTCATATTACGAGCAGTTGTTTCACAACCGGGCCAAGTTTGCTCTACTCGGTCATTAGCTGGTATGATCATGCAAATCAAATTTATGGAAAATCTGGGGATTTTGCAGCAATTAGGTTTAAGATGTTACCCCCCTCTAAATAGGCTATTTGCCGTGTTCATCATCCATACCTGTTTCACAATGGACTCCAGTGTAATCATAATTACACGCACAGTAGATTATGCTCGATGACCAAGACACACACGATCCGCCATTATAGCAGGGCCAAGAATCGCATGACACTGTCTCTGTCGCTTTGGATAAATTAGGTAAGGTTTACAATTAAACTTCCATTGGTAACACTTTTGGAACACAACAAACTTACAAAGTTCATGTGTTAAGTACTCATAAATATTTGAATATCCCATATAATTAGGGAAATGAACACTCACTCCAGAAATGTAGGTCATAAGCAATGCAGCTCCTAATTATGAAAAGCTGTAATTACGGTATTTTATAGGAAATGCTCTCAAGTTCTATTCATGGTGTGATTTAAATGGTTTATCGCAGACACAATTTATTTTTCTCAAGATTTGAACTGTTAGGCCTATTTAAAAAATTGTCTAATAATTTATTAAACTGTGAATTTTCATTGGCTTTAGCAAATAGTTAGATGTCCTCAGTCATGGACCAACTAACATGCAAAGGGATATGTAAATCATAGAGCCCGCCTGTGGGCGACCGAGTAAAGTAAAGAAAACAAAATCATAGAGAGTAAGGCAGTGCATTTTACATACATGTGCATGGAGTGAAACCATTAGGCCCAATACAGGCCTGCTACTTTATGTAGGCAACAGATGCAATCACCTCTGTTGATGCTGGTCATTGCCTTGATGCCTTGATGCCTTGAAATGTCCCAATAGTAATTTATAATTCCTCATATAAAGGTTCCCAAAAATGTCTAAATAAACATTAACTTGGAAAAGGGCCTGCTTGACATCTTGCAAGATGTGAATTAGAGACTTAGGGATTGAGATTCAATATTTTGTAAGGTTGCTGTTATATAAGACATGAAAAACTACAATAACATTCATTTTAAAAGTATTTTAGAAGTTCAATAGCACTATGTTATATAAATGATCTCATGAAATGGTAATTAACAGTGGACTTACATGTTTCACAATGAGTTCCTGACCAGCCTTCAGCACAGAGACAATACAAAGAATCGTAAAAAGATTGACATGTACCTCCGTTGGAACAAGCAAAGCCGGAGGTAGCACATATGTCGCCATTTGCTGCAATATGATAATAAAACAAGTTTATTCTACAACTAAAAGGGACTTGTAAGGATTACGGTTTAAATCATTATCAATGAATTTTTCCCATTCTTTGCAAAAAAATAAAAAATAAAAAATTTTGCAAGCCATTACCCCTCCCCTCCACACACACACCCACACACTGAAATGAATGTCTTGAAAATATCTTATCCTCCATATTTTACCCTTGTACAATGCTAGTTTTATCAAAAATGGGAACCTCTCCTCTCCCACCATTTTTTATGGTTTCACCCTTGAAATCTGTTTCGTTACATCATTGCTTATTGTTTTAAAATTTGAGAACTTAGAGGAGTAACAAGAATAACTCAAACACGCATGTCTGGGAAACCGTGAGCCACATAAACAAGAAATGAAATAAAGAAATTGAACAAAGGTGCAAATATTGTGTCATTGCGTCTTTGTTCAATTTCTGTAACTATCAACATGAGAAATATTATATTGTGATGCGTACCAATATCACATGTAGACCCAGTCCAGTCAGATGGGCAAATACAGTCGAAAGAAAAACCAGTGAATATGCATATACCTCCATGCTGACAAGGTTGACTTTCACAAGCGTCGACTGTCAGACAAAGTGAGAAAAACAGTGGGTTACACATGTAGTTGTATAAAGAGAAGGGTACATCTTATCTTTTTCAAGCACTTCTACGTCATGCCTATCTGAGAAGCTGATTATTCAGGAGTTAATGCAAGAGCACAAAGTGCACATGGTGTCCGGGGCCCACTTTAAAGGGGCGAAGGAACATTTTTGATTCTAGATTCTCTGGGGTGAAATCTGAGGTGATTCCTGGTGATTTTTTCCTCACTTTTATGAGGAACAGTTTCTATTGAGTAATAAGACAAATTACATTTTACTAGTTTACTCTTCCTCTTATCAGTTTTCTTACGGACTCATAGTTCCACCTTCAAAAAAAGGGGCGCTGTATATCTGAACATAATTTGATGGACGAGGCAAGCCCAACTAGGAACAGGGTTATGATCAAGCTTCAAAGAAACTTTTAGAGGATATGTTTAGTTCATTACAGAAAATGGGGGTTGGGGAAGGTAGGGGAATTATAAGGAGCCAGGAAGGATAAGTGCTTAATGGAAAAAGAGGGGGGGGGGGGGTGAAATGAAGGGGGGTGAAAGGAAAGGGGGGTGAAAGGAAAGGGGGGGTGAAAGGAAGGGGGATAGAAACAGAAAGGGGAAAAGGGTCCAATGCAATGTACAATCAGCATAGTGTGCGTATAGAGGAAAAAGAAGCCAATAACCCTTGCACAAGTACAAAGAACAGGTGCTGGGGTGGGACGGAAGGAAATGAAGGTTTTGGTGCCCTGCGATGATGCAATGCTATGGAGTTGCTGAGTCAGTGAATAACAATGTTATCGTTTGTTATGAATTTATTGAAGAATATACGTTCAATATGATGGCCTGATACACCCCTTTCAAAATGATTTCTTTACTTTTTGAAAATATAAGCTAGGTCTAGGCCTACCCACGATTAGTCAATTTTGTTGCATTTATGTAAATCTTAAATTTCCCTAAGAAAAAGTTTAATATGTCAGGAGATGGTTGAAATTAAACAAGTTTAGTAAGCATTGAAGGTTTTATTGTGTATAACTTCTACTTTTTTCCCCATAAAAAAAAGAAAGTTGACTGATGTTAGTTTTTATTTTGCTTGCTACAAATTGTTCATGGCACACCATTCAACCACAAAGGCCAATTTTAATTTTGTTCTCTTTTAAAATAATTATACTACTATACAAAAACATTAAGCTGAAAGATAATAATAATAATAATAACGAAGACTTATAAAGCGCACATATCCACCAAAGGTGCTCAAGGCATACTTACTTGTATTTTCGCACTGATCTCCGTAAAAACCATATTGGCATTGACACTGGTAGACACTTAAGTGAATCCAGGTGCATGAACCACTATTTAAACATGGTGCTGATCCACAGGGGTTAATGGCTGCAAGAATACAACGAAAAGGAATAAATGATTTAGTGGAAGCCTTAATTAGGAATGTGATAATAAAGACACAGCAAAAAGCAAGATATGATCACATAATCAAACAACTTATTTTGTAACAAAACAAATAAAAAACAAAGAAAAAAGAAAAAAAGCATTTCCCATTTATTAATACCCAAGATTTTCATAATTAATTCACTCAATCTTAATTCTTTGGATAATACGCAAGAGGGCTCAGTCATAAATAAGATGAATGAAAAAGTAAACATAACATCAACAACCTTTTTCAAAACAGGCATTGAAGCCATTGTATTCGATAAATAATAATAGTACATGTAATGGAGATTTGCAATGCACCATTGTCTATCACAAAGTGACACTCTTGGCACAGAAAATATCCCTTTGACAAAACTGATATCTTAGAAGACAAACAGAAGACGAAATAAACAAATAAACAGAAGACGAAACATCTTATTGAATAATATTGGTTTTGAGTTCATTCTTGAGTGTGAGGTAGGAAGTCTTCTTTCTCAGTTTGATGGGTAGTGAGTTCCGATGGCTATAGTGAGTTCCATAGGGAAGGACCACACCCGAAGAAAGATACATAAACGTAGTCATATATATTTGTTATGCACTCTTCGGTTATATTATGTACTGTTGTTCTGTACATAAATAAGTGTAATATTGATACTAAACTTAAAAAAAACCCAAACACATTAAACAACACACACAAGATGAAAACAAATAACAATACAAAGTTGATGCCATTCCAATCTTGGCTGCAATGGCATAAGTAGCCACTGCCAATCCGGTCACAAGTTGCCCCATTTTCACAAGGGTTTGTATACCAATTTTCGCACACATGAGCTGTTGCCACTGATAGAACAAAAAATCATTAAAATGGTTAAATTTGTCAAGTTTCAAAAACATATTGTTTGAGCATAATTTCAATAAAAGCAATAACATGATCTGTTTGAGAAAACTGTCAAAGACACTCAAGCTTCGTACAAACTAGCGTAGCTTGTCGTGGTTGAGCATTCTTGCATACCGAAATTCAAGTTGTGTGGCCGAGTCAACACAATGTGGTTTTGAATATAGGTCCTGACACTTTTCTTTCAGCAGACACTTAACTATAATTGCTCATCAGCCTTTATGTCTTAAACTTATAGATCTTCCGAATATAAGGAATTAGAAGGGGAAGTAGAAGCTTTGTGATTGCAAATTTGCGTAGAGTTTTGTTCAGTTTCCTATAATTCACAGATCTACATTTAAAAGAGAGGATCCACCAAGCAGTGGAACCCTTTATGAAATGACAACATGAATGTTATACGTTGAGGTACATTCTGATTTTGTTATTCTCATTATGGGTCCAGGGTTAGAATTTATGGGCAGTATCCACTTGACTGCAAGGGCTTGTAGCTCAAAATGTTTACTGGACCAGATTTTATTTGACAAGACCACACAATCAAAATGAGTTGAAAAAGCACTAAGACTAAGAGAGAATCTTTTTCATTTGTCTTATGGGTAACTATACTTTGATACTCAACAGAATTAAAAGATATTTATCAGACTTATAGTCAAGTATTTTCTAACAAACATATAACAAAATGAGCCTATTATTATTCAAATAAAAAACACAAGACCACCAGGCTTGTCCAGTTCTGAGTTTACTGGCCTGACGCTAGAATCACTGGCCTCGGGCCTGTGGTCCAGTCTTAATTGTGAGCCCTGGGTTCATATTCTTCATAAAACAATACATGGTAGGAAAGAAATGTGAAACATTGAACTCACCATGCTCCTCGCAGTGCTGTCCAAAGAAATTTTCCGGACAGATACACTGGAATAAACCCATGATAGAGTAGCAAGATCCTCCATTCTGACATGGGTTGTTCACTAAGCATTCATTATAAAGATCCGCTATCAAGAGAAAACAAGAGCAGTGGTTAGATTTTCTGCTGAAGCAGCTCAATAAAAATTTGTCCTGGACTTTATATCACATGCTCATGAGTCATGAACCCCCATGTGACTAGTATTTGACCAATCAGAGTACATAAACTCTCCAAGACATTTATTAGGTAAAAGTTTCACATAATGAACTACCACATTGCTATCAGAGGGGTGTCTATAGATGGATTCACTCTAACAAAGGTTGACAATTTCTGTAAGCTATTTAGTTTGATTCACACACACAAAAAATCACAAACTGAGCAAATTCACCATTTGAAAGTGCTACCAATGTCAAATAATGTTTAAAGGTACATGGTTTTGATGATTTTGAAAAATTACTTGAGCAAACAATGACCATTCAATAGAAAAGTTATGATGGGTCTGGTTTCCTACCGATTTCACAGTTCAGTCCATACCATCCACCGGCACAGTTACAGTACGCTTCACCGAATAACACCCTACAGCTCCCTCCATTCTGGCAGGTGACACTTTCACATGATGTAACTGATTCTGGAGAAGTTATACCAAAAAAAAAATGTTTGTAATAGCTGTTTTTATTAACACACCATTTTGCATAACAAAACAAAATCATGACAACAGGATACACATGTGTTTAGTTTCTGTATGATATTAATTTTTTTTATTTTTTTTAATAAACTAATCTTAGAAAAATATGCTTTGAAAATAATTGGGAAAAACCTTGTTTTACTTTAAAAATAGACCATTCAATCAGTTGAAGTCCATGCAAAATGTGGGTGTAGTAATTTTGTTTTCTATTTAAAGACCCAGTAGAATTTCCTAAATCAATTATTTGTTGAATGGGTCATAAAATGAATTGAAATTGTAGACAAGTGGTTTTGTTTCTCCAAGGTGGGGGAAAGAGAACTTTCAAAGCACAGGAAAGTGGTCTCAAAAATTGTAACATTGCCATGATTGCTTGTAAAACTTCAAAAAATAGTCCACGAGCATTATACCATTATGCCAAAACCTGGATATAGCTCATAACAAGCTGAATTTTTCAGGATAGGTCCAGGAATGTGCCTAGAATGACATACTAAAAGTCCCCCAAAATCCCCCTGGAGCTCTTTCCGAAATCCAAGATGGCGTCCAAAATGGCCGCCATTTTCAAACCTTATCATAAATATGCAACCATACATGCTATAAATACAAAGAAAGTGTCGAATTATATGTTTTGAGGCACAAGGAATCCAATAGAATTATTATTTTGAAATGTTATAACTCATTAGTATCTAAAACCAAGATGGCGTTAAAAATGGCCGCCATTTTCAAATATTTTTATAACTATGCAACTTGACATGCTGTAAACACAAATTATGTGTCAACACATAAGTTTTGAGTCCCAAGAAATCCAATAGAACCATTATTTAAGTCCAAAGATGGCGTCCAAAATGGCCGCCATTTTGGAATCTTATCATAGTCATGCAACCGCAACCAGACATGCTGTAGAAACAAGTGTCTAAGTGTTTTGAGGCACAAGGAATCCAATAGAATAATTATTTTGGGATTTTAGATCTCATCATTTTTTATAAATAGAACCAAGATGGGTTCAAAAATAGCCGCCATTTTCAATTTTATCCATACTTTCTAGCCAGACAATACAAGAATGCACATAAACTGTCGAAACATGTTTTGTGGCACGTTGAATCCAATAGAATTATTGTTTTGTGAGTTTAAAACTCAAGAGCCAATCAGTACCAATCAGTCAGTCGACCTCTACTCTTTGCATGAGTGCCAAATAACCATCCAAGGATCAATCCTTCTTTGGGGCAGGAGGGCGAGGTTTTAAACTTCGTGGACTCTCAAATCACCTTTGGTTCAGGGAAGTCTACTTAAGGGTCTCCCATACCTGTTAAACGTACATACATATTAGATTAGCACTGAGAGAAGGAGGTGCGCTTTGTGGGGCAAGGTAAAAAGTAAGGTCCCTTTGCGCTCTCCCAAACTAAAAGTTCTAAAACAATTAGAGATCAATTTAACAAGATGAGGGATCGGAGGTGGTGAGGTAGATGGTGCTTGACATGTAGGCCTATCAACAAAGAGGGCTGCATGTGATTTTGTTTTTGCAATGCAGCCCTGCCTGTAAGTCTGTGTGATTGCTCAACAACATCCGACACGGCAAGTGAGGGATTTTCCCTGGAATCTTAGATGTTGGTACAGTAGATCCGTTCACTTCTGAGGGTGGATCAGTAGCCGCACAAATTTTTGAAACCAGTGCTGGCGTGGCCATCAGAATGGGGCTTTGAGGATCACTCTGCAACCAGGGCTGGCATGTCCAGAATGGGGCTCTGAGGATCACACTGCAACCAGGGCTGGCATGGCCAGAATTGGGCTATGAGGATCACTCTGCAACCAGGGCTGGCATGGCCAAATGGGGCTATGAGGATCATTATCATTCTGCAACCAGGGCTGGCATGGCCAGAATGGAGCTATGATGACCACTCAGCTACCAGGGCTGGCATGGCCAGAATGGAGCTATGATGATCACTCAGCTACAAGGGCTAGCTGGCATGGCCAGAATGGGGCTATGAGGATCACTCTGCTACCAGGGCTGGCATGGCCAGAATGGGGCTTTGAGGATCACTCTGCTACCAGGGCTGGCATGGCCAGAATGGGGCTATGAGGATCATTATCATTCTACAACCAGGGCTGGCATGGCCAGAATGGAGCTGTGATGACCACTCAGCTACCAGGGCTGGCATGGCCAGAATGGAGCTATGATGATCACTCAGCTACAAGGGCTAGCTGGCATGGCCAGAATGGGGCTATGAGGATCACTCTGCTACCAGGGCTGGCATGGCCAGAATGGGGCTATGAGGATCACTCTGCTACCAGGGCTGGCATGGCCAGAATGGGGCTATGAGGATCACTCTGCTACCAGGGCTGGCATGGCCAGAATGGGGCTATGAGGATCACTCTGCTACCAGGGCTGGCATGGCCATAATAGACCTATGAGGATCACTCTGCTACCAGGGCTGGCATGGCCATAATGGGGCTATGAGGATCACTCTGCTACCAGGGCTGGCATGGCCATAATAGGACTATAAGGATCACGCAGCGTTCCCTATGTGATATTTGTCAATACTCCTAGGAGAGAGATTGGGGGAAGGCATGAGCAAATAATGTTCTCCAAAGTGCCCAGATCTCGGTTCCGAGCAGAAATGACATGGGCTGGCCATGAGGTACAGGAGATGTACATGTAGCCAGGCTACAGCTGGGGCAATATGGACAGAGGGATGAACTCCAGAAGGTTTTGAATTACTGTGCTCCTCTGTGGAGGAAAGCTATACCTCGTTAAAGGTCTAGGTCTACCCCGAAAAAGGTTAGCTGCATGGGTGTAAATAATAATTGGCAAAGATTTATCTTTGTTTGTTATGAACCCCAATTCTGAAAAAGGCTTCGAGTTTGGTTTATGGCCCATCGGGTCTCATTTTCCGAGTTGCCTATCACTAGCCAGGAAAATGATTGTTCTTAAGGTCTATGGGGTCAGCAACTTTGAATCACTGAATGAATACTTCACACACATCTCATTTGGACTGCATGCACTTATCTCCTTGTTCAAGAATGGATGGTAATACTCTATCATACAGAGTGGGGATACAGATCACAAGATATAACTCTCACACAAGTAGAAACAAACATCTTTGTATGTTTGCAAATTTAAGGTACAATTAAAAATGGCGGCCATTTTGGACGCAATTGTGAACGCCATCTTTGTTTTAGATACTTATTAGTTCTAAACTCTCGAAATAATGGTTATGTTGGATTCCTTGTGCCTCAAAACCAATGTTTTGACATTTGATTTGTGTTTACAGCATTTAAAGTTGAATACTGTAATGAAAAAATCTTGGTTTTAGATACTTATGGGTTCTAAAATCTCAAAATAATGATTCTATTGAATTCCTTGTGCCTCAAAACATATAATTTTACACTTTATTTGTATTTACAGCTAGTCTGGTTGCACATGATAAAATTTGAAAATAGCGGCCATTTTGGACGCCATCTTGGATTTCGGAAAGAGCTCCAGGGGGATTTTTGGGGACTTTTAGTATGTCATTCTAGACACGTTCCTGGACCTATCCTGAAAAAATCAGCTTGTTATGAGCTATATCCAGGTTAAAGCTAATGCTCTTGGCCTAAAACCTGCAGTAGACTTCCTCATCAGCACTACCGTGTGGTCTTTGACCTGCACTGGTCTATGTTCTGTAACTGTGCTACATACTCAGAAATGGGTTACACAGGAAAGCTTATTTTATTTTTGAGGGGAAACATAGCAATATTATAACAAGCAGTGCTCATGTCCATAGGCCTGGTTCGTACTTCAAGCAAACACGAATACAAAGCAAATTGTCAACATCTTAACACCATACTCCAAAAGTTTTTCAAGAGTTAAGCATATTTTATAGCAAATTTGTGACTTGGAGTTTGGTCTCACATCCGCACTCACATAAAGTATGCTCGGGATCTAACCATAATGTTTTACTCAGCAGTGATAGCATCCTTTACATTGAACTTACCACCGGAACAGTCATCGCCATGATAGCCTGGCAGGCAGAAACAGACGTGAATACCACCAGCACTAATACATGAACCATAGTTTCTGCATGGCGCTGATAAACATGGATCCATATACTCTGAGAAATGTATAGAAGAACAAATTGAGAATAGAACAAAAAATAAAAAGCACTAAGTTGTATTAATCCTAGAGCAATTAATACTTCATTTCCTCCAGGTATGACCACTTCATGGGTGTGTGTATATTTACCCATAACTCATTTTGATACACAAGCAGTACTCAAGTAAACCAACTTCTGTATACCAGAATCATAAACACACAAGAATGGCTGTACCAGCTTGTAAAATGTAAATGATTGATTTTGTTCAGTATTTTATTTGACTGACACAACGGAGGGGATTTCCATTTTACTTTAATTCTAGTTTACTCCAATGATACAACTAACGAAAGACTCTTGAGAATACATATTGGCAGCAGCCTGTCCAGGTAAATCCAGATTGTAATATGAAATACAAATATTTTACTTTAATTCTAGTTTACTCCAATGATACAACTAATGAAATACTGGTGAGGATACTTATTGGAAGCAGCCTGTCCAGGTAAATCCAGATTGTACTATGAGTTACAAATGCAGAAAAACTACTGAGGAAATGTATCTGGCAAGTCTCTGCTGCCACCAATCATCTAAAAGTTTCCATTGATTAAATAAAGGCTTTCATACACACCTGTGTCACAGTGTTCTCCTTGCCATCCAGGATTACATTCACAATAAGCATGTCCAATATATTCTCGACAGTAGCCATTGTCACAGCCAAATGTGTCACAAATGCTCGTCCAAGCTTCATTAAGAAAAACATATAAACACCATTATTCTCAATACACACAATCTGGGAGAATTTCTTCATGGAAATTTGTCTTAAATATAAGTCGACAATCAACAGTCATTGCTAATGTAGCAAATTTACTGATATTTATGAAAATCAATAGAAGAAATATGTAAATTGCACATCATGGTGCACCCTATGCTAAAACAGAATAAACTGCAAGCACAGAGAAGTCTGGAAGTGCAAAGCACTTGAAATTGGAACAGACTAAAATAATAGTGTACTACTTTATCAAATCATTATATGTACCTATTTTTTTAAGGAGGGAAAAAAATCAACTGTGTTCAAGTTTTTCTTTAAATGAAAAAAGCTTAAAGGCACTGGACACGTTTGGTAATTGTCGAAGACCAGTATTCTCACTTGGTGTATCCCAACATATGCATAAAATAACAAACCGGTGAAAATTTGGGCTCAATTGGTCATCGAATTTGCAAGAGAATAATGAAAGAAAAAACACCCTTGTTGCATTACTTTGTGTGCTTTCAGATGCATAATAAAAGGCTTCAGCAAGAATTATTTGAGTGAGAAATTGCCTTTTTCGCAAAAACTACGCAACTTCAGAGGGAGTCGTTTCTCACAATGTTTTATACTATCAACAGCTCTCCAATGCTCGTTACCAAGTAAGTTTTTATTCTAACAATTATTTTGAGTAATTACCAATAGTGTCGAGTGCCTTTAAATGCCTCTGATTACATGGAGGTTTGTGGTGTGGAAACCTCTAAAGATGGACAAGTTACTTATTTTAAAGGGTTGATACTGGGTATTTATATCTATATAAGAGAGAAGGGAAGATCTACCAAATTTGAATGGTGTCAACCTTTTGGTTGATTTTTGATTCAAATGAGTAAACCATTAATATTAATAATAATAACAACTGAATAAGATGTTGTGTTCTACATAACAATAATAATAATAATAATAATAATATGGATTTATATCGCGCTTTATCACACCCAAGGGCGTCTCAAAGCGCTTCTTAACATTATTACCCCCGGTCACTGGGCCATTTATTTCATTCCTTAAACCTCCCTGGGGAGTATACAGCCTGTGCTGCAATATATGCGTTACTAGGCTAAATCAATCACAAGAACCATCTCTGCCCTCACAGGTACCCATTTTACCCCTGGGTGGAGAGAAGCAATTATAGTTAAGTGTCTTGCTCAGGGATACAAGTGTCACGACCGGGACACGAACCCACACTCTGCTGAACAGAAACACCAGAGCTTGAATTCGGTGCTCTTAACCGCTCGGCCACGACACGCCGAGTAAATGAATGACCAGACTCCAAGACTTACAATCAGGTTGTGAGCAATCAAAATCAGCCCATCCTGGTACACAATCGCAGAAGGCTATTCCATAATGGCCTACACGGCACGAGCCACCATTTAAACAGGTGTAATAACCACAGGCAGTAGATGCTGTGGAAAAAACAAACAATTAAAAGGTGTATAGTCACATCACCGTATTAACTTTCAATACAACCTTGACAATCCTATTGCACTTTTCCTTGGTAATATTCAACAAGAAATGACAAAATACAAATCCAGAGTAAATCAACATATCTCATTGTATGAATGTCTTACAAGTATCGCAGTGAAGTCCAGTCCATCCGTACGTGCATTGACAATGATAGGAGTCACCCCCATGATCACCTGGGATTGCTAAACACGTGGCACCATTTTGACATGGGTTCTGGGAATCACACGGGTGCCCACTGGGTGGCCCTGATAAAAAGAGACAAAATAAATGTAGGAATACAGGAGCAAAAAATATATGTTTCTCATGGTGAAGTGAATTTACCTTCAGTTTTTCATTATGAGTTCATAAAACACAACAGGGTCCAATTTCATAGAGCTGCTTGGACACTTAAAGTTGCCAAGACCGACAAAAGTAATTTTTACCAAAATAAGATAACCAGCCAAAATGCCATGCCACATGTAAAATTTGTGACTGATTCCCTATCTATTTATGCTTAACAGAACATTTTAAAACCATATTGGGCATGGCAGCCTTATGAAATTAGACTCTGGTCTTTCAGGTATTGATTACATAAGTGTCCTTATAGTATAATGAGCCCAGGACATCAATGGAAATACTTCTACCATTTAAATTGGGTTAATTATTTTGGTCCAAGTTCCATGAAGATGTATAACAGATTGACCTATTGCCTAACAATCAGGGGAGAAACCTGCAAGGAGCAGCATTAATCACAGATTAGTTTGGCCTGTATGCAAATTCAATAACACTAATTCTAAGGACTTATCAATGTGTACAAAATGCTTCATGAAAGAGGGCTCATTATTGTCATAAACAGTTCATATACTTCAGCAGTTCATATACAAGAGGCAACTGTAAAACTCCCTGTATTTAATGTGATACTTACACATCTCGCAGCTGTCACCTATGAAACCAGCTAGGCAAATGCAGTACTCAGTTCCAAAGTTGGTGTAGCATGATCCCCCATTCAGACAGGGATTGTAGTGCCGACTGCAATGGTTAGAAGGAGTGGCTGAAAGATGGACAAAACATCAGGCACTTCAAAGCATCGAAGAACACAGACTTACATGTATGATGTTCAATTAAACGGTGAGAGTTTAAAAAACCCATGAAAAGTGAGAGTTTTACTTACATGCTTCGCAGTATCGTCCCCACCACCCTGAGGGGCAGAGGCAGACTGGGTCACCATGGTCACCATCACAGAAACCACCATTTTGACAGACTACATCTTTACATGGGTGGTCATTCTCTATTTAAGGGCAGAAACATTATTGTCAGTTAAATTGTTGCAACATCACTCAGAAAGTCAAATTAGACTCGTTATCGACTACTAAGCAAATACTAAGTACACCTACATGGTACCTATGTGTTCTAGTTAGTGATCAAACCAGCATGCACCTTATTTCATGGCTAACATGAGTGTACCGAGTATTTGCAAAAAAGTCCTTGATTACAGTTTTTTTAATTGTCAAAGTATTTGATGGATGGACAACTTTTGAGTGTTGTTGTTTTTACAGACAAGTGGAAAACAAACTTTAGAGCAACATCATTAAGGCATGTTTACAAACTAGATTAAAAGTTACATCTGTGGGTAATCAATCTATCCATATCGTGAATGGTAAACTATATTAAGATGCTGTAATTCTTTTTGTTTACCATAATTGTAAATTTGTATACAATCATGTTTTAGTTTTCCATACCACAAAGTGTTCCATGATATTGCTCCGTGCAGAGACAGTATACTCTTTCAATTGTAGTGTCATCGTGGTAACAGGTTCCTTCATTCAAGCAAATAACATAGCTACAACCTGATGGTCTGGTTGTTGCTGTGAGAAAACAGTCATTACAAGTGCTGTAAACGGTTAACTCTGCATGACATAGTAAATCACAATATATAGAAGTATACACTATTCTAAACTTTACACTAGTTGACTTAAAGGGTGTGTACAACATTGGTAATTGCCAAAGACCTATCCACACTTGATGTGACCCAACATATACATGAAATATTAAACCTGTGAAAGTTTAAGCTAAATCGGACTCCGGAGTCATGAGAAAACCGTGACAAAAAACCTTATATGTTTTAACTTCTTTTCAAACATCGGAATTTATCCTGCAGGATAAAGACTATTATTTTACTCATTTCCTAAAAACAATGGCATTTCAAACAAAACTATTTCAAGGGAAGTTTTCCACCATGACCATCTGTATACCATGTAAGTTATGTGCAAATCTGTGAACATTTATATTTTCATTCTTACCAATGTTGTACACACCCTTTAAAGAAAGTTACAAAATCGGAAAATATCTGCACAAGCACTTTTATATGTAAAGAGCTACAACACACAGGTACATTATCACAGACTTCCACATAGTACCATACATTCAAAGTAGCATTGGCTATGGGTTTCTCCTGTTTGTACACAGAGCCTAACCCCATGGCTGGTACTGTAGAATGACTTGTGAACTTATGTTGTGCAAGAGCCAGTTGGGCATGCGAGTGCATCAACTTAGAGTGAACTGTATAGCACATAGTGGTATGGGCTGTACGCTATAATTATAAGCAGACCGTTGAAAATGGGCCGGGAAAAGGACAGGGAATAAATGTTTTAACAATTCTTTAACCAGTGTTTTTTTTTTTTTTTTCAACAATGGTTTCTTGTGCAATAAACAGATTCTTGCCAAGTTAGATTCAAACTAAAGGTCTACGAACTACTCTCTCGTACACACAGTACTATCTCAACTTTGATGAAAAACCTTTTAGAATTAATTGTGTTATGCAACTTTTCATACAGATATTTATCCAATTTGAAAAAATTAATTGTTTATTAACAAAATGTAACCAGTAGGCCTAACAATGTTCAAAAACATACCAAAATTAACACAACCATATGCTCTAAGGATGTCAAGTTGGAGTGTAGAAGAGTATAGACCCATGCACAAAGCGCAGTGCACTTACACGCGCGTCTCCTGTCCGCCATTTTGGGAGTAAAGATTTGCACAAAATTTATGGTACATGTGCATACGCACCTCCGAACAATGCGCGTCTACCATTTCTGCCTTTTGGGGGTCCATTCCTTTTGTGCACGTTTTGACTCCCAAAATGGTGGACAGGAGACGCGCGTGTATGTGCGCTGCATGTTGTGCAATTGGTGCACCTGTTGTATCCTTAACAGTTTTACTGGACCAGAATTTTTGTTACAAGACCACAATCAATATAAGAGTCTTCACAGAGTCACAAATAAACTGCTTTTGTTTGCACTAAGAAGAGAAGAGATATTATCTCACTGTCTTTATATTAGCAGAAATGAAAGATATTTGTCGGATTAAAAGTCAACATTTGAACATAAGTTGTTTAAATACAGATGAGGTGAGGTATTATTATTCAAATTTACCACTGGCGCCGTCCAGTAAAACCTCTGGTATTGAACCTGCGGTCCAGTGTGAATTTGGCAGTAAATTTGGCATAGCTGTACTTACCCGTTTCACACGATACACCAGTGAAACCATCTTTGCAACCACAACGCCATGAGGGAGGGTTAGTGTACTCAATCAGAGAGCAGTGGCCATCATTAAGACATGGGTTACTTGTACAGACATCGTAGTATTCTACATACAAAACAAAAATGTATAATTGGGCTCAAAATAAAAGCTTTGATTTAAGAAACTGTCAAATAACAAAATGTTGCATCGTGCAAGTCTAAAAAGCTGCAGAACTTAATATATTATGCCATTCCCTAAGTCTTGCTGACTGAATGTACTTTACATTCATTATGGGGTACGTCTATCAATCATCTGACGTCTATCTCGTATCTGTCGTAAGCGCACGCGTATTAATTTGTTTTAAAGTTTTTGCTACTTCCAGTAAAAAAGCTGGGAGATATTTTTGTGTAATTTTAAGACAGAAACTTGTAAGTCTGAGAAGAACATAGTACATTTGGAGCATCATGGCTCAGCGGTCAAGCACACCTTAACAACCCTAACAGACTAGACCCTTGGGTAAACATACTGCCCAAATCCTTCTATATCCTTCAGATTAAAGTTGTCATAAACCTAAAGTGCCCAAATCCTTCTATATCCTTCTCCTTATTGTAAATATACATATTAGCCCAAATCCTTTTGAGACAGAAGTTAGGGAGTCAACTTTGTGATTTACTTTAGGTGCTCTGCTGGGGCCGGCTTGGTGTATGATATTTGATAAAGTATGTGTTTGTGTTTCTTTATTACAATCTCCACCCCTAAAAGCCCAAAACCTTCAGAATCCTATTTTGGCTAAGCTGCATAAGACCTAAAACCTTCTAAATCCTCCTATGTAAAAACAGCCCGATAGCCCAAGTCCTGCTAAATCCTACCCTAACAAAAACTCATTGTACCCCACACCCTTCTAAATCCTCCTGTGTTGCAGATCCCTAAAAGCCCAAATCCTTCTCAATCCTGCACTTTGGCAATGAGGATATTGAAGGACTTGGGCCCTTTAGGGTTTTAAGGCTCCCTGTGAGCTTAAGAGCCTTTTAGTTTTAAAAAGTAACTAAACTAAAGCTCTGTCAGTCTTTACAGCAGAGTGTGGGTTTGAGTCCCGGTCTTGACACCTGTGTTCTAAAAGCAAAACACTTAATTCGATCTTTGGATGGGACGTGAAGCCGTAGGTCCCGTATGTACTATGTCGTGTAATGCACAAACACCAAAAGCACCCAGCAGTATCAAGAAGAGGTTTGCTCCGGTGTTTCTGGCATGGTTGACAATTTCATAAAGCATTTTTATAGCCCCACTTTGTGTGGCAAAGTTCTCTGAATCCTTGACAGCCTGGCCACAAGTGGGTCTAGGCAGTAAACAAAAAATAAAATTGATGGCTATGAATGTGCAGATCATCATATTCGCATAGCTTGTCTTGTCTTTTGACACAGTCTTGTCTTGCATGTCTTGGTGCGGTCATGGAGCACTGCAGTATCGTAGGACGCCCTGTATTCAGGGCGTCCCTGAAATCGAGGCAAATCGTTTACCTCTCTGCGCGCGATGTAAACAGTCCCTAGATACAATTTTTGTGGTTTGACTTGCCAAGCAAAGAGTCTCCTCTCATTTGACCAAAACTTAGAAACATGTAAGGCTCCACTGATTAGTTGCACTTGTAAATGCAAAAAGTTGTGGTATTTTAGGCATTTCTACAAGGTATATAAATATGTCATACTGTCGGGGCCATAAAAAAAATTGTCCCCGCCGAAAAAGTTTCATCAAACACTTTTTTAATTCAAAATTCACGATGATCAAATCATGTGACTGAACATTCTGCTGAGCATTCTGGGGAAAAAAATACAGAGGCTTAAAGAAGCCATGTGCCTTATATATCATTTTCTAATAGTCTGGAGATTTTTTTTTGTAACACTCATATAATTTTGGTTATCAATATTAAAATTTAAACATCGGCTTGGTGATTCAATTATTACTGTTTATTTATATGCTTTATTATAAATGTTAAGAAACATAAAAAGACACAAAACTAAATAAAAATAAGATTTGAAAGCCAAGAATTATTTACATTTTTTTTTTTTTTTTTTTAGTTTTTGCAAATTACCATGGTAATTTTTTTAATTAAATAAAAAATATGTTGAATAAAATGAAGACAACTGCTGGCTATAGAGTCATACACAAAGTCTCACAGAACACTTGTAGTCATTGCAGATGTTTCTTCCACGTATGGCTTCACCCGGACACCATACTTTCTTGTTTGCATCGAAAACAGGTCAAACTCAAAACAAATGGGACGCAATTGAAGTCATCGAAGATCGGTGCGTGGTGTGAAAGTTTCAATGTCCATTACGTTTTAATACATGTTTGCATACTTCTTATAAACAAAGGAAGGTATTTAGGGCATCAGTTGATTAAGGAACATTTTTATTTTATTTTCAATAAAAAAAAAAGGGCATAGTACATCGACAACCGGACAGGGGAGGATATTAACAAACAAGAGTCAAGACAAGACAGTCTAGAACCAGGAGAAACACAACTTGTATTATTATTGTAACTGTCAACATGTCAAAGTCTGTTGCAAACAAAATAGTCAAAGTGTTAATAAAACAACAAAACTAGGAAAAATGAAAATGTGTCATGCTCATTGTAATTAATGAGCAAGCTTAACAAAAAAACTTCCGCAAAAAGACGGGACGAAAAAGGCCCTACTCATGGAAAAAGAGACCGAACATGTTTCGGAAAGTGTTGTATCTTGTAAACCTACCTTCTCACTTCTGTGAAGAAAGATAATTCGTTGGGAAACATTGAAACTTTTTTACTTTCCTCGACATAAACAAATGCACGAGTTTTCTGTATAGGCCTACATCAAGTTCAACATGTTTGTTATGGCTTATGCAATGATGTCAGGCGGTGAATGAAGCAGACAACATTTGAGAAAAATTATATATTGTGCCAATTTGTTGCAGTTGGGCTGGTTCCCTGCCTCACTCACATTACGAAAACAGAAAGTGTCTGTGAACCACAGTTTTATGACGTAACAGGTTGCAATCTGTCACGTGGGTTGTCTTTTCAGAGTAGGTCATAATACACCAATCACAACCGCGAAATCTGATCACCATTTGAGCCGTTTGGTGATCTTTGCACTAATGGTGATCGAGTTTCCGGCTGTGATTGGTCAACTCGTAAGGAGGCGGGGCTTAATGGATCGATCTATTAATAATAAGTTTACGGATATGGAACCGTTCTTATTTTGCTTGGAGAGCTTCTTTAAAAACTCAGGGAGCTGATATTTTTCCACGGAGCTGTCAGTCATAAAACAGCAGATACCCTTGCTCTATGCAGGAACCCAGAAGCGGTAGCTATACGCCACCCATATTCCTTTCTCCATGGTAGTGACATCGCAGCCAGCACGTTCTCTCAACGTCCGCGGGTAAGTACGAATTGCCCAATTCTTTCACATGTCTCCTAGAGTTCGCGTTTGGATTTAAAACAATGCAAACGCAACACACAACGTTCTTCGTTTTGTGTTTTTGAGCTCGCTCGATCATGACGTGGTGTGTTGTACATTGTTTCAACAGAAGTTTTATTGAGAGATACATAGTTACCAGTTTACTACACAGCCCTTGGACTGTCCAAAGATATCAGACTTCAATGTATTTCCATCACCAAATGAGGGCGCTAGAGCAGTTTAACGATCACAGGTTTGTGACCGCCAGTTGATTTGGTGGCATCTCAAGTTCTTTCGTTGGTGTTAGGCCAATGAAATTACATCACTAGTTTCCCGTCAGCGCCCGCATGTGATTTTGGCCCCGCATCAAAAAATTTCATTATTCACTGAAATTTCATTTAAAAAAAAAAACGGTGAAAATCTGACGCAAACTTTTCTCAAGCGAAAATGTTCCGTTCCGAACTTATAGAGCGCAATATTGAGATTGCGCAAATATTTGCTTGGTAGGCGAATGCACCTGCCGATTCTGCATAGCGCAAATTGTAAATTGTGCAAGAGTTTGTACATTTCGTTGTGCAAATCTGTTGATTGTGCAAATCTGTTGATTGCGCTCAACAGGTGAACGAGAGTGGACTCAACAGAAGGCGCAATCGGACGATTTAGGGCATCCTTTTAGCCAAACGTTTATCTTTTTTAAAAATATATCTGACACAATCACACCTCCATATATTACCCAGAAACATCTCCTGCGTACCTCATGTGAGTTTAAAGTATACTTAAGAGGTCTTTGATGGATTTCTGAGCAGTTTATCTTTCACTCGCTGTTAGTTTTTGGTTGGACTGAATCGGGCAAGTAGGGTAATTTTACACACTCGCCAAACGTATCAGAATTTAAGAAAAAGGGGGGAAAAACATTTCCGACATACCGACCTTATTTTGAAATGGCATGTGACCGGAAACAGAACATTTAATTTTTCTTTACTAACTATTTTTTCGTTTCCCGTGGTTTCTGCCATCTAATAATAGAGAAAGGATGCTTCAACATTCAAGAGCACAAGGCTAGTACTAGTAGTATAACTCCATAGAACTGATTGGTGCCAAACCCACATTTCTATGTGAATTTTGAGCCTAAGTCAATTTCAAAATGGCAGTTTGTGTGTTATATTTTTCCTTGGTGAGAAATAATGAATAATGAATAATGAAAAAAAACCTCACCAAAATTTGAAAAAATGGATGATGGGAGACTAGTGATCTAATTTCATTGGCCTTATGTTAACACATATTTGAAAAGCTGCCCTCTGTTGGCAGTTTCACAACAAAACTGTGTTCATGGTTAAAACTGCACACATGATGCATGCAATTGGTAATCTAGCTTGAATAGAGGAATCAGCGAAAAAAAAAAAAACAAGGGTATATACAAGTAATTTTAAAGCTGAAATTTTGAGCAAATGTACAACAAGTCCCATGCAGGCGTCTTTTTCACGTGCGGATTCGGGTTTTTCAGCGTGATTGGTTGGAGGGGGGAAGGGTAGGGGCAGGGTAGGGGCGGGCGGGGACACACATTTATTTTTAAATATTGAACAAAACATCGTTCAAGAGGCTTCACTTTCAAAGTTGAGCCGATATCAAAATTAAAGTCTCTTCGTCATTGTTCCACCATGTTCAGGTGCGTACATGGATATGCATAGCCTTCAAATTATATCAAAATGTTATCGGAATGGGTCTTTTACGCTTTAATTTCTGGTCAACAGTTTTCGGGTTTCAGGGGTGAACATATCTACTGAAGACAATCAGCAGCCTGTTGTCTAATTTTGGAACAGGCTTTGCGGTAGTCATATTATATATACACGCGCAGTTTAACAGCATTTAATTTTTGTTTATTGCAGAATGATGCTTCTCGCTTCACTCTCCCTCTCTAGTTTAGTATTTTTTTCTGAGAAATTTTACCGCAAGTTCTTGAGACTACAAAGAAGTGCTCCTTTACAACACCGATTAGTTCCCTCCATGGGGAGTTTTAAATTAGCGCCACTGTCCTTCCAAATAATAATATGCCTGCGTCCAATTTAAGCGTTCCTCACAAACTGTTCCCGTTTTTCTGTCAACATCTCGACAGAATCCCAATTAATTGTTGACAAGGCTCAAAAAAGAATATTTTAAACTTAAAACAGTTTCAAACCAAAATCAAGCCTTCTTTAACCGATAGAGTGGGACAGTTTTGAAATTAAAAATATCGGTTGAAATGTTCACAAATTTTTGCGTCGCTAAAACCACAAGAGTCCCTATTGGTATATCATCATTTCATTTTTATTTCCAATGACAAACATTAATATAGGTTTTCCCGGCCAATTTAACAAAATTGTCAATCAATTTAACGCCAGGTTCATTCAATTTAGATCGAAGTTGAAATATCGCGCAGATAGTAATTCAAAAATTAAAAAGAATCATTCAATTTCATTATCCGAGCATTCTAACATCTTTTAGCTTCACTCGTCTTCATAAGAGGTGCATTCAAGTGAAAAATGTTGCAATGTTCATTCAATTTCGTCTGAAGCATTTGCAAGGGTTAGTCGTGCATTCATTTTCATGAATGGGCAAACATTTTCCACATTTTTCCAAGCAGTTTCGTACATGTATCTGCATGTCTGATTGTCTTCATTCCTATAAAAGCCTGAACATCTCAGAGTTAACTAAAACTGCCGTTTTCAATCCGTGGATGAACACCTTGCTTTCTCAGCTATTATTTCTGTACAAGTTTTCAGACCGATAAGATGGCGGCCCGTGGTCATTACAACCGAGTAACAAATATAGACAGGGAAAGATTGATCGAGGCTTTTGAGAGCCCCGTTACCGATTATCTAGAGTTAGCAGATACTCTTGGAATTAAAAGAGCAACTGCAAGAGCCATCGTGGTCAACTATATACGCACTGGTCGTCAGCACAGGCTTCCAAAAGGAGGTGCGCGCAACACCAAGATTGACGAAGACATGCGTAATGAGCTTCAACGTATGATAGACATAAACCCACTTCTGACTCTGAAGCAAATGAAAGAACGCCTAGAGCATGCCCTGCCTGACAAGCCGCAGGTTTCTTCCAGTACCATTGCTCGAACCCTGGACGGCATGTTGATGACACTGAAGATGGCGGAGGATGTGCCTGAAGTTAGGAACTCACCACGAGTAATTAACATGCGTGCTGAATATGCACAGTGGTTTCTACGTCATGGTGTATTAGCCCACTGTGTCTTCATCGATGAGACAGGTTACAACATCTGGACGAGACGTTCTTTCGGACGAGCCCCTCGTGGAGTCCCAGCAAGAAGAGTGGTCCATGGGCAACGTGGTCGGAACTGCAACGTAACGTTTGCAGTATCCAGTGAGATCGGGTTGGTGCACCATCGCATTGCATGTCAGACCGTCACCAGAGAGAGGTTTGAGGAGTTCCTGGCGGCAACAGCACACGAGTGCGAGAATGTCTTTCCCCTGGATGAGCCAATTTTCCTAATCTACGATAACGCTCGCCCACATGTGAACGCACAGCTGCCCCCTGATGCCCATCCCTATATCCAGTTGAAGCGACTCCCTCCATACTCGCCGTTCCTAAACATGACAGAAATGGCTCACTCTGCCTTCAAAGCGGGAGTGAAGAGACAACTGGCCCTTCCAGAATGGCAGCAACGAGTAGGGGACCGAGACGCCGCTCAAGAAGCAGGACTGAACCTACAGGAGTGGAGATGTGATCGTGTGATGGAGGTGGCGCAGGAAAACGTTGGAGAAATTACCCAAGAGAAGTGTGTCCGATGGTACAACTATTCCCAAACATATTATTATGCCCCGATGTCTAGCACGTGAAGAAATCGAAGGGTGAATTCAGCAACGATGTATCCCCAAAACACCTCCCCAAAATGAAACGGTTTACAAAAAGAAAGAATAAACATACCCACAGCAAGAGCATATCTTATAGAATTATGAAGAAACTGAGTTTAAACTGACATTACAGTAGCCTTTGAGAAAGATCTGAACGTCAGACCCTTCTATCTTTTTGTTGTTGAAACTTTTAAACAAATGTAATGATTAAATGAACAAGACAAATCATTAATCCTGTTAAGTTGTTATGTTTTGTGATATAGCTTAATTACTTTATTTTCTAAGTTTGCAACCAGCATATAATGAAAAAGGACCTTAGAGGAAATTACAGATCATTTAAATTTGACTTATCACTTCATGAAAATGACTGCCCATAAACGAATTAGAAAGGAAAAACACCGTCGCATGTCTGGTGCGCTCCACCGCTCGCTAATTTGAATGCTCTAAAAGTAAAAAGACTCGAAAAACGTCATGCAATAATGCACACATTTGAGATTTGAATGCACCAACACGAAATAGAATGATCATTAACGAAAACGAATGATAAAAACAAAGTCCCGAATGCACCAACACGAAATAGAATGATCATTAACGAAAACGAATGATAAAAACAAAGTCCCGATTGCCTACAAAATAAAATTGAATGCCACAACAAGGAAAAAGAAACCCTACTTTGCCCTGGTGCGTAAAATTCGAGTCAAATTGAATGCTTGAAAATGAAAATGAACGAAAACTTTTGGTAATTGACCGGGAAAACCTATATTTACAAGTAAAATTTGGTAATAATAAAACGATAATTTTCATACTGGTTTTCTTTTGAAATAATTATTTCAAAACTATTTCAGATGTTCACGCAAACTTTAACCCATGTCGTAAAAAAAGATTAGGCAATACTCACGGCAGTTCTGGCCAGCGTAGTTACTGGGGCAGAAACACACTGCAGCCCCGTGTACGTTGTGGCAAGCTCCTCCGTTCTGACAGTAACCAAAGACACATGGGTTTGGCGGAATGGTGGACGCTAAATTCAGATAATGAGTGGCAAAAGACAGATCAGTAAGCATTAATACACATTTCATCATGTTGCATCTGTGATACTTTCAATTTAGACTAAAATAGAGACTATAGACCTTATGCATATGACGTCATTTGAGTAGGGCGCCCTCACCTAGAGGTCAAAAGGAAGATGTTCATTGGCCAGTCCTGTGCGCCGCGCGTACAAATCAGCGCGTTTCCATTGTTTCATCATCAGTTTACCTCTATAGATGGCGGCTTGGTGACGTCAATGCATAAGGTCTATAGAAGGAACAAAAGTCTGGTCACTCCGCCCTGAAATGAAGAGTGAAACTTCCACGCTAACTGACACTTCAGGGAACCCAACAGAAGACGAATTCAAAGTAGTAATAAGACAGAAATCTCGGCATGAAGACACGAAGGGCTATAATCTGAAAACAAATAATTATGATGCACTAAAATACAATTAGACTGCAATTAGCACATACTATACAAACTTGAAAGACAAATTTCTGACACATACAAACTGACACCCTTTCACTTACATCCCACAGAAGAATGAACTATCAAAGTTATTCGCCAGTCAATAGTGAATGTTGAAAAATGTAAATTAATTATGGCGTTTGAAAATTTTCAATGATGTGGCAATCACATCGGGAGCTATGAACATTAACTGTAGAGTAACCCATTCACCGATAAACGTATTGTTATTTACTATAAGTAGGGCCTCCTCGTTTTCATTTTAAAATTGCAAACTTTTCTATCGTTGGCTACGTGATTAGGGGTGTTGACAACTGTACACCTTCATCCGAGATAAAATGCGCAGCAGGTTTTTTTCGGTCGAGTGTTGTTTTAGGTATGTGTGTTCTGATGGGTTTTTGGTTTCATGTTTGCGGATAGTTGGTTGCAAGTGTTTGGTCCTTCCATTTCTCAGCTATTATAGCAAAACCTATACATACCCCATTCAGGCGAATGAGTTGTACTGTCCTCCCACGGCCAGGTGCAGCTCACTGCGTGTATCTGGATGCAGAGCAACACTCGAAGCACCCATCCTCCCGTACAGCGAAATGTTTTCGCCGACACAACCATTTTACCCTGATACTATTTACTATCAATAAGTGTAGTGTTTCTGAACACTTAAATATTAAACCAGTGAGGTAGTCAAATAATGCTGAGCCTGCTGCTTGTGCGGTATAATTATGAGCAGAATTCAAGATCAAGTTGAAATAGCAAATAGATAGTCGTCTGAGCGAATACCACCGAGAGTGTTTGTGAACGTAACTCCCTCTATGTAGTTTCTCTTGTTATGTGTGAGAATTGAGTTGTACCAGGAGTTGCCGCGCACCATTGTACTTATTATTTTCTTAACTTGTGGCTGATCGTGTACTGAATAATATTGACCTCATCAAGGCTCAGTGAACCCATTCGGGAATTTTTTTCATAAGTCTTGTTTATGCCGAAAAACCCCATGCATAGCAAACGGAACAAAACGCCTTTCTTTATGGATATTTGTATAAAGGGTGGCGCTCAAGGGAAGGGACACGTTGCCTTGGATCGGGCGAGTTGGTCTAATAAAAAGCGTTTGTAACCGTTTATTATAAAATGCATATGGTTAGAAAGATGTTTAAAAAGTAGAATACAATGATCCACACAAATGTGCCTCGAAATTGCGTGGTTTTCCTTTTACTTTGCGAACTAACACGATCGGCCATTTATGGTAGTCAAAAATTGTATTCTACTTTTTAAACATCTTTCTAACCATATGCATTTTATAACAAACGGTTACAAACGCTTTTTATTAGACCAACTTTTGTTTTATAGGAACTTGTTGAAGAACAAAAATCAACTCAATTTGTAAAGTTACAATCTGGTTCGGTTCGTTGACACATCATGCCCTTGGTTTATTTAATCAATAATACTGTTAGAAGGATTCGTGTTGACAACGTGAATGCAGCAGTTATAATGTAGGAGACAAATATATTTGCGTATACAAAGTGTTTTGCAACTGCAATGGCCAAGGACTATGAAGAAGATCGTATGAGGAAACAGTGGGGGTATAGGATGCTTGAGCCTATCCGAAGGACACCTTTGTATTGATGTACCAATGTTTACTTACCTATTTTCGTATAATTATACAAACAAGGAAGGTCTAATGAAATCTCCTCATATCACATCCCAAGGACTATTATTGGAAGGGCTATTGTAGTTATCCCATGCCACATCCCTGTTTACCTTTGTGCCAATTGCTCTACCAAAACTATTCGTTGGAAAAAAAGTCCCTTGACTTCTAGAAAGTAGTTTAGTGTTAACACAGAGCTTCAATGCACGAGACTGAGGTAGTAATTATAAGTATCAGGTAATTATCAACCGTTATGTGGAATTGAAATGATTGTTATCACCTTCAATAGGGTTGAAAGGTATAAATATTTACTGGAAAGAAGAAATGAATCAAACTATACTATTTTCACTCAATAAATAAATAAAATCGGTGCCGTTCTATTTTAATTTGAACACAATGTACAGAATATATGAAATTTCGCTGTGTAGATCCGGTTAAATAATTGATAGAAACCGGATCCCAACGTAATTTTAATTCAAGTTGTATTTGAAAATCATTTTCAGCTGACACTGTAATACTTATTGTGACAGCAGATCGCATTCCGTTCGCTTTGTGGCTGAGTAATTCACCCCTGAAATAGTTGGCTTGCCCGTCGATTCTCACCAAATAAGGCACTGTTTGCGAACAACTGCACAATGAACTTGGATCAGCATTTGGTGGGAACTTGTTCGTATTTCCCCTTCTATCACACGGTTCGGTGATTCGTTTTATTTACGTCGAGACAAATTGTCAATGATGCAATGCCCCAAAATAGACGGACGGACCCATACCACCCACGCTCTAATCTTCACTTGTCCGACGTCAGACAACATTGTATTGAATCAAAAACATTCACCACTAGCTGACGATGGTTTTTTTGTTTGTCTGTACATGAGAGAGATTTTTGGTCTCACACTGTGGTTTGCGATTATGATGAGAATGAAAGAAAATGTCCATTACGTCATTGACGTAAAAATAAAGCATATTGATCCTTTGCACCGACGTCACACGCTCGCTATGGGAGTCAATGGTAAGAGTGTAAACGCAGTCTCGCTTGAAAAGCGCACTACACTGTATAACACACAGGGACATTGACTCCCAAGTGGCCCGACTGAGATTAGGAATCTTAAAATCCTGCGCTGCAGTATGCCAGTGTACAAACGCAGTTACATGGTCGTACAGTCAGCGACCGTACCGGTTTAAATTGCGTGTAAACTGTATTTAGCTGCTCACAAACTCTTCTAACATGGTATCAATAGACTCACAAAGGTTCACTGAATTCCCAGAACAAAATAAAAAGAAGAAAAAAAAGTTCAACAATTTTACCAAAATCCAATTTGTTCATTTGTTATGCTAAAGGTGACTGTATAGGTCGAAGACTCACTCCAAGCTAATTCTGCTGGTAATAGTGTTATCACGGCTATGTTGTCAGGCAGGAGTCAGGCATTAAAATTTGAACTAAATATTTAAAGGTATATCGGGAATACTTTTGGTTAGTGTCAAAGACCAGTATCCTCACCTGGTATGCCCCAACATATGCATACAAATAATTAACCTAATAGAATGTTGGCTCAATTGGTCATCGAAGGTGCAACAAATTAATGAAATAAAACCAATCTTGTTGTATAGAATTGTGTGCAGAATTATGCCTGAAGCATTTCTCAGATTTAAAGTTGTTGGTGATTTTATTTTTATTTTTTTCTAAAACTACATTACTTCAAAGGGTCTCGTTTCTAACAATGTTTTATAACATCAACAGCTATCCAGTGCTCTCTATACCAGGTAGGTTGTTGTGATCACTAATTTTGTGGAGTAATTACCAAAGGTGTAACCTCCCTTTAAATGCCTACAATTGCAGTAAACAACAAGGAAGTAAGAAATGTTAGAAAAAGAAAACAATTGAGACAAAGGACACAACCCAACCCCCCCCCCCCAAAAAAAAAATAGGTATATAGGTATATATATATACCTATACATAAATGTAAGTAAACAAATGGCGTGGTAATTATAAAAAATGAAGCATTAAAAAATGGTAAAAGAAAGTATTACAGAGAGCATGTACAAGATTAAGAAATAAAACAGGGAGTTTACATGTCTATAAGAGTGTTGACCTACCAACGCAAAGTGTTCAGGCCGATCAGGACTAACTTTAGAGTTGGAAGTTTAGTCATTTGACATTAGAACAATATTATCTCCTGGTGTTGTAATACAATTTGTTTGATATTCATAGATTTATTACACACTCACAGACGCAAACAAGAGATTCAGAACACACAGTGTTGTGAATACAGCAAGACCTTGCATGTTTTGGTATTTTAGGAAATACTATGTAATTCTATAGATCATGTTACCTTTGTTTAAAGAAAGAGTGACCTTGTACATTCTTATGCATTTCCTGACAGGCAAGATACTACACTGGCCACTTGGGAAAAATTTACATTTTGCAGTGTCATAATTTTCACATAAATTCAAGAGTTACAAAAGTAAAAGCTCAGTACACCTTTTGAGATTTCCCCCCTTTCTTTATATAAAAAGTTGAGAAAAATCAGACAGTGCAATCTCCATAAAACATAAGATTTATTGTATTCTTCCATTGGGCTGTGTACAAAATGTGCCTGCAGGAATTCCATGCTCTGTGGCTCTTTTGTTAACATGTGATGTCACAAGTCACATGGTCTATAGGTTCAGCTTTCAAAATAAGGGGAACCAATACATTTAGACCAGTTCCCTCCCTTTTGAAATGAAACAACTTGAATAAATACGTTTAGATTTACACGCACCGAAGAAAACTCTAGCAGGAGAAGAATATTAGTTTTAAAAGCAACTAATTATTAATACAGTACTACTAAATAGAATCCTGAGATTTAGATAAAATAACAATGAGCTCAAATGACTATAGACGCAAAATATATAATGGAAAACCGCGATTGCGTCCGTCCTCCGGGGCGAATTTGAATTCTACTCCAGTAAAAGCGGTGAAAACAACACATCAAGTGTCGGTATACGTGATGTCTGCTTGTCAAAAATGGTTCGCATGAAAATCTAAATGCATACATACTTGTAAGATGTTGGTCTGTCTGCACGGATGGAAACCTCAGGTGGCGGAGTCTACATTGTGTGCACAGTTGTTGTTGTTAGTAGTAGTTCATCAGGCCTTTAAACAAAAGGGCACATGGTACATGATCAATGCTACATTACGAAATGCTACATTAAAAACTAAAACAAAAGGAACTTCCAAAACTACTTAAATGAAAAGGGTATATAAAACTGATTCTCAGAGGACAATTCCGGCCCGTTAATTTCGGTATAAATTCACCTCAACCCTTTACACTAAACACAGTCCCAGTAATGAAGACGCCAGAATTGTAGATGTGATCAGGGATGGGCACGGCATTGAGGTTTTTCTGCCCAATTGTGGGAAGGAGTTCTTAAAAATTAAAAAGGACCCTTTGTGGAACTTTGAAAATGAACGAACATTCAAGATGAAAGCAATAAACAAGTATGGAAATGTTATTATTATTATGGCTGTAGGTTTGGGAGAGCAGGTGAGGCTTTGGCGGGGAGGGCATTATGGGAGAGCTCTGCTTGTGAGCCCTCATACGTTGTCAAAGTGCCCCAACCCCATTCCTCCATTGAGCTTATTTTCATCATTATTACGTCATACCTTCGATTGCGGGTTACCCTCCAGATGATGGCCGCCACCTTCAGACCACCCAAAATGAAACCCAGAAATGCGATGGGTAGTATCACAACTAACCCTAGCCCTGAGGACTGAGCGCCTATTGGGTATACACAATAAGATAATGGTGTCTCAATCAAAATCAACATTGAGTCAACAATAATAAAAAACATAAAGTATAGACCTAAAGAATTCTACATAATTAATCAACTTTGTAATAAAGGCTACTTTCTAATTTTGATTTACATCTTAAATGAACGATCTCATGGAAAGCCAATTTTAGGCATTTTTCAGGCATATGAGCACAACACTGACATAATTATGTATACTGAAAAGTATACAGCAATCCTTCATCGATCTTGAACTCTTGGTGGCAGCAGATACCGCCATTATTGCGGTGGTACCTGGGTGGTACTGCGCTGCCTAGCGACGGGTTTAAGCGATTTGCAAAGTGAAAGTCCAATATCCCGCGACTGATCAAATGATCGCCGTGTAGCCCAAACCTTATACCAGTCGCTAGGCAGCGCAGTACCACCCAGGTACACCGCAGTAATGGAGGCATATCTGCTGCCACCAAGAGTTCAAGATCGGTGAAGGATTGCTGTATATAAGTCATTGACTTATATAACAAAGAGCTCATTGTGGCATAACAGTCAAAATGCAACAGTCAAATTAAACATGGTTATTACCATTAAAACAATTCAAGGCTTCATAGATTATTATACAAGCATTAGGTCATTTTTTTAGAATCGCGTTCACTTTTGCAAGGTGAAAGATACACAAGTGCAGATTAAAGTGCATGTAAAGATATTTCAGAATAATATGTTTACCACCTAAACAAACTTACGACGAAAGTGTACGAGCAACAATATGATTTATCAAAGATAGCAAGGTCAAAAGGCATTTCTAGTGTACTACAAACTGAAATGCTGCTTTCAACAACATTGGACGGCACAAGTTTAGATGAGACTAAGTGCAATTAAAATGTCTTTTGAGATAAGGTCTAAGGAAAGCATAGCAAATGAAGACATAAAACGATGTTAAAGGTAAGGATCAATTAGCTGCATTCATAAAACCACAGAGGGAGGACCAGATAAAACCAACCAGACCTTAATCTTTAAAGGGAAAAAAGCACAAGATATAAATCTATACAGTAGCAACGGTACAGGTGCACAATTGTAACACGCATTGTTTATATGATTTTGTAATTTTCTAGCTTAGTAGATATAACACTACTGAAAAAGACTTTAGACTTTATGCATGCACATTAATGACCACCATTATTATGAAAACAGATGATGTATTCACATATCAAAATTGACATCAGCAATTTACAGTTTGGTGTGCAAGTTAACAACTTGATTGATGACAATATACTTGACATCTGTGTACTTCAGAAAACCTTTAAAAAGAAGACTTGAAAGTGCCTTTCACAACTTACGAGAGGTATGTTTGCATCCCTGCCATTTTATTATCTTTTCAAAGCACTTACATATATTATAGCAACACAGAAATACTAGAAAAGGGGACACTGCAAAACCTGGGTCGACACCATGGGTGTTGTCATATAATTATATAGTGACCGAACAGAAATCTAAATAAACAATATATTGTGTTAACAAAACCAAAAATGCTATTGTTTTGGCAGAATTTTAAAACATTGTGTAGTTTTGAATCATTTTTTGTGTGTGTAGATATAGATGTGACAACAAAAATGGTGCAATTTTTTGCAGTGTAAAACGTTGTTCATAAACAGCAAAAAACACACAATTATAAAATCATATTTAACAGTTAAACAACTAAAACAATTAAATGGAAGAATATGACAGAATCCTTAAACCAAAAGCTATATACAATAACTAAATACAAATCAAGGCCTGACGCAGTCATGCATAGCTTTGTGATTTATTTCAAAATATCTAATACATTTTCCCAAACTCCCAGTTGTTGGTATTTTCTTATAGCTATTCACACACAAGATCATCAGAGTGATTACAAAATTGTCTTCATCACTGATAAAGTGGTTGACAGATATACTCACTTGTCTCACATAATGTGCCAGTGTATTCACCCGGGCAGCTGCATCTTGTCTCACCCCCTCCAAGGGGAAGGCATATCCCGCCATTCAAACATGTTACTTTCAGCCATTTGCCTGCCCTATCGGGGGTTAATTTGCACGTAATGATATGGTGTTCTTCTGCGGGCACGTTGCACGTGAAATCTGATCCCAAAATGGTATAAAACAAGATTTGTTATACTTTTGATGGGTCTGGTTTCTTACCCTTTTCACACTGATATCCGTACCATCCCGCTTCACAATGACAGTACGCATCACCCGACTCCTCCACGCAGCTTCCTCCGTTGTCGCAGGTCCAATATGTACATGCAGGCGGTGAATCTGCAGACCGAAAAATCATTAAAGTTCTCTATTGTACTAAACATATGTTTATTCAAACATTACCGCAAAGGTACATATTTGGGTTAATTTCCTCACTCCTGTATGACTTTGTTCTGCTTTTTATTCAAATAAACTGATTTCAAGCATACCAAGATGCACCATATTTTTACAAATATTCCTTTCGAAATGATTATGCAAGACCTAGGTTTGATCAGAACATAACATAAAAGTCCCTTCAAAACTGTTTTGTTGCAGGCCCTATTTTTGTTTTATTATTAGAATTTTAACCCCACAGGAAGACTCTCAAAAATTTGAACGCTTATTAAATACCATTTTAAAAACCTTTGTTGGAAATTTACTGATGACTGTGCTTCGTGTGCAGGGTGCACAAAGAAACACTTCAGTACAGAAAAACTGAAAATGCATGTTTTCATCAAAAATGCAAGCCTACCACCAAAATGACCTTCTTGACCTGCACTCTTAGTGTGGTTAATTCTCGACCTGTAATTGTGCCACACAATGACACAGGTTACACAGTTGGCATATCTACCTAGTAATCAAAATATCGTCTTATACAAACAAGCGTATGTATGAGGTACCAATGAGGTACCAATGAGGTACCAATGAGGTACCAATGAGGTACCAATGAGGTACCAATGAGGTACCAATGAGGTACCAATGAGGTACTCAAGGCACTTGAACAAACACAAACAATTTGAGACAGGTTTCTGAATTTTAAACCATGAAACCAATTTGTGTAGCACCTTATGGGTTTACAAGGTGCTGCGGCACATTCAGCAGACACTGTCAGAAACACAGGGGGAACCACTTCTCTTATGCGATAAGTGTGACTGGGATATTTTACACACGGGACCAACAGCTTTACGTCCCATCCGAAGGACAAAGTAATTTTCGTAAAGTATCTTGCTCAAGGACACGTATTAGCGCCAGAACTCAAACTCCACTCTCATCAGCTGATCATAAACACCAGAGCTTGAGTCAGGTGCTCTTACCACTCGGCCACGACGTGCCACAAGGTAACAATTACTTCTTAAAGGGACACGTTGCCTTCGGATTGGGCGCTTTGGGCTATAACAAGCGTTTGATGTGAAAAGAACACGGTCGGAAAGATGTTTTAAAAGTAGAATACAATGATCCACACAAACATTCCTCAAAACTGTGTGGTTTTCCTTTTATTCGTGAACTAACACGGTCCGTCATTTATGGGAGTCAAGATTTTGACTCCCATAAATGGCGGACGTGTTCTTACTAGTCTTATTTCCAGTCGTAAAATAGCCTTTTGTCAAGGCCTTCGTGGCTTGGAGCGATCCCAAGCGACTGAAATGGGAGACCACGCACGCGAGTGGCGAAGCTACGAGGGCCTTTTCCAACTTGTTTGCGGTTTCTAATGTTTTTCTTTATAATCTCGACTTTTGCTACCCGAAACGGTAGCAAAAGTCCAAACCAATCAGAAGTGCATAACGCACGTTTCATACTTCATGAATAATTCATTAAAAAAAAACGCAAACAAGTTGTAAAAGGCCCTCGTGGCTTCGCCATTCGGCTCGCGCGCGTGGTCTCCCGTTCAAGTCGCTCCACTGTTTACAAAGCTGTCCAAGCCACGATGGCCTTGACAAAAGGCTAGTCGTAAAACGATGATCAGAGTGCTGCTGTGATGTGCCGTGTCTAAGTCATCATCCCTCCTGTCCACAATAAACTTGGTATAAACAACATCGGTTGTTTCTCTCGGTTAGTCCCATGACAGTTTTCTTACCCTGATTGACGGGATTTCTTCTTTTTGGACACGTCTTAAATCTGTTTTTTATGGCGATCCATTTTGACATATGAACGGTGTAGGTGTTTACATACACGTACACACAAACCGAGCTACGCCGCGTATTCGCGGAATAACCGGCCACATATTCCGAAAATAGAATACATGCAACACAGGGAAGTGAACAGATCAGCCATATTACTCACCTCCCTGTACTGCATGGTGGCCCTGAAGGGACATCGCATATCGCATATGTGTGCGCACACGTTTATCGTCATGAAGTACGTATTTTTATGCGGCATATTTGCAAAGAATGAGGCCGCTAATGGATGGAAATAACAGCAGAACGTCGATTTCTTTTTATCACGAAATGGTTGCTGTTGTCCAATATGGTTGCTGTAACGTTTTCATGTCAAAATTGAATCGGTGTCACTCAAAGGTCCTTCCGTGTGTTGGTCACGAAACCCCCCCTTCTCTGGACAGGATCTCTTGGAAATCGGTAAAAAAAACTCATATCTGGATTCTTATTTGTGTTCCGAGTACATCCACCGACAGCACATGAGTTCAGGACGGTAAATTATCTCGTCTTAACTTGGTGAATGTCTTCGAATAATGAGATCATCATGCATAGTTACCGTGTAAACACACGACACCTCGCGACTTCCTGGTTTCCCGTCCCAACAAGTACGTCATCATTCGCTGGTTCACGCACGTATCCTATAGTGGGTTTGTGGTTACGCGTAAATGCAAGTGCTTTAGTATTGGACAAGCACAGTGCCTATGGAGAGAGCCATGGAAGCGCGCGAGTTGTTAAAAACCCCAAGAAAGGTTTAATTTTTTCGGTTAAAATTACGAAAAAAATATTGGTGTAAAACAATCCAATCTACAAATTCAGAATACTTAATAACATTACGTATGAGATTCAGAAATCTGTTTTATTTCTCAATTATCGTTGAAGCAGATCGGGGTTGTTTAAAGATGGTTGTTTAGAGTTTAAACATCTAGTTGTACTAAATTGTAAACATTTTCTTAAACAACTCCCTTTAAACAACTGGAGGTTGTTTAAAACAACTTTGGTTGTTTAAATGAGGTTGTTTAGTACGTACTAGCAGTACTTCATAAAAATTGTAATTTTAAAAGGCGAAATTACACTTAACAATTGTCACACAGAAACGTACTTGAGTTGGCAACTCTGCAAATTTATTTTCACAATAATTCTTTACATCCAAATGTTTTACGAGACATTGTGTGGTGGTTCTATTGGTCTAAATAATGTATAATGTGTGATCATGTATAGTTGCAGTAACTTTTTGACAGCCAATAACCAATCGTTTTCTATGGAATTATCGACTATTACACTGAAAGTCAAACAAACATTTTATGCTTCATGTCTGCTAAAACCATGGTTTTTACCTGTGTCAAACAGCAGTTTGTTCATCTACTACAGCCTTGAATAGCTCTAATTCCAAACGAGAAACTTTGGGTCCACAAATATGTGATTTTTTTTTTTTTTCCGCAATTTCCATACTGTAATTTCTGTACATTACCTTTGGGTCTGTAAATTAATTATTTTTTCCACAACCACATATTGTAATTTTTATAAGCATTTCAATATAATGTCTTTAAAATGATACATTTCCCTTTTCAGATAAAGTTCCATTTTAAGAAACAAATTCAGTCCTTCGGTCTTAAAAACACCCAAGTTTCCTAATATTAAAAAAGGTGTTCATTGTGATAATTGCTGAAAGAGAGTATCATCTTGAATAATAAGGCCTATAGAGAATAGACCAAGGTTTTTCATCTTTTTCTAGCCAAGGCATCTGTTTCACAGTTATTACCACATTGTTGTATTTCTTTTGTGAAGCTTTTTTTGCACTCAACTATTTGAAACATGAATTATTTTTTTTAAACCTTAATAAAGTTGCTGCTTTTGTCAACGCTTGGAATTCAATAGCCTGCCTTTTCCTGATAACAAACATCTGGGGAAGATGCGCCGATCATGCCATGATGTATTGTAAGGTTGTGATGACTGTGTCTTGTCGATAGTTCTCAAGTAATGTCATATCAGTCCCCTCCTGTAAAAATAATAATAATAATAATATTTAAAATTTATATTGCGCCCCTTACATACAAAATGATCAAAGGCGCAGACACATGTTAAAAAGCACAGAATGGAAGAAAACGACAAAGAAAAAAAGACTGATCACCAAGCCAGTGCCCAAACAAAAGTGAAAAATGTGAAAAAACATGTTGAAGAAATCTGACAAAATTAGGATATAATATGTGTTTGACTCATGTCTATATGTAATAGAGTCAAACTCCATATGTCAAGAAATATGGACATTAGAATGCCCAAACAAATAAAGTATCAAAACAGTGTACCTTTATTCTTTAACAGCTCCAAAAAGAGAGAATTTCTCCAGATTTCTTGTCCCAGCAAGTGCGAGGGCTAAGCATGCAGTTGGCATTCCAGTCTCTACACAGTGAGTGGGGCTAGCCTGCCAGTAACAAAATAAAGTAGGCTGAACGTTAAACAAATAACAAGAAACTCTCCAAGTCTGTCTTATGAAGTTATGTAAGCCATGAAAGATGAATGATCAGATCAAATAATACATCTTCTGAACTACAGCTAGGCCTACACAGTAACTATCTACAAACAACAAGTCTTCGCTGAACGGCTTCTGTCGGTTTGACTACATGTACACGTATTCGACATTGCAGTCGATAAGTATGCACACAGGACGTTTGTGTACACACAAGCCCTAAACTTTGTAACCTTTGACCCTTTGAATTTGAAGCGCAATGATTGTTCATACAATAATACAAAAATTGATTCTTGCAGCTGTAAATTATAAGCTGAAATTGTTAGGTAAGCAGATGACTTCGACGGCAGTGGTAGGCCCATGTATACAACAGTAATATTTCATTCATCCCCATAAAAAGCTCAGCCCAGGAGGCGGGGTGGTAAGTAGTACTGTATCCTCCCCTGTCCGGTTTTCGATGTAGTAACTAGTATGCCTTTTCTTTGAATTGAAAAAAAAATAAAATATTCCATAATCAACTGATGCCCTAATTACCTTCTTTTGTTTATAAGAAATATGCAAACATATATTAAAACGTGATGGACATTGAAACTTTCACACCACGCACCGATCTTCGATGACTTCAATAGCGTCCCATTTGTTTTGAGTTTGACCTGTTTTCGATGCAAACAAGAAAGTATGGTGTCCGGGTGAAGCCATACGTGGAAGAAACATCTGCAGTGACTACAAGTGTTCTGTGAGACTTAGTGTATGACTCTATAGCCAGCAGTTTTCTTCATTTTATTCAACATATTTTTTATTTAGTTTTAAAAATAACCATGGTATTTTTCCAAAACTAAAAAAAAATATAACAAAATAATAAATGTAAATAATTCTTGGCTTTCAAATCTTATTTTTATTTAGTTTTGTGTCTTTTTATGTTTCTTAACATTTATAATAAAGCATATAAATAAACAGTGATAATCGAATCACAAAGCTGATGTTTAAATTTTAATATTAATAACAATTTGTGTTACAAAAAACAAATTATCCAGACTATTAGAAAATGATATAGGCCCCTAAGGCACGTGGCTTCTTTAAGCCTCTGTATTTCTTCCCCCAGAATGCTCAACAGAATGTTCAGTCACATGATTTGATCATCGTGAATTGTGAATTGAAAAAGTGTTTGATGAAACTTTTTCGGTGGGAATTTTTTTTGTATGGCCCCGACAGTATGACATATTTTTGTACCTTGCAGAAATGCCTAAAATACCACAACTTTTTGCATTTACAAGTGCAACTAACCAGTGGAGCCTTTCATGTTTCTAAGTTTTGGTCAAATGAGAGGAGACTCTTTGCTTGGCAAGTCAGACCACAAAAATTGTATCTAGGGACTGTTTACATCGCGCGCAGAGAGGTAAAAGATTTGCCTCGATTTCAGGGACGCCCTGAATACAGGGCGTCCCACTACAGTGATCCTGTACTTTCGCCCACATTTTTAATTTATTTTTTACTCTAGTTTAAAGGACAACAAACCCGTAATGAAGAACGAAAGTGGAAAGTTCTTGTCAGATTTCTTGAAACAATAGATTTATGACATCAAATGTCGAATAACTTACCTCTAAATGTGTCAAAACCCCAATCTGCCAGGATTTCCAGAACTCGTTGTCCGCCGCCATGACATGAGATACAATCGGCGGGAAATACATCACGTGACGACGTTTGACGTAATTTTAAACAATGTTGTTTAAAACATAACTCATTCACTCTATTGCGTTTTAAACAGCGCGTGTTTAAATAATAAGAATTCTTTCTGAGCAACGTTGTTTAAAGTTTTAAACAATTCATTTTAAACAGCCCTATTTTAAACAGCGTTTTTACTGTGCATTACATGTTTGGAGTGTGAAACAATAACTAAGCAGGACCTTCCATTGTTTAGACAATATTTGTGCCTGGAAAAGTTTTTAAAAAGTGGGACCATGTGAGGATAACGAGTATATAAACTTCAAAAAAGACTTTAGCAAGGCCAGGAGTATGCAGTGACAAAGAGGCAACGGTGAAACACGGCCCGAGTTTTCAGCCAACTTCTTTGATGACCCAATGTATAATGTACCTTCAGACTCGCAACTATCACCAACGAAACCTTCTTGGCAAGTGCAGAACACATCGTCTAAGTCGATGTAGCACGTTCCTCCATTCAGACAGGGTTTCCACGAAGTGCATGGATCATTATATGTTGCTGTACGAAGAAAGCAACACACATAATGTATTAAAAAGCATCTGAGAAGACTTACCTAACAATGTTTGGTTTAGAAACAATCTTTGTTAAAAATAAATTAAAAAATATTTGTTTAGGAATAAATGTTCACAAATTTGTACTTACAAATGTGGCAGTATGTTCCTCTCCACCCTGCGGCGCACAGGCAGACTGTTTCACCATGGTCGTCATTACAGGTTCCACCATTGTGGCAGAATGTGTCGCTACATGTGATAAAATCCTCTAATAAAGGGAACAAACGTTATTGTCGGTTGTTGTAAACAAAAAACATCACACCCACACACACAACTGACAACACACACACACACCCACACATGTTTGGGAATCTCGTAAACCGAGGCCTTCTCTTTTTTCTCCCACTGTTTGGACTTTAGTTTTTTTGAACGACGTCCCCATTCGTTTTGTACACGGTGATCGAAAATATGTCAGACGTGATTTTAACATGAATAACGTAAAATGCTTTAATGATGATCTAAATGAGACTGATTGGAATTTTTTAAAGTCTCCAAATGATATTCATGATATATACAATACTTTCCTAGAGCATATACAAACATTGTATGACAAAAATTTCACTGTTCAAGAAATCAAATGCCGTTATGACAAATATAAGTCTCCATGGCTATCGGATGGTATTTATAATTCAATAAGAAGGACAAATTACCTGTATAAAATTTTTCTTAAAAACCCTACTTTACAAAATAAATCTTGTTATACTGTATACAAAAACAAGTTATATTCTTTAATTAGAATATCAAAGAAAAATTACTGGAGTAAAAAATTCAACCAAGAAAAAGGCAATGTGAAAGGTACATGGAAGCTCATCAATTCATTATTAAATAAGAACAGGCAAAAAGCAAACCCCTCGTATTTTATTCAGGACGAAATGAGAATAGATGATAACAAAGAAATTGCCGATTCATTTAATGATTACTTTGTCAACATTGGCACCAGGCTTGCCAGTAACCTCCCATTATGTAATACAGCGTTTGAATCTTTTCTGAATGCCAGATGTTCACATTCTCTTTTCTTGACGCCCATTACGCAAGAGGAAATAGTGGATATTCTTAACAAAATTCCTCATGGTAAAGCGTCAGGCTGTGACGGTTTAAATTCTTTTGTTATTAAACAGGCTAGTTACTCACTAGCGAAGCCATTAGCTGAGCTTTTCAATATGTCTTTAGCTTTAGGAATTTTCCTGACGGGCTAAAAATAGGCAAAGTTACACCAATACATAAAAAGGGCAAGAAGCATGATATTAACAATTATAGGCCCATAACAGTAGTATCTATTTTCTCAAAAACTTATGAAAAGTTAATATATTCTAGATTAAACTCTTTTATAAGCAAAAACAATATTCTGTCTGAATCACAATTTGGATTCAGAGAAAATCGCTCAACTGACCTAGCAATTACGTATGTAGTTAATAAATTATCACAAGCTATTGATGATTGGTACATCTCTGTTGGTATATTTTTGGACTTGTCCAAGGCTTTCGACACAGTTAATCATGAAATCTTGCTTCGTAAATTAGAACACTACGGTATCCGTGGAATAGCATTGGACTTGTTCAAAAGTTATAACTTATCAAATAGAAAACAATTTGTTTCGTATAATGCTGTCAATTCTATTGATCAACTTATTTCTTGTGGTGTTCCTCAAGGTTCTGTGTTGGGTCCCTTACTTTTTATTATTTACATCAATGACATTTGTAACTCATCTGATATTATTTCATTTTGCTTATTTGCAGATGACACAAGTTTATTATACAGTCATAATAATGTAGATGCCGCGATTCAGAACCTTAATTTGGAACTTCAAAAAATAAGTACTTGGCTTTTAGCCAATATGTTATGTATTAATGTCCTAAAATCTAATTATGTTATATTTTGTGCAAATCAATATAAATATACTCAATCTATTCCCTTAGTTCTAAATGGTATCAGTTTGAATCAAGTGAAAGTTACGAAATTCTTAGGTATATTATTATTAGATTGATGAACATTTAACTTGGAAATATCATATCAATGATGTATCAAGTAAATTATAAAAAAATGTGGCTATAATGAATCGTTTAAAGTTTTTCCTACCTAGTAATATTCTATTAACCATCTATAACTCTTTTGTTCTGCCGTATTTAAACTACTGCATTCTCATATGGGGTGGTTCTTCAACTCGGTGTGAGAGACTATTTACTCTACAAAAGCGGGCTGTTCGCATCATTTCTAATGCTGGTTATCGTGATCATTCAGCTCCAATTGTTTTTAAACAATTTAAACTTCCAAAATTAAATGATCTTTATTGCCTTAATTTAGGAAAATTTATGTATAAATACAACCATAATGCATTACCTTCTTGTTTTAACTCTTTCTTTACATTAACTTCAAATATTCATTCTTATGATACTCGAAGTACCCGTAAAAAAAAATCTGTATGTCCGTTTTAACAGAACATCATTGTTTAGAAATAGTCTTGTCCAATGTGGTACTACATATTGGAATAGTCTCAGCGATTCGTTAAAATCTTCACCTACTTTGTCAAATTTTGCAAAAAAAATTAAAGCACAGTTCTTTAATTCTTAGTTTTGAATGTAAAGTTATGATATATTTTCCGGATGATGTTTTGTCTTTGTACCTACATGTACATGTTTTTATGTAAGTCAGTGTTGTGATAGTCTGTTGGTGTGTTTGTTTGTTTGTTTGTTTCTTGTCTGTCCGTAGGTACGGGAACAAAAGCTTTTGCTTCACCCTATGCCTAACTGTTGTCCTGTCTGTGATTATTTATTCAACTTCCGTGTAAATTGTTATTGTTTTGTTATTTATCTCTGGTTTGTCATTATATACTCATTATCATGTATTGTAACTTTAACGATATACACAAATGTAACTTAATGCATGGCAGCATTGAAATAAATGTGAACGAATGAATGAAAGCGAAGCGAGGACATCCTCGCTCTGTCAAACACCCGGATCCCTTTTGTTAAAGTCCTCGGTTTCAACCTCGCTCACACACACCAACCATTTGAATGAATATGATTTTACTTCTTATTATGTTTTAAAACTTTACTTTACTCTTCTGAATTGTTTAAAAAGCATTGTTTGAGTGACTTGTTGTTTTTACAAGCAAAAGGTACACAAACTTCTGAGTAATGTCGTCGGGAAATAATCCAGTTTATCATCAATAAATGATAAAATGCCTTATACTCAGTGAGCATGTATAATTTCAGCGCCGTCCGACGTAGGCCTATTGCTTTTAGAGTTTTGTGTTTACATTGTCGGTGCGCATGTGCACTGTGTAACAGGGGACTTCGGAAAGGTGTTTTCTGGGTCAGAGATCGATTTTTGAGTTCACGGCCTAATGCTGTGTGTGCGTGTGAGTAGGTAACCACATTCAAACCGGGAACCTATAACAAAAGAGTACAATAGGTCCACGGTTGCTATCACAAAGGAAAGCATTGTGGTCCACGGTTGCTATCACAAAGAGTTGAACAAAGGAGGATCCACGATTGCAGGCTGTTACACACTTGTGTGTTCGCACGGATTGGCACTTGTGGGGTCCTGACAACAATGGAACAATGGACCCCACAAGGTCATTTCAATAGGAACAATTGGACCCCACAAGGGAATTCTTCAGAAAAGGGAATAATAGAACAACAATAGCAGTACCCCACAAACCGGATCTGTAAGGGTAGGTGTGTGTGTGTGTGTGTGTATTTGCAGCATTGACTGGTTTATGTGTTGCATTAATATTTCATTGTAAATATTATTGATCGGACGATGTTTGTAAGTTTTACTTTTATCCAATCAGCCTTTGCGGATTAGCGTGGGTTGTACATTTTTGCGGGAGATCCTCACTTTGTCACAGTCAACCAAAGTGTTGAGACATTAAATTGTTCCCCTCCACCAACCCCTTTCATCCCACCGTATATTTCATTGTATTTGTGCCGGTAATTCGCTATACCTAAGTTTGTGCACAGTGAATTGAATTGAACTGAAATGTTTACCTAATTACACCAAAAGTTTGGTCTTTCAGGAGGTGTCTTTGTTGTTTATTGGGCGGGAAGATGAGTCTTCCATGGCTGTCCTTGGGCGTGAAGAATGAATCTTCCATGGCTGCCCTTGATATAAAAAATTTAAATGTATAAAAACAAGTTGGGCGGGAAGAATGAGTCTTCCATGGCTGCCCTTGGGTGGGAAGAATGAGTCTTCCATGGCTGCCCTTGATATAGTTGGGCGGGAAGAATGGGCCTTCCCTGACTGCCCTTAATATAATTGGTATGATTTGGCGGGAAGAATGAGTCGTCCATGGCTGCCCTTGATATGATTGGTATGATTGGGCGGGAAGAATGAGTCTTCGATGGCTGTCCTTGTTAAAGTTGGGCGGGAAGAATGAGTCTTCCGTGGCTGCCTTTGATATGTTTAGGTGGGAAGGATGATTTTTCCATGGCTGCCGATGGGTCGGGAAGTTGAGTCTTTCTTGAATGCCCTTGGTATTATTGGTGGGAAGTTGAGTCTTCCTTTATATTGGTATTTTTATGAGGGAGGATGTTGATTTATGTTTATGTTTATAATGATGTGCCTCTCGGGGGGTGTGGCAAGTTTTCACGGTAAGGATAGCCACCAAACACATTTGTGGCGCTTTTGGGGTCATTAAGCCAGTTGTTTAATGTTGATATCCTAATTGTATTTTGTGATTTGTTTAGTTGCCATAGCGCTCCAGAGTTTCAAGAGGCTATGATTCCGATCACAGGTCACAGTGGTGGAAGCGCAACTATACTTTGAATAATAATAATATGTTAATAAGACATATTTACCGTAACTGGTTTGATTTGGTTTGGTTGTCTTTGTGTCCGGTTTGCCCAAAGTTCGGTATCCGGAATAATTGAATAAAAACAGTTTTCAAAGGCTGTTTATCCTTAGTTTCATTATGGAGTCTGAGTATAATGTTATATTAAACTACAATTTATCCGTGTTGTGAATACAGATATTTAGCTGTCGTCGTTTGAGTTCACATGTTGCATTGACATGAGTACTTTCAGTTCATCATAAATCATCGTGTGCCCAGAAGGCTCCATATGCCCTTCAGCAGGCACACAAAGTACCTCTTCAGTAATAATAATAATACTTTAAAAATAATCCTTTAGGCTTTGTGAGGCATATCACAATACATACAAAATAAACACATTAAGTAAAATAGCTAAAAATATGAAAACCAACCCCATCTCAATATACAGCATGGATTGAAATCAAATGAAAAAACTAACGAAAAAAAGAAAGGATAAAAAAGGCAAATAGAGAACATACAAAAAAAGGGCCACAAAAAACGAAGAAATAGAAATTGGACAGCAAACCAAGGAGCAACAGACAAAACAAAGGATGGTAACTGTAACTGTTCGTTACGCTCTTCTTCCATAGGCACACGACAAAGTGTAAACATAAAATTTTTCTGAAGTTAAAAGTTTAAAATGTGTTTTCCATACCACAGAATGGTCCATAGTAATGATTTTTGCAGATACAATATGTTCCATCCATTATAGTGTTATCATGGTAACAGGTTCCTCCATTCATACAAGTGACGCTGGCACACAGTGACGGTTCAAGTGTTTCTGTAAGAAAACAGTTATCACAATCAGTATACATGTATGCGCTGTGAATGATTAACACGCTATAGTTTACGCGCAGCAAATTATCAATAACATCAGAGCCGTTCGGTCAAATCCATTCATTTATTACAATAGTGATATTCATCCATGGGTTGAGTTCACTATTACAGGTCACCTTGACCCTTTTGTAAGCTTGCCAGCGGCAGTCCCCCATTGACATGTCCACACATACAAAAACATACATTGGACAAACCTACTGAAACACGTACAGAATTTCGCCTATGCATTTGTACACGAATGCTAAATTTAATAATATTATGTAGATAATGTCAGCAGTCAACATAACGTAATCTATCTATCATCAGGCTACTACAAATTCCAGCCCCAAACAGACTTAATTTGCCCTAAAAATTTAAAGTGCCTTCCAGTGAGGTGAAGATATCTGCGTCAGTTATTTTTGGGAGCCTCGGATCCAATGGATAAGGGGAGTAATTGGGTAAATGTTGAAAGAAAATCACAAATTGTTAAAGTACATCTGTTCAAAAAGTTGTGTGTTTTAATAAAATAGAAAAAATACATTTAGATCACTGATATTTCTTTTATTTTAAAATGCTAAGGATATTGACCCGGAAAGATTCTGACCAAAATGGCAAAATGTGAAAAAAATAACTTGGGTTGACATCCTATCATCACCATGTTCAAGAAGTTAGTGACGAATACGTCAAAAACAACAACAATTTTGCAGTCAAATCAGGTTTGCGGTAAAATTTTAAGGAATGAGCCCACAACCCTGATTAGAACTGACTCGACCTCCCATCTTAGATAGTGGAATGGTCCAGTCTAGAATATCAATGATAACTCGCTCCGGTCATTGTTAGTGGGAAAACAAAGACAAGCATAGGCCTACCAGGCGAGCTCATTATAGTGTTCATACACGTACTTACCTGTATAGCAATCTTCTCCAGTGAAACCGTCTTTACAACCACAACGCCATGTGACGGAATGTTCTTGCTCAATCACACGGCAGTGCCCAGTGTTAAGATCGCATAGGTATTCAGTAATACAGATATCAATGTATTCTGCATAAGAATAGACATGAATAATTGAAATAATAAATAAATATATAAATAAATAATTAAATAAATAAATAAATTTTACAGGCCGGGTACACTTTTCGTAACTGTCAAAGGACAATATCCTCACTTGGTGTATCCCAACATTTGCATAAAGAAATAAACCTGTGAAAATTTTGACTCAAATTTTCATCGAAGAAAAAATGAAAGAAAAAAAACTCTTGTTTAAGTATGTACTTTCAGATGCCTAAGAAAGGCAACATGTCTGAAGACATGATTCAAAGTCGAGGGTTGATTTAAAGTCGTGGGTTACTCTTTCTCTTAAACCACGTTACTTGAAAGGGGCCGGTTTAGTCGCTGAAGAGCTTCTTATACGGTATACAAAAAGCTATATTCGTCCAGTGCTCGAATACGAAGCCCCTGTTTGGAATGCTGGCGTTTCTCAGAAGCAGGTGGGCCGCCTCGAGAAGAACCAGAAGTGTGTCTGTCGCTGCATCCTCTCTAAGGATTATACGTCATATCCTAATGCTTTGGCCACTCTTCAACTGGACCCTTCTCCAGTCTCGAAGAGACCTAATCTGCTGCCAATTTGCAGAGACGGCCAGCACTTCTGTGAGATTTTCAGGGTGGTTCCCCGTGTCCGAGTACAACTCGACAATGCAATGCTCCGTATTTTTGACCGCGTGAGGGCGCTCTCAAAAATATTTCTATCACTTCCGGGGGTAAAGCGATTATCGTCTGCTCAGCTAGCTCTCTTAGCTCTGTGTTCAGTTTTAACATCGGCGTTCTGTCACTTCTGTGCGCGGTATAGTTTTTAGATGCCTCTAAGGTGGGTTGTAACGGCTCCTTTAAAGGTCTTATTGTCCGTGGTGTCTGGTGGTAATGTGTCGAGTCCAGTTTTTAACTGTCTGGGGGAAGTATTTGAAGCAGTCTTTGATGTTTGCGGAGAACAGTTTGGTAGGCCTTGCTGTGAATGTGATTGTGTCTGGATTGGCGTTTAACCGGTTGTAAATTTGGTAAATTTAAAAACTTTTCTGCCGGGATCGGGACGGCAGCCTGACCATGGTGGAGAGTCTTGCGTATTTATTGGAGAGATTTCTGTTTCAATTTGTAGTTTTACAAGACAAGGACAGGGCAGTACCCCCCCCCCCCCCCCCCCACACACACACAAAAGTGTGTAACAGCCTGCAATCGTGGACCCTCCTTTGTTCAACTCTTTGTGATAGCAACCGTGGACCACAATGCTTTCCTTTGTGATAGCAACCGTGGACCTATTGTCCTCTTTTGTTATAGGTCCCCGGTTTGAATGTGGTTACCTACTCACACACACACGATGTAGTTTAGGATCATCCAATATAGCTAGTTACATGGATGGACAGTCAGTGAACGTGATTCCTGTCGTTCACCTTTTTACAAGCTATGTTTTATTGCCAGAAGTTGATGCTCCTCTTCTGCAAGCTAACCAACGTTTGAGGTGAATAACTGATGCTGCAGTGGGGGTCATCAAGTTCTGGGATGTCTTTTTGTCACACGCCAATCCAGAAACAATCACATTCACAGCAAATGCAAGGCCTACATTACCAACTGTTCTCCGCAAACAAAGAGTAAGGACTGAAAGACTGGAACACATTACCACCAGACATCATATCCATCACGAACAATAAGACCTTTAAAGGAGCCGTTATAACCCACCTTAGAAGCATTTAAAAACTATACCTTGCACAGAACTTAGAAGTGATGACAGAACGCCGATGTTAAAACTGTACACAGAGCTGAGCAGACGATAATCGCTTATACCCCCGGAGGTGATAGAATTATTTTTGAGAGCGCCCTCACACGGTCAAAAATACGGCGCATTGCGTCACAGACCCAAGTTTGGCTCTTTCAAATGCAAGACGAACAGGTTTCGTAACAGCCCCTTGCCCTACGTACCTCACCAATTTGTTGAACACTTAAATTGCTTGCTTACCTATTATTGTTCTCTAATTCTGGTTTTTATTGTACATATATTCTTGATCCTTTTTTGCTATCCCATTTCTTTATTTTTTGCATTTCATCATCATCATGATGGTTTCTCTTTTTATTGTATAGGCTATTATATGTTTTTAACGATTGTAAATTATGTCGCAATTCAGCGGCTTGCTTCTATGACATTGTTAATAAATAAACCATACTAACTTCAAAGGGGTCGTTTCTAACAATGTTTTAGAATATCAAGAGCTCTTTATACCAAGTTTTTATCCTCATTGACCTTTGGAGTAATTACACCCTCCCTGTATACAATGGACTGTTCTTGTTAGCCGAGGAGCGTTGTAATTTCAATGGCGTACTAGAAAACAAAACTTTTTAAAAGAGAGATGTAGTAGTTTCGCTTTACTCTTGAATTAAATTTCTCGAAAAATAAATCCGATTATCACATTAACTTTTACCACGTCTTAAAATATTGCTAGGCTACTTACGGCATCTGCTGCCAGTGAAATCTTCAGGGCAGAAACACACTGGGCTCCCTTTAATGTTGAAGCAAGTACCCCGCTCGCAGTAATCATAATAACACAGATCAGCTGGAACGGACGCTAAAATAGCATATTGAGGGAAAAGGTAGATCAATGAGAATAATTATAATTATAACAATAACAATAATAATTAAAACTTATAAAGCGCACGACCCACATAAGTGATCATGGCGCTAACACAGACGAGAACATGTTCATGGGTCATTCCGTGTCAAATCACCTAAAATTCTGAAAAGTTGGGCAGGCTCCGTTTACACTTCGTTAGTGTACAAACTATGCCTGCAGGAAGTCCAGGCTCTGTCAGCTCTTTTGTAAACAAGTGATTTCACCAAAACTGCATACACAACAATAACCTTAAATTAGTCATATTCATTATTTGTTTTTACATGAAGGAGTAGAGAGTCAATTTTTTATAAATTTCTCACACAAGTAGACTGGAAACGAAGTATTATTGGGAAAAATTGGGAAATCTGTCAGTAATGTCCCACATTGTCAAATAACCACTTCAAAAAAGGAATTTGTTTGCATTTTTACAGCCGGACCCACATTCAGACCCCTGCCAATTGCCAATCAAAGATGTGATTGGTCTATCCTTATATCTGGTCACACATATACACCTAGTTTATAACCAAATGTAATACAAAAGCAATCGGACATTTCACTTAGGCACTAGGGGGTCTCAAAAATGACGAAAAAACATTCCGCGGGCTAAAATGTCAGTTTTTAAAGACCTATGCCTTGATATAAAAATGTTCTATGCTACTTTTGACAGTAGATTCTAGTTGATGGGGTACCAGGTACCCTGTATATTAATTTGAAGTTACATATCGTATCTCAATTTGTAGATAGGCTAATAGGCCTCTAAAAATGCCCAAAACACAAAAAGTAAATTTGAAGGGGCGGGGCTTAAATTTTTAGGGGGTCATATCTCAGAAATTTCAAGGAGTAGGATTTTAAAATTTGGTGTGTGTTCATGGCACCCATAGGGGAATGTTTGAAAAAAATAAATCAAAATCTGAGACGGAGCCTGCCGACCCATCAGGTGAGTTGACACGGAATTACCCTCAGAAATAATCATTTAAATAAAACAGGGGAAAACAAAACATTAGGGGGCCTAGTCAGACGATTGACAAGATGAGCTTTAAGGGTGCTTTTTAGTTGGGTTAGGGAAACACATGTTTTTTTTATACTTGTGATGGTTATTTACTCCATAGGCATGGCGCAGCAGAAACAGATCGGTCTCCCCGTGACTGATTGGATATGGGCTCAAAATGTTGTAAAAGCGGAACTGTAGATTATAATTGTATTAATACAATACACACTACGTCATCCCCAAAGGTTCATCCCTCCCTTCATCCCAGGCAAGAAGTTTCACCCTAGTAAAAAATGTACACCCACATATAAACTTGTGCCTCCTAAAATTTTACGGCGCTGTGCCCCCATAACTTGTTTAGGTTTCCACTTTCGTCAAGATAGAGTCCGTGTATTGGCGTTATTTCATTCCTATTATCTTCATAGTCCTTATATAGGCTAGGCGTACTCATTCGGTTGTCACTTGGTTAATTTTGGGTCGTTTAAAAAATGATAACCTTATGCTTAACTTAGCTATTCATGTGTTTTACTTTTGATGGGCTGTGTTTTTGTGGAGTGTCGTGGCCGAGTGGTTAAGAGCACCGAACTCAGCTCTTGTGTTTCTGTTCAGCAGAGTGTGGGTTCGAGTCCCGGTCGTGACACTTGTGTCCCTGAGCAAGACACTTAACTATAACTATAATTCTCCACCCAGGGGTAAAATGGGTACCTGTGAGGGCAGAGATGGTTCTTGTGATTGATTTAGCTTAGTAGCGCATATATTGCAGCACAGGCTGCATACTCCCCAGGGAGCTGAGATGGTTTAAGGAATGAAATAAATGGCCCAGTGACCAGGGGTAATAATGTTAAGAAGCGCTTTGAGACGCCCTTGGGTGTGATAAAGCGCGATATAAATCCATATTATTATTATTATTATTATTATTAGACATTGCTTTAAAAAGAGTGATTTTTGTAAATGCTCACATTATTGTGCTTAAATTCGGTTGCTACGTAATGTTTGTAGGATTAGTTGGTACAAGCGACGTCCAGAAACCTGTTGGTTTATTACCCATTGGTGCACGGCAAAAAACTGGGGGTGTCAAAATTACACCATGGGTGTTGTCATAATATAATTAAAGGGGGATACAAGAAGAAGAAAAAATTACATCATATATAGGCAACTGCAGAGAGACTGTCCGTCTGAGTAGGGAGAAATTGTGAATAAGGCGCATAAAGACCACTCAGCCCCAAGGTTTGAGCATCCAAGAAGGAAATGACTAATAACCTTTTGTCTTTGCCTTCTCCCTTTCCCCCACAGATATCCATATTTTGAGTCTGCCGTATTAACTACTTATTTACTTTTCTTCCAACCTTCCATTTTGTCCTTTGTGTTTCAAACTTCTTGTGGTCAAGCCATCCCCTTCCCTCCAAACCCCCACCCCCCCTTTGTCTCCATAATCCCTGCTTACCCCCTGCTTTTTCTGAATGGTTTATGCTTTTCTCTCTCCACTCTCTCTATTCATGTATTTCCACTTGACTGCTCTTGTCACCCCTGTATGCATGTGTGTTGTCTTGTCATTTAGCCTTCGAGAAAGACTCTGCTAGGGTTGAAACGTCAGGCCACTAACTAATGTTTTGCATTTATAGTACAGGTCCTTTTGGATGGTAGGCCTAAGCAGTTTCTTTGCAACAGCTAATTCTATTTTCTCATCATAGTTAAAATAACACTAATTTCTCCCAACACAATTACTTTGGTGTTTTGTTAACACCCTATGGTGTAAATTTAGATAATTTTTTATAAATAATTTGTTTTGTTGGTATTTGTATGTGTCGACACCCATGGTTTTGAATTTAACACCCCAGTTTTTGCAGTGTGGTTATTCAGTAGTTCAAATGTTTCGCAGTACACGCGACGTCTGGAAACATCTCGTTGGTTACCCATTATCGGTTTTTCCATTCATTTATTTGTGTTAACGATTTCACAGGAAATACAAATAGTTTATCATGTACGACATTTGTCGGAGATTTCGCGGTTTTAAAACAATCAATGGAGATACATTAATAATTTTTGTTATTCTCAGACGACCCCCAGTAAGATGAACAAATTAACTGATTGACTCTTGACACAGCTCAAACTGTTTTTATTACCAAACAGACACTGGTCAATCACCAGTTTAGCAAAATCAGATGGTACCTGAAAGAGGACATATTATTGTACTTAGATGTGGCGTTGTACATTGCAAATAGATGCTACTAAAGCCACTCACACAAAACTATATCTCTCATTGTCCTAATGTGATATCAAAAACACAACATTTTTACACAAAATTGAGACATTAAAATAAAATAGCACGTTAGTATTATCATATAAAGCACCAACTAATACTTTCTAATAGCATTTTACTTTTAAACTGCATATTAGAAAATGTTGAGTAAAATGTGCTTACAAATGAATCGAACAATGTTTTAAAACATTTCGTTCAGTTCTTTTATGGATTTTGAAATAATTTGGAATGATGTTTTTATTACATTGGGAGCTATTGAAATTAGTGTTACATGTAATCATTTGATTTGCTCATAAAGATAACATAAGGGCCTTCCTTTTATTTTTTTAGTGTCAAACGTTCCTGTTAATTATTAAACTATACCTTTTGTAATTCCAATCAAACGTCAATTATGTTTTAGAGTTTTTTATTTTGTAAAAGGATGTGTTTGGTCATTCCATTTCTCACTTACTTACCTATTTTAGACGGTTTCGTTGTACTGCAAATCACTGGCCAGGTGCAGCTGAAGCAAAGTAAGACTCCAAGCACCAATGCCACCGCACTGCGAAACATTCTCGCCGACACCTTTACGACCCACCAATGTTATGATGCAGTCTGCCTTGCAGAAAATTGCTAAGTCTGCTGATTAACAATGTGTTGGTATGATGTTCAGGAGGATTGAATTTTAGGTGTTTCATAGTCTGCTGTTCAGAGTGTTTGTGAACGGACTCTCTCTACCTCCAAAGTTTATACCAGTCGTACCGGCAGGTTTTGACAAGCCATCGCGATGCATCGATGCATCGATTATTATTATTATTTTTATTTTTTTTATGAGATATCGCCTAACTCACAAGGCCACGGACGGCCACTCAAGGTGAGGGCTACACATAACTGATTTGGGCTATCAACCCAAATCAATTGACACCAGGGGCACGTTGCCTCCTGCTCCTGGGGCTGAAACAGGGTTACCCCCTTCACAGTCCTTAAGGATGTAGGCATGGGTATCATCCACTAGGAGCCTGTCTGGTAGAGCAGAATGCACTACCTTCCCAACTTTTTCGAAGCAATTATGGTTAAGTGCCTTGCTCAAGGGCACAAGTGTCATGACCGGGTATCGAACCCACACTCTGCTGCTGAAAACATCAGAGCTTAGGTCCGGTGACCTAGACCGCTCGGCCACGACACGCCACATCGATGCATCGGTGCGCGATGCATCGGTTCGACACACAATAAAAGTACTACAGATTGGCCTTCTTGTATTAAAGGCACAATTCCTCGAAAATGTTTCCCTAGGCCTATATGCTAAAGAGGGGGCTAAAGAGGCAAGGGTCTGTGCTGAAGGGATCCCCTTGCCCCAGTCCACGCTTGTTACATCACTGGGGTTTTGACTTAAAGGTATGGACTGCTGTACGATATACAGCCTTTTACCGGGGAAACCTTTCAAGGATTTGGGGGACATCTTTGAGAAATGTTCTTATTATTATACAAGGCGAATAATGTTGATCCTTGAGTAAAATTACACAAACTTGTAAACTATGGCACGCCAAAGCGGAATTTATTCAACCCTGCACGGAAACTGCGGCAACATTAAACAAAATATCGCAACATTAAAATGAACAACTCAAGATTAAAAAAAATATTCAACAATTTTACAAGTTTGTGTCAACAGCAATATTTATTGTCCAACATTTACAAAAACTTGTCAACATTTTAAAAAACATATGCATCAACGTGCGGAATTCATTCAACCCTGGACGGCAGCTGCAACATTTCAAAATATACACCACAACATTTAAAACAAACATTCAACAACTTTATAAGCTGTTTCAATAGTAACATTAACCGTTCAACATAACAAACAAAAATGAGGCAATTAGTTCTTTCAAAAACATATGTCAACGCGGAAAAAACATGTGTCAACATTGAAAACAAAATATGCGCAACCCCGGGGGAAAAACATTTGTCAAAATTAAAAATATATATATTTGTTTTGATTAGGCTAATTAACTAGAAAGTAATGTCAACATTGCCAAAACTACCTTCTACTTGTTGACAAATATAATTTTGTGCCAACCCATCCTGCTACAAAATACACCTAAAAATACGTGTTAACATTTCGTCCAAAAATATGTGTCAACCCTAGGCCTACCCGATGAAAAATATATGCCAACATTCACGTGACCGCCGTGACGGAGTACATGCGTGAAGTATGCTGCGCTGCACCCGGCAGTCAACGTGCGTTCACGTTTCCATGGTGAGAATCAGCAATAAAATCCAGAAATAACTCCACTGTTTTCCATTTTATTAAACGCTAAACCTGCAAAATTATCTCATTTTTGACGTACCAAGATTAGAAGTTGAACATGGCGGTATCTCAATTCCGGTTGTCTCTGCGCAAGCGCAATCGTACAAGCAGCTGTATAGTCTGGATACCAGACCTGACGTATCTGAATACGGTCGACGAAACGAAGATTTTGAGTCGACATCGTAAGGGAATTTTTGGAAACAGACTAAAGCTGCTGCAACCTCATTCCGCCGAGGTAATCGAACTCGTTGGTCCGTGAATCTTGATCTTTTTTACAATTGTTGTCATGTTTTTTTCACATAAATGTTGAAATGTATTTTCAAGGGAATGTTGACATATATTTTCCAAAATGTTGGCATATATTGTTTACATGGTTGACACATTTTGTTACAACAATGTTGACAAATGTTTTTTTGAAATGTTGACATGTATTTTTACGTGAATGTTGACAGGTATTTTTACAAAATGTTGATATTTATTTTATGCGGGTTGAAGCATATTTTGTAACAATGTTGACCCATGTTTTTCATCACGTTGACACAATTTAAATTTGTTGCCACTAATTTTGTTAAATGTTGAACAGTGTAAATACTACTGTTGACGTACATTGCAAAGTAGTTGAGGTTGTTGTTATGTTGTGATATATATTTTTTATGTTGCCGCAGTTTCCGTGCAGGGTTGAATAAATTCCGCTTTGGCGTGCCATAGTAAACATTGATCACGGTACAGTCATCTTGGTTTTCTTCCATGTATCACAAGCCCTCAACGTGGTGCTGGTATAAGAGACAGAACAGTCTTGGTTTTTGTTGTTGTGTTATTTCATAATGGTAATGTTCTACTTCTGGTGGTAATACTGTTTTCTAATGGGCATAAAGTTGTTGAAAAATTAGTTCAGACGTTCAGTTCAGTTCAGCTGTGCATTTATTTTCACACGCAGTGGAATCGGTAACACTTAACTCACCTATTACAAAACCTAATAAGTGGGTTGACTTTCCACGAACCATTTAAAAACAAAAGAATACAATAGTGATTTACACAAAAATAAAAATAATAATTATGTACACTGAATAAAAGTCAGGCCAGCTGACAAGGTTTCCCGGTAATTTCAGCAAAAACTAAGACGATTCTGTTTCATTAACACACATTCGAATTTACGCATGTTTCCCTATTTCATTCCTATAGCTTTGGGTTCTCGTGAGCTATTTTCTCATTTATTTTCACTTTCATGCACATATATCTTTTTCTCATTCGGGTTCGTTTCAGTAATTGTATATTTAACTCATAGTGAAAAAGAAGGTGCACTGGTTTTGAACTTGGAATTCTGGACTGTTTTATTGTTGTTGATATACCCGTGGTTCTATACAGAGAAAAGACAAATTAACCCCAATCAATTATACATATTGGGCATGTAACAATAATCATCTATTATGCTGCAGTCAGTCCGCAGCGACTATGGGCGGCCATTGGGGCAAAAAAGACAAAAAAAAAAAAAAAATAATAATAATAAAAAAAATTAAGTTTAGGCCCTAAGAAAAATAAATTAATTAACACGCAAATATATTTTAATTTAAAAACAAAAGCATGAAACACAAAATTAACTTTAAAAAACAGATAAAAAGACAAACTTTAAAATAAAAACAAAATTTTTAAATAAAAGAAATTACACAAAAAATAATTAAATTCGAGAAAAACAAAACTGCTTGAAAAAATAATGAAACACAAGTTATAAATATATTATTTTTTCAAATTGGCCAATTTTTTTTCAATATTAATCAGCAAGATAAAACATGAAACAACACACAAAAATTATCTTAAAAGTTTTCAAATTTACAAAATTAGGATTTAAAAAAAACTGTAAATCAAATATTACTGACTAAATAAAAAGAAAAGCCTCTCATAAAGAATTATCAGTAAAAACTAACAAGAAGAGACTTTATTAATAAAACAGTAAAGAACGCAAATCATACAAAGCGAAATACGGAAACACAAAATGAAAACAGGACACAGGATTAAACAATACTTCGCGCGTCGTACATATAACGGCAAAATATAGGTTTTCTCGGTCAATTTCGGCAAATGAGCAGCCAATTTAACCACGACGCTATTCTATTTCGCGCGAAATCGAATGCTACTGAAAAGGGTCATTCGATTTCGTTTTATGACTAGTCAAATGTTCTGTTGTGTCATTCGATTTAACAAAATAATCTTTCAATTTAACAATTCAACAAAGCAGCATTCAAATTCGCAGGAACTTTTTGAGGCGTGTGTTTAGTCATTCAAATTCATTTATGGGCAGTCATTTCGGGAATTTGTACAATCTAAAAAACGCTCTGTTAAACTTTTGTTTCCTTTCGAATGTTAAGGGCATAAATAGGGTTAACTTATTGGCACTAGTTTAACACGCATATTTCTAGAAATGGCAGCTCGTGGTCCCTACTCCTCATTCAACAGCACGGAGATGGCACACTCTGCATTCGAGGCTGCAGTTAAACGCATCCTTGGGTTACCTGAGTGGCAACAACGTGTCGGAGACAGACAGGCTGGCCAACAAGCAGGAATGAACATGCAGCAGTGGAGGTGCAATCTCCTTCAACAAGCAGCCATTCAGAGCGTTGATGCCATCACCCAAGTGAAGTGCATGCAGTGGTACAACCATACCCAAACGTATATGCCAAGATGTCTGGCACGCCAACAGATTGATGGTTGAGGAAGAAACAACATCAACAATGAAACCAAAAATTAAAAAATTAAAACATAAAGAAACAACCCAATCAGACACAAAAACAAATTAGGTTTCGGTCAGTTAACCAAAGATCCCCCCAAAAAATAAAAAATAAAAAATAAAATAAAGAAGAAAACAAAGAAGAAGAAAAAAACCCTCAAGGGCCCCATGTAAAGTGTACTGGAAACATAGGCCTAACTAAAGAAAATAAGGTTTGCCTGAATTAAAGTGAATTAAAGTTTATCTGTTTATTTGTATTTCTTAAGTCGTACTTATTTGAATTCTCATTTAGCGAAATTGATTGGCTCTTTACGAAATTGAAAAAAATAAATCAGTAAAAAACTCCAGTCGAACCAGCTTTGCTAAATTGAATGATGATTTAGTGTCACGAAAAAGAATGACGATATGCTAAATTGAACACAGTGCTAAAGGAATTGGAATGCCTCAAAACTAAATTGAATGGCCGAATTCTGAATTTGAAACGCAGTAACAACTGGAGAGGCAAAATAGCTTTAATTCGAATGCACGAAAATGAAATCGGCTGCTCATTTGCCGAATTTGACCGAGAAAACCTATACATTAACAACTCGGAAATTTAACGAACAACTCAGAAAATAAATGTATCTCAGAAATAAACGATTTTGGGTTGAACAAAGAAAAATTGACTAGAGCGGGACTTGAACCAACGACCTCCGGCCCAACGTGCCGGCGCTCTACCAACTGAGCCATCCAGCCCCACGTTGGCGGTCTCCCCATTTTGTCAGTTGGTAGAGCGCCGGCACGTTGGGCCGGAGGTCGTTGGTTCAAGTCCCGCTCTAGTCAATTTTTCTTTGTTCAACCCAAAATCATTTAAACATTTACCCAGTCAGTTTCCCTTGTGTCAGTAGGTTTTCTGTTGCTAATACAAAGCTATTAAAAACGTAGTAAAGAGGTCGCGATTAATCCAGTACTGTATGTGTTATGAGTGTACATGTACATCCGGGCCAGTTCACACAACCCGTCTCGACCAATCAGAATGCAGGAATTACATGTGCGATCATGGCGGCTTTTTTATGGGACGACGTTTTGGACTACCGTCAGCATTTTTTGCGCCCTGACTGGACTACAACAAATTATGACAGAAACTAACTAGTTTCTGACAGAGTATGACATTTTCTATTCATCCATGTAAGTATTGGCGTGTGGGAGAATGTGTAAGAGAGAAATATTGTGATGTAATTGTGTTCGTTTCATTTCGTTTTGAAGCAAAATTTGACGATCAAAATACACCACTAAAATGTCAGTGAAGTAAATTATTTTCAAAGCAAAATGGATGATATATCCTCCCCTGTCCGGTTTTCGATGTAGTATGCCTTTTTCTTTGAATTGAAAAAAAATTAAAATATTCCATAATCAACTGATGCCCTAATTACCTTCCTTTGTTTATAAGAAATATGCAAACATATATTAAAACGTGATGGACATTGAAACTTTCACACCACGCACCGATCTTCGATGACTTCAATAGCGTCCCATTTGTTTTGAGTTTGACCTGTTTTCGATGCAAACAAGAAAGTATGGTGTCCGGGTGAAGCCATACGTAGAAGAAACATCTGCAGTGACTACAAGTGTTCTGTGAGACTTAGTGTATGACTCTATAGCCAGCAGTTTTCTTCATTTTATTCAACATATTTTTTATTTAGTTTTAAAAATAACCATGGTATTTTAAAAAAACTAAAAAAAAAAAAAAAAAAAAAAAGTAAATAATTCTTGGCTTTCAAATCTTATTTTTATTTAGTTTTGTGTCTTTTTATGTTTCTTAACATTTATAATAAAGCATATACATAAACAGTGATAATCGAATCACAAAGCTGATGTTTAAATTTTAATATTAATAACAAAAATGATAGAGTGTTACAAAAAAAAAAAATCCAGACTATTAGAAAATGATATAAGGCACGTGGCTTCTTTAAGCCTCTGTATTTTTTTCCCCAGAATGCTCAGCAGAATGATCAGTCACATGATTTGATCATCGTGAATTGTGAATTGAAAAAGTGTTTGATGAAACTTTTTCGGTGGGAATTTTTTTTTTAATGGCCCCGACAGTATGACTTATTTTTGTACCTTGCAGAAATGCCTAAATACCACAACTTTTTGCATTTACAAGTGCAACTAACCAGTGGAGCCTTACATGTTTCTAAGTTTTGGTCAAATGAGAGGAGACTCTTTGCTTGGCAAGTCAAACCACAAAAATTGTATCTAGGGACTGTTTACATCGCGCGCAGAGAGGTAAAAGATTTGCATCGATTTCAGGGACCCCCTGAATACAGGGCGTCCTACGATACTCCTAATCTTCCACGAACGGGTTCCAGCTCATTAAATATTCAAAGAGAGGTCACGCACGTCCGAGCCATGCATACAGCGCAAAGAAAAGGAACGGATTTTGTGTGCGCTGCGGACTGACTGGCAATGATTTATAGGTCCTCAGGTTTAATAATAGACGTACATGTATTGGCAACACGGTTTACATGTAAACAAATCAAACGTGAATTACATGGAATAATAAATCTCCTAAGAATCACCTTTGACAATAACTAAAACAATACTCACTGTTTTGATGTACGCACGGGGCAGTGATTATTATGGGAAATGATTCGAAGATTAGTTTAAACTGGATATTTAGGAATTATTGAGGAATTTCCGTGGTTAAATTGGAATTATGACTTATAAAATGGCGATTGTAATGATTATGGAAACATTGGACAGTTTGATACGGGAGAGGGCGCTACTACAAAAACCTGTCTTGAGGTGCTTTCGATCGTACACATAGACATTTTCATAATTCTTCAGTTGAAATTCTACTTACACTTGATGAAATTGAATGTTTGACCAGCCTGTTGCATGCTGTTGGCTTTTTTGAAATGATCATTGCGACCCAATGAACTTGAACGCTCTTGTTCAACAAGTGATCGTGTAAACTTGAGAAATTGAATTACCCCTTTTGACTGATGGAAACTAAATTGAATGAGACGGGTGTTAAATTCAAAGAAGTTTTGTTTAAATGCAAGCCGGGAAACCATGTAATAACATTAATATGAAATTATTAACTTGTCATCTTTACTTTTAAAAAAATTATTTATAGAAAAATAACATTATGTGACATTACCCTTGTGAATGATTTGAGCATATTTTGAATTCCAAAGTATGAACTTCTTCATTCTTTGTACAAACAAGTTTTTAAATGTTCATTTCAGTTCAGGTACAGATTTATTTCCATATTTCTATGTAGAAAAACGATAAGTACCTGTAATTATGGAGTAAAGCAAAACAAAATAACAATAAGTAGCAATACGCAGGATAATGTAATAAATAGAGTATGGGGTTGTTTTGATAAGCCGAAGCTTGTAGAAAACAGCCAGACACATACAAACAAACAAACAAACAAACAAACGAAAAACAAGCAGACAGACACGAAAACAGAAGGACAGAAAAACACTGGAAAAAAACAGCTATACTGACACAAGATACATAATGTGATTCAGACGGATAATGCAACGAATTCATAATTAGCAAAAGACTGGCAGAACAGTTCAAGCAGAAGCAATACAAAATAATTAGGTATTAAGAAGTAAACGTGGTCGAATTACTTAGGAGGGGAAGCTAAGGGATAGATGGAGGAACAAAGCCGATGACATTCAAGAAGCAACAGTCATCAGCCTTCCAGAAGTTTATACCCAGGCGCACATACCAGTTGCTGCAAATGACATCATTACAAACGATGACTTAAAGAAATGGCCATATCTACATCGAGTTGAATTACCATCCATAGATGCAGAAGTGGGACTGTTAATTGGGAACAATGTCCCAAAAGCAGCAGAACCACTTGAAGTTATTAACAGTGAAAATGGTGGCCCTTTCGCTTGTCGATCAGTCCTTGGTTGGCAGGTTTATGGGTCAACAAAGAATCAAGACCATAAAAGGGTCATCTCCCACAGAGTGAAAGTTAAAGCCAGAGATGATGTTGATGAAAAGTTGGAGAAACTTTTCAACTGCGACTTCAATGAAAGGCTCATTGATGATAAGCCGGAGAAATCAAAGGAGGATTTTCTTTTCACAGAGAAGGTGGAAAATTCTATCAGAGTCGTTGATGGTCATTATGAGATTGCACTTCCACTGAAACATGAAGAAGTTAAAATGCCAAATAACAGACTACAGGCAGAGCAGAGAGCAGCCCATTTACAAAGAAAATTTCTGAGACAGCCACAACTTCAGAGTGAGTACACCAGCTACATGAAGTCCATGTTAAACAAGGGCCATATGGAGAAAGTTCCTGAAGAGGAGACAAAGAGGGATGATGGGAGATTGTGGTATCTTCCTCATCACGGTGTGGTGCATCCACAGAAAAACAAGTTAAGGATGGTGTATGACTGCGCAGCCAGCTACAAAGGTACGTGTCTCCCTCAATAAACAGTTGCTACAGGGGCCGGATTTAACTAATAGCTTGTTTGGTGTGTTGACAAGATTTAGGCAGGATAAGGTTGCCATTATGGCTGATATTGAGGGAATGTTTTCCCAAGTCCTTGTGCCAAGAGAGGACAGAGACCTGCTAAGACTGTTGTGGTGGAAAGATGGTGATGTAAAGAAACAATTGACAGATTACCGCATGAAAGTACATGTTTTTGGCGCGGTTTCTTCTCCTTCATGTGCAAACTACGCCTTGAAGAGAACAGCAGATGACCAGGCAGAAAACTTTGGCAAAGAAGTAGCCAACATAATTCATCGTAATTTCTACGTCGATGACTGTTTGTGTTCAGCACCCACAGTGTCAGAGGCAGTGAAGCTGATGGAAGATTTGACTGAAGTTTGTAGAAGAGGAGGTTTCCATCTAACCAAGTGGGTGAGTAATGAAAGGAAAGTTTTGGAGAATATTCCAGAAGATGAACTGGCAAAAGGTGTTAAAGATTTGAACATCGATAATGAGAAGTTGCCCACCGAGAGAGCGCTTGGTATGATGTGGTCCATAGAAGAAGATGAGTTTGGATTCAGGATTGAGATGAAAGACAGACCCCCAACAAGAAGAGGTATTCTATCCATGGTCAGTTCTGTCTATGATCCCATCGGATGTGTCTCTCCAGCGGTGCTCCCAGCTAAACAGCTTCTGCAAACCATGTGCCGATTAAAGTTAGGATGGGATGACAAAATTCCACCGAAATTGGAAGAGAAGTGGCAGAGTTGGCAGAAAGAAATGCCAAAGCTAGCAGAATTCAAGATGGAAAGGTGCATGAAGCCAGAAGGGTTTGAGGATGAGCGACTCAAGTCAGTGACCGCTCATCACTTTGCTGATGCTAGTGAGTCAGGCTATGGCACTGTTTCGTATTTGAGATTGGAGAATGATGTGGGTGAGATTAAGTGCTCATTCCTGATGAGTAAAGTCACGAGTGGCCCCACTCAAGCAAGTAACAATCCCAAGAATGGAGTTGACAGCTGCAACAGTAGCAGTTCGAGTTGATCATATGATCAAAAGGGAGCTTGCAATTAAAGTGGATGACACCTACTTTTGGACTGATAGTACGTCAGTGCTATGGTATATCAACAGCGGAACAACACGCTTTAAGACATTTGTAGCTAACAGATTAGCAGTTATTCTTGATGGTTCCAGCCCAACTCAGTGGCGTCACATTGAGTCGGCACTTAATCCTGCTGATGTTTGCTCAAGAGGGAGAAAGCCAGAGCAATTTCTTCAGATGGAAGAGTGGAAGGATGGCCCAAAGTTTCTACTTCAGCAGGAAGATGAATGGCCCTCAAGACCAGAGCTTAATAAGTTTGATGCACCACAAGATCCAGAAGTAAAAAAAGTTGTTCTTGCAAGTACTCTCAGACCCAGTGACACAGAGAGAAGTGGTGTTGACAAAGTCATTCTGCACTACTCAGACTGGTTCAGATTGAAAAAGGCAGTTTGCTGGATACTAAGATTTGGGAGATGGATGAAGGTAAAGCGCAAGTTGCGCAAACTCCCACAAGATTTGCAAGGTGTGCTCACTCTGAAAGAACTGAAAATAGCTGAGAACAAAATTTTGCAACATGTGCAAGGTACAACGTATGCAGAAGAGATTGGAGTGCTAAGGAGCAGGGATGACGAAGATGGAGGTGGGAGTACACAATCAAAAGGTGTAAAAAAAAAAAAAAGCCCCATCTACAAAATCGATCCAATTTTCAATGATGGCCTGTTACGAGTGGGAGGAAGACTGAGCAGAGCTTTGCTACCGGATGATGCAAAGCATCCCATTATCCTGAGCTGGTCATGTTTCCACCTTGATCTTGAGGCATATTCACAAGATGTGTGGGCATAGTGGAAGGAACCACGTGCTTTCCAGTCTTCAGCAGAAATACTGGATGCCAGGTGCCAATTCATCAGTTAGGCGAATAATTGGAAAATGTGTGATATGCAGAAAGCAGAGGGCCAGAGTAATGGAACAAAAGATGGCTGATCTGCCCTCTGATAGGCTCAGACCTGATGAGCCTCCCTTCACCAGAGTAGGGATGGACTATTTTGGCCCATTTGATGTGAAGAGAGGTAGAAGTGTAGTAAAGCGGTATGGCGTCATTTTTACCTGTCTAGCCTCATGAGCAGTACATATTGAAAAGGCAGACTCTTTGGATACAGACTCGTGCATTGATGCAATACGCAGATTCATTGCCCGCAGAGGAAATGTGAAAGAGATGAGATCGGACAATGGAACCAATTTGGTGGGCGTAGAAAAGGAGCTCAGAAAAGAAATAGACGGTTGGAATAAAGCCCAACTAAACCAAGCCTTGCTGCAAAAGAGCATTCAGTGGACCTTCAACCCACCTGCAGGGTCCCACCATGGCGGCATATGGGAAAGACAGATAAGAACTGTGAGAAAAGTGCTTTTCTCCCTGATGAGTCAGCAAACATTGTCTGATGAGAGTTTGAACACTCTACTCTGTGAAGTAGAGAGTATAATAAACAGTAGACCCATCACAAAGATTTCCGATGATGTGAACGACCTGGAAGCATTGACCCCAAACCACCTGCTTCTTTTGAACTCGGCCATTCAATTTCCCCCAGTAGTCACCCGGGATACAGACATCTACGCTCGGCGTAGATGGCGGCAGGTCCAGTACCTCGCAGATGTGTTTTGGCGGAGATGGATAAAGGAATACTTACCCCAGCTTCAGGAGAGACAGAAGTGGGTTCGTCCTAAGTTGAACATCAAGGTGGGAGATTTGGTGCTGTTAGTAGATACATCTGTATCGAGGAATTCCTGGCCACTTGGTAGAGTGGTGCGCACTATGCCGGACAAGGATGGATTTGTTCGACGTGTGGAAGTGAGAACCAGTGTGAATGTGTACATCAGACCAATTTCCAAGTTGTGTTTGTTACTGGAAGCAGATCATTGAGTGTGTAGATAAGCCATGCCATGAGTACAATATCTAAACATGGATCTCAAGTAAAGAGTTTTTGTTTCAATGGTGAAAATTATGCATTTTTTATTTTAGAGGTGCGAGCCAAGCGCCGCCTCAGTGTTTACATGTTTCGACCATCTTATTGTGTTGTTTGGAGCAGAAGTATTTTCACTGGTTGAGCCAAGGATCAGCATGCAGTCCTACGGAGTACTAGTTCCAAAGATCTCCTTGTGGAATATTGTGATTTGATAATGAGGTGTGAGCCAAGCGCCGCCTCTCTGCATTTGTGCATTATGTAAGTGCACTGTGCAATTATTTGCTTTCAAATATAATTTTGTCTGTGGATCATGTCGTAAGAAAGTCAAGCTACTCAACGATGAATGGACTAGACCATTGACTGGATGAATCTCTAGAAGCATAGACATAGAAAACTGATTCACTGACAGATCAAACTTCTCGGCAGTCACAAGTTGTGGCGCTTTTTATGCTTTGTGTGTGCTTTGGGTGTCTCGCATGAAATTACTCTATGAACAGTTGAGGGTGATTGTCTGATCAGGATCATTTGACATTTTTTTATGTGCTAAGTTATTGAACGTTGGAAAAATGCTTTTCAGTGAACTAAATAGTATTTGGTACATCATTTGAGACCGTAGGATATAAATTTGCACAATTGCGATATTTCATTTTTGTGTTTCTACTTTTAGATCCAACAGTTGAAATTTTACAGCACATTAGATTTTTGAGTACGATTGCATTAAGTTATACTCAATCCCAGAAACACTTTCAGTGAGTGAAGAAATTGTCTTTTAGTTTAAGCATGAGTTGGTTTTATTTATTACAAAAGAGTCGAGATGGAAAGTTCCCTCAAGTTGTACAGTAAGACTATTTGCAAAGTGCAAAGGTGTTGGTTTAATAATTCCTTATTGTTTTGGTGCATACAAATCATGAAGTTACAACTGCTAATGTACAAGTGTATATGCTGTGTATGTGAACCAAAAGGAGGCACAGTAAAAGGGTTCTTGTTAAAATTTAGCTAATGCATACATGTAATTTGTCAGAGAAGAAGTAAACAATTTAGCACAGGTTTGATAGTTATTTTCCTTTTATCTTTTTCAATTTTGCAAGCTTTGAGCAAACAGTGACTTTCATTGTATAAATGTAACAGTGGTGTACCCTAGACCAAGAGAGCATAATATAAGGAAGTGTGTTTCAAAAATTACATGATTGAGCCATTAAGGTCAAATTTTGCTATAGTTAGACTCAAGGGCGTCGATGGGTGGGGGACGGGGGGAACATGTCCCCCCACTTTTTAGACTGGGGGAAAGCATATCAGACCCCCACATTTTGATTGACTGTTCATTAGCAATATGCAACAACATTTTCTTGATTTAATATTTCATTACAATTTTTGTTCAAGTAAAAGAATAGCGAACAAACGATGAAATGTTTTCTTCATTTTCATATTTTTTTCTGATGGACCACGCGCAGAATGGTATTTTGGGCCCATTTCCGCTTATATAATACAGACAATAGATGACACGTATCGTCCAAGACATGAACGCCAAAAGCCCGCTTACATACCTTGTTAACATTCAAGTTATGCGTCGTTTGTGTATGCTATAAATAATGTACGGTACACGATCCTTCCACAAAGGAAGTATGTGTGCGCACACGTGCAAATGTGTTTCCTTTTGTTACAATCGCACAACGCACAAAATGTAGTAAAATCCATTAAAATAAATAGGAGCAGTTTGAGCCATGACAAGATTTGTCGAAGAAGCAATATTTTGTTTTTTCGAAGAACTACAAGCTGACACACGATAAACGCCGGACTCCCGAAGCATATTAAAAATGTGGGGTGCAAATAATGTAAGATGTATTTTTTCAAGACTTGCTCGACCGTCCCCCCCTACTTTTCAGTAGCGATCGACGCCCTTGGTTAGACTCAATGCAATGGTTATTACTGGTGCAAAAGAGGTTGTCGGTTAGGTAAAGAAGATCTTAATTTGAGATATTGATTGTTTACATGTAGGAAATTTAAACAGGTTTTTTGTGAGCATGTGTTTCACACAGGGTTGATACAAATAGACACCAGACAGCATTTATTATTATTTTTTATCTGAGTTTATTGCGAACCATACAGTTTTGTACAAATGTGGTTGTAAACAACAAGAGTAGGTTGTGATTATCACAGCAGTACAAGGTGATAGTGATGCAGGTTAATTTGAAATTAGAGGAACAGCGTCGTAGATGAAGTTGATTTATCAGAAGAAGCTACATGTAGTTATAACATTTAGTCATGTTGTTGTTTAAAGTGTTACACACATTAGTTGTTAAAAGTTTTGGTTTTAAGTGGTAATTGTTCTACACTGAAGTTTGTACAATTAAGGGGCCGGAATGTTAGTGCCAAAATCATCCCCTTTTTGTGTATAGCGCCCCCTCTTGACAAGTAGAAGATCCAGGGTCGAGACGGTGGTGAAAATACAGTTTTTCAACCTCTCTCTATCTGATTGATACATCTTTACTCAGTTTCTTAAGAGTATTTTAGTAATTTTGAGAGTATTTTACTATTTTAATCTGTACTGTTTGTACACAGTTTGTACTCAGGTGCTGAATGTTCTCTGTAGGATGAGAAAGTACAGATGCGAATAGCCCTTTTTGAGACACATACAAAGAGTGCAGCCTAGTATTACTCACCGATGCCCAGACAATGTTACAGTATTTTAGGTATGGAAAGATAAGGGTGTTGTAAAGAAGAACAAGCGAAGAGGCAGGGAGGAAATGAATATAACTGTTTCTCAAACTATCAATCTGTTGTATCATCTCCAATGCAAGTTAAGAGTTGTATTTAGTGTGCAGCAAATAGTCTGCGTGGGATACTTTTTTATTGTTATATTTATATACATATTTTTTTACAACTGAAAGAGCTTAACCACTTCACGTCGGTATTATAAAAAAAATGCTGGGCCTCTGGGCGGTATTATTTTTGGAAAAAAATTAGGGTTTTTTCCCCGGCGAAAGGTTAAAGTTTTTTCCTCGATAATAGATCAATACACCCATGCCAAGAATGTTGGCGTCGGAATTTTCAAAATTCCTTCGATAGAACTCCCGTGGCGGGCGTTTTCATTTCGCCGTTCGCGGACTGAAATTTACGTCAACCGGCAGTGTGGAACAAATGTCCATTGCAAAACGGACGTCAACCGTCAGAAGCGATGTGTAGTTCAGGGATTGGGGTCGTCAATAGACACATGTGGAACAAAGAAAGGGAAGACGTGGTGGTGCTGGCAAGCAGTATCCCCGGGAAACGGGTTAGGTAATTGAAATTGCAAAGACGTCCACCAGCCCAGGTACAAATTTCTATAGGTAAGTAGTCGAACAGCAAGGAGACAATGAAGACTGAAGCCGATAAGCTGATAATCCTCATTGTTTGGGGCAGACAGCTTGAACAAAGATACGTTTAGGAGTAGGCTGAATTTATATGCAAGTCAAAGAAAAATTATGAGACCATAGTTTTATTTATTTATTATTTTACATCTTGATTGTATTGCAACTAAATACGAATACAAGTATGAGGCGAGGGGATTCCACATAGACAAATTGATCAAAGCACCGAAATGATGACCAGGTCAAGGCATGAAGTATCCATGTGTAACGCGTTGAGAGGCCCACCAGTTTATAGAGGGGAGAGCGCAGTCGTGGGGTACGGGGACAAGGGTTGACCGTGTACAGACAAAAGCTAGCCCCCGTTTGAGATGGAAGGGCCCGGCCCGGCGGCAGTGGAGTACTGGGACAGTTGTTGACCGTGTCGGCCGTGAGGTATCCCCCGTGCATCGCATCACTGGACCCGTCCCAGTACCGATGGATATGACCGGGATGGCTGAATATTGATGGCATACCCTTTTTATTTTGTTACAGCTAAGTTGGTACCAATGGGTTTAGTGGTTACAGGTTTCAATGGAGACAAATGGAACAAAGGTGTGGGGGGGGGGGGGGAGTATGGGGAAAAGGGTTGACCGTGTAGCAAGGGCCCGGGAGTGGAGTACTGGGACAAGTGCTGACCGGGTCAGCCCATGAGGTATCCCCCGTGAAACGCATTGCCGGACCCATTATTATTTTAGCCTTTTTATTTGGTTACAGCTAAGATGGTACCAAGGGATTAGGGGTTTCAATGGAGACAGATGGAACAAAGGTGTCCAATCATTTGCATGCTAAAATGTTTACATTTTATACTTTTGTTGTAACACAGCCAAGGGATTATGGGTTTCAATGAAGACAAATGAAACAAAGGTGTCCAATCATTGTTTGGGGCTGACAGCATGAACAATATGTTTAGGTGTCTGGTAGATGTATGCAAGTCAATGACTGGTTAGGGGACTCCCGAATACAAAACCAAGAAAGTATATACAAGTAAACAAGGAACAAAATAATTTATTGGTTTTCCTCCATCAGAAGTATTCACATAAACACAAAAGTGTGGGTTTACATTTGTGTTTCTATTTACAAGTAAAACAAGGAACAGAATATTTATTGACATTACCAATTTCAAATGCATGTAAATAAAATAAACAAGAGGAAAAGAATGCCTAGAAAAAAAAAAAATGACTTTCTTCGCATTACATCTCTGGTCAATTGGCCCAAAAAGAGCCGTTGCTATTGGTCTCGACATTTTGCCCCGGTCAATATATCGAGATCTTAGCAACGGCTAAGTCGGCGAAAACAATGAAAAACATAAGGAGGGCTCCGAAGGCGTGAAAGCCGCCGTGGGTCACGGCGTGGTCGGCCGGGCGCACGGTGGCGTGGGACTTGGAGTACGAGATATATTTACACATGGTTGTACCAGTTTCTACACATCAAATCATGGCATCACTAGTAAAATCTCTAGGGTACAACCATGTGTAAATATATTTTGGACGGACAATTGGCCCTAAAAAAGAACCGTTGCTAAGGTCTCAACATTTTGCCCCAGTCAAAATATTGAGATCTTAGCAACGGTTCTTTTCAGAGGCAACTCTTATTCCAAAATATATTTACACATGGTTGTACCCTAGAGATTTTACACTAGAGATTTTACACATCAAATCATGGCATCTTTGCTAAAACAAGTTCAACTACAATAAAGTTCAGTTCAACACAGTTCAATGCAATACAGTTCAAAAATTTCGCTCGGTGTGGTATGTCCCAATTTCAAATGCATGTAAATAAACACAAGGAAAAAAATGCCTAGACAAAATAATATGACTTTCTTCGCATTACATCTCTGGTCAATTGGCACAAAAAGAGCCGTTGCTAAGGTCTCGACATTTTGCCCCTGTCAATATATCGAGATCTTGGCAACGGTTCTTTTCAGAAAAAGTACAAGTCGGCGAAAACAATGAAAAACATAAGGAGGGCTCCGAGGCGTGAAGGCCGCCGTGGGCCACGGCGTGGTCGGCCGGGCGCACGGTGGAGTGGGACTTGGAGTACGAGATATATTTACACATGGTTATACCAGTTTCTACACATCAAATCATGGCATCACTAGTAAATTTTTGGGTACTGCCATGTGTAAACATATTTTGGAAGGACAATTGGCCCTAAAAAGAGTCGTTGCTAAGGTCTCAACATTTTGCCCCAGTCAAAATATTGAGATCTTAGCAACGGTTCTTTTCAGAGGTAACTCTTATTCCAAAATATATTTACACATGGTTGTACCCTAGAGATTTTACACATCAAATCATGGCATCTTTGCTAAAACAAGTTCAACTACAATACAGTTCAGTTCAATACAGTTCAATGTAATACAGTTCAATGTAATACAGTTCAAAAATCTCGCTCGGTGTGGTATGTCTTGAAGCACGGCTCAATACATAGGGGAACATTGCAAATGTCACACTGGTACCTGGTCTCTCTCCTCCGCTTTGATGCTTTGCAGACTACACATCTCTTGCTAGGCCTCGGTGTGTTGGCTGTTGGCGGGAGACCAACGGGAAAATGTCTTCCCGATAGTCTATTTGGACTGGGTAGTGCGTGAGGTCTTCCTCGGGTAGTATAAACTGGCAAAGCGACCGTCTCTAGAATTTCTCTGACGAGAGACATTCTAAAATCGTAATAATGTAGTTCATGGCCCTGCAGCTTGTACACGATGAATGAATTGACCAAACAAAGGTCAAGAAGATAGAAAAATACCTTCTTGTACCACTTCACAGATCTCCTCACACTGCGGTGGCAGGATGCAAGTTGGTCGGACAGATCTACTCCTCCCTTTCCCTTGTTGTAGTCGAGGATGCAAGAAGGTTTCTCAACAGGGATTCCGTCCTTGTCTCTTCTTCTAGACTCCTCCATCGATGCCGAGTGCATGGTTGACAGCATTCTCACGTCTTTCCTATCTTTCCACACAAGTGCGAGTAGACCTCTTGTACTGGAGCGGTAGGCAATCTCTCCCTTCTTCAATTTGACCTTTTTCAAGTCTGCCGGCATCTGCTTTCGGTTCAGCCGGACAGTTCCACAGGCATTGGTGCGCCTGGCTCTAAGACGGAGGAACAGATCAGGGCTGCTAAACCAGTTGTCAACGAAGATGTTGTACCCCTTGTCGAGTAGATCTTCGTTCAGATCAAGAACAGCACTTGTACTTGCCAGAAGAGCACCTCTGTCCTCGCCAGTGTAGATCTTCAGGTTCCATGTGTACCCGGCTGCCTCACCGCTGCTCTGGCATGTCTTGTACACCTTGATGCCAAATCGTGCTCTTTTTGCAGGGTTGAACTGTTTGAACTTGAGTCGCCCATGGAATTTCCAAAGCGACTCATCAGTGGATATATCTTGTGAAGGAATATACACAGTTTTGAATTTTTCAGTCACAGAATCAATGAATGGCCGCAGTTTGAACAGCCTATCGGTTCCATCATCATTGTCATTGTTGTTGAAGTGGAGATAACTTCGCAATTGAAGAAACCGGTCCCTTGGCATTGTGTCTCCAAAAAATGGACTCTCTATCATGGGTTCCCTACTCCAGAAGAATCGCACATCTGGTTTAGTAGTGACACCCATCAAAATGTGCAGCGATATGAGTGCTTTCACTTCGTCGGCAGACGTGTCAAACCAGTCTCTTATGTGGTTGCCATCATTGTCTTGCGGGTTGTCAGTGGCAAACTTGTTGGTTTCATCGGCAATGTTCTGAAACTGCTCTTCGGAGAAAAATTCGTGAAATACATCAAGCATTGTGCTGGAGTCATCTAAGTTTATTTGGACACCGTCTCCACCGGAAAACCCAAAACGGCGAGGAAAACAGTCTCGGTCCGCCCAAACTACTGGATTAGGCACTGGTGCCGCTGCCTGTGCTGGAACACTTGCAGAAGACCCATCACTTGATTCATCACTTGAATCTGTTTCAGGGTCTGACTCTGAAGAAGAGGATTCCTCTTCGGAGCCACTTGAAGTAGCGTCAACAAAGTTATTGCGACCACGTTGAGCTCGCAAAGATGCCATGATTTGATGTGTGTGACTCCACCAACTGAACAAGCTTTATATATGAAAAATTAGCTGTTATTTCTCCAACCATAAAGCATGAATGGGTTGTAATGAAAGGAAAGGGGTTTAATTTCTTTCATTCTTTTCAGCACTTGTACATAGTGCACCTTAGTTCTTTTTCACCTTTTGCACTTTTCCTACTGGCTGTTGACGTCACTTTGCACAACATCCCAGTTTGGCTCAGTTTGAGCCGCTAGAGGGATTACCCTACCAAGTACCAAGGGGTTACGGGTTTCAGTGGTAACAAAGGTGTGCATTCATTTGCACGCTGGAGCACATAAAGAAGAAAGGGGTCACGGGTTAGGAATTTGAAATTGCACAGACGTCCACCAGCCCAGGTACAAATTTCTATAGGTATGTAGTCGGCCAGCAAGGAGACAATGAAGACATAAGCCGAACAAAGATGCGTTAGGAGTAGGCTGGATTTATATGCAAGTCAAAGAAAAATTATGAGACCGTAGTTTTATTTATTTATTATTTTACATCTTGATTGTATTGCAACTAAGAATACAAGTATGAGGCAAGGGGATTCCACATACTTAGACAAATTATTGATCAAAGCACCGAAATGATGACCGGGTCAAGGCATGAAGTATCCATGTGTAACGCGTTGACAGGCCCACCAGAATAGAGAGGGGAGAGCGCAATCGGGGGTACGGGGACAAGGGTTGACCGTGTACAGGCAAAAGCTAGCCCCATTTGGAGATGGAAGGGAATGGCCCGGCAGTCTGTGACAGGTGTTGACCGTGTCGGCCGTGAGGTATCCCCCGTGCATCGCATCACTGGACCCGTCCCAGTACCGATGGATATGACCGGGATGGCTGAATATTGATAGCATACTTGTGTTTATTACTTTTCCCATTTTTATTTTGTTACAGCTAAGAAGGGGACTAAGGGTTAGGGGTTACGGGTTTCAATGGTGACAAATGGAACAAAGGTGTACAATCATTTGCATGCTGGAGCAAATAAAGAAGAAAGGGGTCACGGGTTAGGTATTTGAAATTGCAAAGACGTCCACAAGCCCAGGTACAAATTTCTACAGGTATATAGTTGGCCAGCAAGGAGACAATGAAGACAGAAAACGATAAGCTGATAATCTTCATTGTTTTGGGCATACAGCATGAACAAAGATGCGTTAGGAGTAGGCTGGATTTATATGCAAGTCAAAGAAAAATTATGAGACCATAGTTTTATCCCCCGTGCATCGCATTACTGAACCCGTCCGAGTACCGATGGATATGACCGGGATGGCTGAATATTGATAGCATACTTGTGTTTATTACTTTACCCTTTTTATTTTGTTACAGCTAAGTTGGCACCAAGGGGTTAGGGGTTACGGGTTTCAATGGAGACAAATGGAACAAAGGTGTTGGGGGGTTGACCGTGTACAGGCAAAAGCTATCCCCTGCCGATAAGCTGATAATCCTCATTGTTTGGGGCGGACAGCATGAACAAAGATGCGTTAGGAGTAGGCTGGATTTATATGCAAATCAAAGAAACATGAGACTGCAGTTTTATTTATTATGTTACATCTTTATTTTATGACAACAAAGAATATGAGAATGAGGTAAGGGGATTCCACATAGATAATTATGCGAACAGGATGGGAACTTTGAACAATGAAAAATTCCAAAGTGTAAAAACAACGATGTTGTGACGTCTTTTTACGTCAGCCGGACTGAGAACCAAACCACTACATCGTAATTTTACGTCAACCGTCGCAATGTCCTGACCTTTTTATCGTTTATAAACCTCATCCGGCTAGCCCTAATGTTTTTGCGGTACGTCTTTTTACGTCATCCGTCTGAAATGGATGCACTAATTTGACGTCTTTTTACGTCCGTAGGCAGCACGGTTAGCAATTTTCGAAAAGCTGCATGACGGATGTCGACGTCAACCGTATCTCCGTTCAGCAGAATTGTGCGGAAATTTCCGTCATCCGACGTGAAGTGGTTAAAGAGAAGTCAACCCCCATAAGTATGTTCTTCATGTAACGTACATCTGCACAGATCAGACTTGTTTACAGACTGGAATCGTTAACTTATATTCTCGAGAAAACAATTTCTTTGAATTACAATACCTTCGTTATAACTTCTGGCACAACTTTAATACGTGACCGGATTATTTTGTGCAAGCCTCATGCGTAAACAAACCTTAAAAATTCACTTCTATTTTGGAATTTACCTTCATACGCAAACTTATTCCCGTTCTGAAATTGGACCCGACTGTTCGAAAATTCGCGTGGCAATCGGCAATTTAGTGTGATAAATCTTATCCTAACAAACTGCTTAGTTGTAGGGCTGACTACCGGTAGTTTACTTTCAAAAAGTGTGACAAGTCCTCGTTTAGGGCAACATCAATGGCCGTTATCCCCGAACTCCGACAGTGACAGGTATGTGTGCTCGGATGAGGCCGCAACAGATGGGGCACACGAGTACGGTGGTGGGGGTGGTCTTGTCGCAGTAGGCGGGCGGAGAGGTTGGTAATCTTCGGTTGCATAAGCGTATACTCGTGACTCTCCGGCGGCACCGACGATCGCGACGTCTTCCTTGCCGGTGGTGGGGCGCCGTAGGCATACTGGTAGGCCGAAGCTGGGTTGCGGGCTACACTAGGCTCTTTGACCGTGTAGTTGTTGTTCTGGACTGGGTTCTTGGTGTAGCGCCTGGGCATGTTTGATCCATTGGCCTGGTTGGAACCGTACAGGTCCTTAGCGGGGAGTGAGCTTGGGTTCGGCGTGGCTTGAGCATGAACGAAGTCTCCGTTCTCGTTTCCAAAACGAGGATCGTAGACCACAGAGTTGCTTTAACCCACGGCATGGGAGTGAGACTGCTGCCTCCGATGATTTCCACAAAAATATGGAATAACACACATTAAATATAAGAAATATTTTTTGGGGGGGAATTGAAATAATTTACTAACAGTTTCAGAGTGATAGGCAATTCCACAACCCAAAATTGTTAAAACGTATTAGTTATTACACTAGCCAGTAAGCTTTTTACTTCAATTTGGCTGGTTGGGATGACATCAAAACGTATACAAATTGTGTAGGGCCTACTCCAAATAGGTTTACGATTGTTTTTGCTGAAATCTATTTGGAGTATACTTTCTATGCATTTCTATGTCATCCCAACCAGCCATATTGAAGTAACAGCTCAAACCAAGCAGTAATTTATTGGTAATTACTGTGTAATACGTCTTGGTATTATTTGCGTTGATTTTGGTTAAAAGGATAAAGGCAAGTGTCTTTGTATACATGAGTAATGAGATACTTGCTCATTTGCTATGAATGTAACGTCACAACACTATACAAAAACGCTGGGTCAGTAATAGTCCGGGTCCCGAAGGACCTGACCCTTTTTGTGGGTAAATATGACCCAGAATCTGTGTCAAAGTGACCCAGAAATGCCGGTCAAACTGACGCACATTACAGTTAAACTCAAATCTTTAAACCAGTTTCCGGGGGTCAGTCTGACCCAGATATGAATACCAGGCCCTATGGTACCAGGGTTCCGGGTTAACTCTTACCCGGGAAAACCTTGTCTAGAGCGCAACCCTTAAAGGGAAGGTATGTTTGATAGTCACTCTTCAAAACTAATGGCAATCAAAACTGACTTGGTTACAGCAGCTTTCGATAGTATAAATCATTTTGAGAATCATTTCATATCGAAGTAATGTGGTTGAGGAAAAAAGATATTAGGTTTTATTCCCCACAATTTAAATCTGAGAAACGTTTCTATCAGAAATGTTCCTCAGATTGTGTATTCTTATAGGGATTATTCTTCCTTCGTGGACATAATTCGCTCCGGTTTTTCGGCGATATCTCAAAAACGAGACCACCTTTTGAAGTGAAATTTTCACGGGTTAGTTTTACTGTATGTATCAACATTAAAGGATTAAAACAACTAACTGTTCCAAAAACCGAAGGTATGCTTTTTTCTTTAAACTGTCCAACTCATTTTTGAGTAATTTTTTTTTATTTTGTGTGCACAGCGTGGGGCTAGCTACACGTTACACAGGCAGAGAAAAGGGAGCCAGACCACTTACTACGTTGTTGTCATTGCGGGTTTGCCAGTCGGTACACCTCGCTGATCGAATCCGCTGTTTCAAAATCACAACGTTTCAATGCTCTGTGTACGTTCCTTCACCCGATGTGAACTGAATTTTTGGGTAATTAAATAAGATTGATATCAATACATAGGAATACCACTTTTGTTAAATTGACGGTGCAATTAGTTTCAACAATTTTCGTGACAAAAAATTACCAAAAACGAAACCCCTCCCCCCAAAAAACAAACAAAAAACGGAGAAAAAACGGAGCCCCTGAAGGAATAGGTAAAAAAATAAAGCTAAAAAATAAAAGGTGGGAAAAAAGTACCTCCCTCTAAATATTTCTACATCCCTCGACACACAAAACCATTTCGTTTCCTCAAAATATTATTTGATTTTGTGAACGAAGTGTGCTTTTCTAGATTTCATTCCCCCAATAAACGTTTTCGGTCCCTCGAAATACGCTTTCTTTCCATAAAAATACGCTTTTGTTCCCTCAAGATACGCTTTCGTTTCCTCAAAATATGATTTTGTTCCCTCGAAATATGATTTCGTTCCCTCAAGTATTATTTCGTTCAACATTTCGAGGGAACGAAATAATTTAGTTTTTTTTTTACATTGTCAGATTTTAAAACAAAATCGTCGCTTTAGGGGCTCCGTACTCTCGCTTAATCTATTCATTAAACAAGTATTTCGTCGCACCTCCGACGTCATCTAAAAAATAGTAAAAACCATCGATGGTCGATTACACGGTGGCTCTTGTGTACTTAAGCAGCTCATGGCTGAATGGCAAATGTCTTGTTTGCACTCCTTATTAGGAAAAAGATTCAACGACGCCGAAAATTAATCATAACACCGACCTCCTGCTCCCACGCTCTGTTCGAGGGGACGGTTTGGCTTTATTAATAGCGCTTGACTAGACACTTTCGTTTGGTGCTGAGGTTCGGGCAAACGGGGCAACCATTCATCAGTGCATATTACACATCTTGTCAGCGGGGGTGGGGGATGGGGGGGGGGGGGGGGGCTAAAGGGGCAAGGGGGCTGTGCTGAAGGGATCCCCCTGCCCCCAGTCCACGCTTGTTACGTCACTGGAGCTTTGACTAAAGGGTATTGACTGCTGTACGATACAGCCTTTTACCGGGGAAACCTTTCCGAGATTTTGGGGACATCTTTGAGAAATGTTCTTATTATTATACAAGGCGAATAATGTTGATCCTTGAGTAAAATTACACAAACTTGTAAACATTGATCACGGTTATACAGTCATCTTGGTTTTCTCCATGTATCACAAGCCCTCAACGTGGGGCTGGTATAAGAGACAGAATAGTCTAGGTTTTGTTGTGTTATTTCATAATGGTATTTATAGTTTTATTTCTGGTGGTAATACTGATTTCCCACGGGCAATAAAGTTATTGAGAAATTAGTTCAGACGTTCATTTCAGTTCAACTGTGCATTCATTTCCACACGCAAGAAATCGGTAACACTTAATTGACATTCACTCAACCCCATAAGTGGGTTGACTTTTCGCGAACCATTTATTTTAATTTTTTAAATAAAAGATTACAATAGTGATTTATAAAGAATAAAAATAATAATAATGTACACTGAACAAAAGTCAGGCCAGCTGACAATGTTTCAAGGTAATTTCAGCAAAAATAAAGAGTATTCTGTTATTTTCATTAACACGCATTCGAATTTACGCATGTTTCCCTATTTCTTTCCTATAGCTTTGGGTTCTTGTTAGCTATTTTCGCATTCATTTTCACTTTCATGCACATAATTATATCTTTTTCTCATTCGGGTTCGTTTCAGTGATTGTAGTATATATAGACATATTAATCATTCTTCAGTTGAAATTCTACTATCTACCTACACTTGTTTAAATTAAATATTTGACCAGCCTGTTGCTGTTGGCTTTTTTGAAAGCATGATCATTGCGACCTAATGAACCGTTGAACGCTCTTATTTAACAAGTGATCGTGAATGTTAAATTGATGAAATTGAATTAGACCTTTTGACTAATGGAATGGAGCATTATTTCGCAAACTAACTTGTATGAGACGGGTGTTAAACTCAATGATTTTTTTTTTTAAATTCAAGCCGGAAACCTTATAGTAATTAATATCAAAATGAAATTATTAATTGGTCATCTTTACCAAAAAAGTAATATAATAATAATAATAATAATGACAATTTGCATAGCACCCATCCATGTGTGGGTGTTTGTGAGTAGGTAACCACATTCAAACCGGGGACCTATAACAAAAGAGGACAATAGGTCCACGGTTGCTATCACAAAGGAAAGCTTTGTGGTGCACGGTTGCTATCACAAAGAGTTGAACAAAGGAGGGTCCACGATTGCAGGCTGTTACACACTTGTGTGCGTGTGTGTGTTCGCACGGATTGGCACTTGTGGGGTCCTGACAACAATGGAACAATGGACCCCACAAGGTCATTTCAATAGGAACAATTGGACCCCACAAGGGAATTCTTCAGAAAAGGGAATAATAAAACAACAATAGCAGTACCCCACAAACCGGATCTGTAAGGGTCTGTGTGTGTGTGTGTGTGTGGTGGTGGGGGGGGGGGGGGGGGGGATATGTATACACATTCAAACCAGGAAACTATAACAAAAGAGGATTATAATTATAGGGTCCCCGGATGGATAAAATGTCCCAAGTTGGAAAAGGAGTACAACAAGTTAGAGGTATACAAACAAAAGAGATGCGTTAGGGAATGTTTTGTCTGATGCAGAACATTATCATAGTTATGTGCTAAACCTAATCTATTTACAACTTTTATCCATAATTAGATGACGTATTTTCCTTTACTTTGTCAAATAGGCCTACTCATGAATAATTGTTAACAAAACAGAGTTGAATTCGGTGCAGTAATTAATTTGTATACGGCTGGAAGTAAAACTAACTCCGAAGATCACGAGGGTTATCCGAACCAAAAATGTGGTTAGGATAACCCACGTGACCTTCGTTTTTGTAAACATGCTAAAAAACGGCTAAAATTGATGGTTTCTTTCAGGAACCGTTCTTATCCATTCCTGGAAGACATTTGGAGTCATGTTTTAGTATATTTTGTAGGCAAAATAGCCGAACGAAGCCGGTCTGTCCCTTTAAACTTCAATTACTTTGGGACAGTATGATAGCATGACTTATAATACACGAGCAAAACATTGAGTACAATTTTGATGTATACGACATTTATTTATGTCACAGTTTGTTACCTCTATTAATTAGAGCCTGCGATCGGTTCGTTGTTAATTAAATGGAAACTTGCTCTTTGATAAAACACAACGGACAGCAGTATGTTTGATTCTTTCCAATCAGGGTAAATTTATTATTGACTCAACCAAATCAATAAAACAACAATTACAACAGAAGTATTAGCAATCAGAATTCAGAAATTTCGTTCAATGGTAGTACAACGATTTCATTACAGATAACTTCAAGTGCAGATACTGAATATGTTCAATTCACTCTTATGTATGATAAGATAACAATATTTTATGTGAGGGGGTAATTCACACGCTCACAGCAGGAGCAAACGCTCAAATCAGTAAAACGAAAAGAACATGTGGTAGTGAAAGAAAACGGATATACTCTGTAATCAAAACGTTGACTGAAAGTTCATCGGACAATCAGGAAATTCAATAACTGGAATTCAGTCAAAGGTTACAACAAATCTTGCAGTTCTTAAATGGTCATGGATAAGACAATCAACAATGCAATAATAATAAGATGACCTTGATAACAAAAATATCAATTCAAAAGAATATCAATATAATGACATAAATCTTAGCTAGTTTGCGCTTCAACTGGACTTGGAAGAACGGAATCTTTCGACGAGACGGGTGAACTCCGAGTCCTCAACGACGAACAACCAGTTCCAAGAAGAGGCAGACCAGAAAGGGGGTGAGAGCGGGACAAGGTGAAAAGTTGAACCGGGTCAACTTCCCAAGCGAGGCCTGTGGACTATGCGTCTGTATCACAGAGCACGAGGTAAAAAGGATGCAAAAGAGATTTAGGAACTATACTTAGGGAAGCAACACTGTTCCTAAAAGGCAGCTACGCAAAGTGCAAAAGCTCTTAGCACTTTCGAGAAATCCTCCTTGCATCGAGGCCGTTTTCGCTCTCTTAAAATGATCATTACTTATCAAGACTAACTCAACTATGGTGCGACTTGTAAAAATATAAGGAACATAATTTTATATAACATACTATAAAAGTGCAGTAACACTCGTTCAATGAATTTTGATAGCTTCCCTGAACTTAAATCACTAGAGAAACACTAGCATCGATAATAAATCGTCTGTGCGTGTATGTGTAGAACACATATAGTGGTCAACCTGGATCAAATGTCACAACTGTTTACGTGTTTTAACAGCAAACAGTCTTGAACATCTTAGTGTGGAAAGGAGGTTATCTAAGGACAAGGCTTGTCCAGTACGACTTTGAGTTACGTATTGCTTAGCGTAAATGTAGGAACATAATAACAGCAAAGTATATCGCAACTATTTATCAGAATGGCTCGATCATCTAAATCAGATGCGAAACTATCAATTCATGGTATACTATAACCGGTGTTTCAATGAACCAAATGGATTCTATCGAACAGTAAAACGTCTCGAACGGCAAAACTAACATGAGTGTAAATTCAAACTGCTATTAACAATAAATGTAAAATACAACTAAATCATAGCTACGCAACACAAGTTAAAAGGAATATAGCGGTAAAATAGACGGACTCCTAAAGCTCTTCCGTACACATGATAAACAATAAAGATGATTATACAATAAAATACTCAGTGAATTTGTACATCTTAATACACGGTTAACAGCATTGCTCAACAATCTACATTGTGGTTGTCTGGAACTCATATTGGACTGTGCCATCCATCTTGAGTTAGACTCCAACCACTTTGTTAAACAAATCATCCAAAAGTCAATTCACAAGGGATAATTTTATACATAGGAAAGTAGAACAATTAAACGAAGCTTACCTGTATCACAGAGCACGAGGTAAAAAGGATGCAAAAGAGATTTAGGAACTATACTTAGGGAAGCAACACTGTTCCTAAAAGGCAGCTACGCAAAGTGCAAAAGCTCTTGGCACTTTCGAGAAATCCTCCTTGCATCCAGGCCGTTTTCGCTCTGCTTGTCCAGGGCAAAACAGGGTAGGGTATACCCTGCCGGCCACGCACTCGGACAGGAAAGTTAGAGTATGATTGGTCGAAAATATTAAAACAAAGATGTCCTGATTGGACTTGGCCAAATCAGAAAGGGATTTTGGCCTAAAATTCTTAAGACTCGTGTGGTCAGCAAAAGACAACCAAATTTGGGCAAACTATTTCTTAAGACAAAGAAACTACTGAGCTTGCGAAAGACTATGCAACAGCCTTACATAATGTCTCGGAGGGGGGAAATTCCGGACATGGCAATTAATGTGCTGTGGTCAGGAGAAACCGTGGGAACAGTAACTCTAGGACGTGGTTGAACAATCGTTTGTTTTACGACTGATAAGAAGAGGTCTACCACTCACAAAGGTGGTGTTTGTCTAAATAATGAATCTTCGTCGGACTAGTCTAAAAGAGTTATAATAATATTAATATGTAACAGAGTCCGACATTTATTTAGGCCTGGTAGCCTTCTCAGTATTACAACTGCTATCTATAATGACACTGTGTACAAACAGTAAAGATTAAAATAGTAAAACAGTAAAATACTCTCAAAATTACTAAAATACTCTCAGTATTACAACTGCTATCTATAATGACAGTGTGTACAAACAGTACAGATTAAAATAGTAAAATAGTAAAATACTCTTTCAGCTGCTATCCATAAGGAAACTGTGTACAAACAGTAAATATTAAAATAGTAAAACAGTAAAATACTCTCAGGGCAATAAGAAAAGCCATGTATCTAAAACAGAAAACTGAGGGTAAAAAAAAATTATAATAATAACAAGGTCAGACGTAAAAAACAGTGAAGTACATCCCCAAAACAGAGTGCATAAAAATATAAACACACGAATAAAACAATTATATAACTTTATGTTCATAGGGTTACACCATCGCACTGCATGAAGAGGCAAATATCTTTAAAACAAAAGAGAGTATACAGAAGCCAGTAACAGGCAGGAATCAGGCATTACAATTTGAACTAAATATTTAAAGGTATATCGGGAATACTTTTGGTTAGTGTCAAAGACCAGTATCCTCACCTGGTATGCCCCAACATATGCATACAAATAATTAACCTAATAGCATGTTGGCTCAATTGTTCATCGAAGGTGCAACAAATTAATGAAAGAAAACCAACCTTGTTGTATAGAATTGTGTGCAGAATTATGCCTGAAGCCTTTCTCAGATTTAAAGTTGTTGGTGATTTTTATTATTTATTTTTTCTAAAACTACATTACTTCAAAGGGTCTCGTTTCTAACAATGTTTTATAACATCAACAGCTATTCAGTGCTCTTTCCCAAGTAGGTTGTTGTGATCACTAATTTTTGGAGTAATTACCAAAGGTAAACCTCCCTTTAAATGTATACAATTGCAGTAAACAACAAGGAAGTAAGAAATGTAAGAAAAAGAAAACAATTGAGACAAAGGACAACCAACCACCCCCCCCACCCAAAAAATATATAATATTATAATAATAATAATAATAATAATAATAATAATAATAAATTTATATAGCGCAGCTTTTATTCAAAATATATTCAGCTGCGCTGGTACAGAGCTCCTTTTTTCTAATTTTTTTAAAAACTAAATTATACAAAATAGAATCTTTCAATTGAACAGATAATATGTTTTTAATTTGGATTTGAAGACATTGAGAGATGGAGAGCTTCGTATTTCTATTGGCAGGCTATTCCATAGTTTGGGGGCAGCAATGGCAAATGCACGGTCCCCGAGAGTCACTTTAGTTTTGCCATGGGGAATCTGGAACAATAACTTATCTCTGGAACTGCGCAGGCTGCGACTGTGTGACTGGACTTTGATTTGAAGTAATTCTGTTATATAACTAGGAGCTTGACCACTCAATGATTTATACACAATTAACAACAGTTTGAATGAGATTCTCTGACGGACTGGCAACCAGTGGAGCTCTTCCAGAAGAGGTGCGGTTGAAGTGAATTTTGACCGACGATAGACAAGTCTTGCACATGCATTTTGGACTCTTTGTAACCTAGCTATCAGAGAATCAGGCATTCCAAACAGCAACCCATTACAATAATCAAGCTTACTTGTGATGAGAGCATGTACAACCAGTTTCATACTTTCTTGATCAAAATATTTGCGGATACGTCTGAGATTGTATAGAAGATAATATGTCGATTTGCATATATTTCTGACATGTGTTTCCATGTTCAAATTAGTATCGAAGTATACTCCTAAATTCCTTGCTATAATAATTATAATAATTATATATAATAATGTAAGTAAACAAAAGGCGTGGTAATTATAGAAAAATGTAGTATTAAAAAATTGTTAAAAAAAGTATTACAGAGAGCATGCACAAGATTAAGAAATAAAACTGGGATTTGAAATTTCTAAGAGTGTTGACCTACCAACGCAGAGTGTTCAGGCCGATCAGGACTAACTTTAGAGTTGGAGGTTTAGTCATTTGACATTAGAACAATAATATCTCCTGAGTGTTGTAATAAAATCTGTTTGATATTCATAGATTTATTACACTCCCACAGACGCAGGCAAGAGATTCAGAACACACAGTGTTGTGAATACAGAAAGAGCTTGCATGTTTTGGTATTTTATGAAACACTATGTAATTCTATAGATCATATGGGTTTTGAAGCATTGCATGGTGAGGTATCAATGTATATTTGGTTTGCGGTAACACCATGTGTGTATATATATAGACCATTTATTACATTTGCTTACAAAAAGAGTGACCTTGCACATTCTAAGGCATTTCCTGACAGGCAAGATACTACATGGTCACATGGGAAAATGTACATTTTGTGTCATAATTGTCACATAAATTCAAGACTTACAAAAGGAAAAGCTGTACACCTTTTGAGATGTCCCCCCTTTCTTTATATACAAAGTTGAGAAAAATCAGACAGTGCAATCTCCATAAAACATAAGATTGATTGTATTCTTCCATTGGGCTGTGTACAAAATGTGCCTGCAGAAATTCCATGCTATATGTGGCTCTTTTGTTAACATGTGATGTCACAGGTCACATGGTCTATAGGTTCAGCTTCAAAATAAGGGGTACCAATACATTTAGACTAGTTCCCTCCCTTTTGAAATGAAACAACTTGAATAAATACGTTTAGATTTACACGCACCGAAGAAAACTCTAGCAGGAGAAGAATATTAGTTTTAAAAGCAACTAATTATTAATACAGTACTACTAAATAGAATCCTGAGATTTAGATAAAGTAACAATGAGCTCAAATGACTATAGACGCAAAATATATCATGGCAAACCGCGATTGCGTCCGTCCTCCGGGGCGAATTTGAATTCTACTCCAGTAAAAACGGTGAAAACAACACATCAAGTGTCGGTATACGTGATGTCTGTGCTTGTCAAAAATGGTTCGCGTGAAATCTAAATGCATACATACTTGTAAGATGTTGGTCTGTCTGCCCGGATGGAAACCTCAGGTGGCGGAGTCTACATGGTCACAGTTGTTTGTGCTAGTAGTTCTGGTTCAGGCCTTTAAAAAAAGGGCACATGGTACATGATCAATGCTACATTACGAAATGCTACATTAAAAACAAAAACAAAGGGAACTTCCAAAACTACTTAAATGAAAAAGGTATACAAAACTGATTCTCAGAGGACAATTCCGGCCCGTTAATTTCGGTATAAATTCACCTCAACCCTTTAAACTAAACACAGTCCCAGCAATGGAGACGCCAGAATTGTAGATGTAGTGAGGGATAGGCACGGCATTGGGGTTTTTATTCCCAATTTTGGGAAGGATTTCTGAAAAATTAAAAAGGGCCCCTTGTGGAACTTTGAAAATGAACGAACATTCAAGATGAAATCAATAAAAAAAAGTACATTATCATTAATCATTATGGCTATAGGTTTGGGAGAGCAGGTGAGGCTTTGGCGGGGAGGGCATTGTGGGAGAGCTCTGCTTGTGAGCCCAAATACGTTGTCAAAGTGCCCCAACCCCATTCCTCCATTGAGCTTATTTTCACTATTGTTACCCCATACCTTCGATTGCGGGTTACCCTCCAGATGATGAACGCCACCGTCAGACCACCCAAAATGAGAACCAGAAATGCGATGGGTAGTATCACAACTAACCCTTGCCCTGAGGACTGAGCGCCTATTGGGTATACACAATAAGATAATGGTGTCTCAATCAAAATCAACATTGAGTCAACAAGAATAAAAAACATAAAGTATAGACCTAAAGAATTCTACATAATTAATCAACTTTGTGATAAAGGCTACTTTCTAATTTTAATTTACATCTTAAATGGACGATCTCATGGAAAGCCAATTTTAGGCATTTTTCAGGCATATGAGCACAACACTGACATAATTATGTATACTGAAAAGTATATAAGTTATTGACTTATATAACAAAGAGCTCATTGTGGCCGTAACAGTCAAAATGCAACAGTCAAATTAAACATGGTTATTACCATTAAAACAATTCAAGGCTTCATAATTATAGTATTAGATTATTATACAAGCATTAGCAGGGGCGGATACAGGGGGGCGTGGGGGCGCACCCCCCCTTTTGCTTGAGGGGGGAAAAAACACACATCAAGGGGAAAAATGAGGGAGAGACAAAGTTAATGTCATAGGCCCTACCAATTTTTTTCTTCAAAAAAGCTACTAATAATCCGTACCTCGTACACTTTGTTTCATTTGTGGACCACTATTACTATTAATTCACTGACAGACATTGTCTCATGAGGAATTACACATGAATCTGCGTGTGTGGACATCGTGTTTTTCTCACACACTGAACATAAGCACGAAACACCTGCACATGCCTGGCGCGGGGGTCCGTGGGGCGTAATTTTTTTCCCCAGGAGAGATGAGGCCACTTAACATAAATTTGCGTGTTATAATAATTTTTGTAATAAATTTTAAAAAGACTGATTTTGGTAGAAAACACGCCAATTTATGCTAAGTGGCCTCATCTCTCCTGGGGGAAAAAACGCGTCCGGGGGCGTGAAGATCATACAACCACAGCGTGAGTCGACCATGCCACCTGTGTGTGTACTGTGCAAAGAATTTTCTGGCTGGAGGTCAGCACGCGCGCGCGCTAAATACAATGTGACTTTTACAAAACGAACTTCGGAAACTAGTATTAAGATTTAAAAAAAGACATAGCCCCATGAATAGGGCCAATCCACTTCGTATCCTTGGCCCTAGAACCATTGCAATCATATTTTTGTGCCCGATTTAATTTTTAATCCGGGTTATGAAACTTACTGATCGAATGCTACTGTACTTGTAGAAAGCCCTAATGCTGATTTTTTTTTTTTTAAACATCACAGATCTTTTGGGAAAATTGTTTGCTTTTCGAATCGCGAGTGTGATTTTTTCCCCACATAATACTTGCGCGAAAACCATTGTCAGGTTCCCTCAACAATCCACAACAGTTATATTATCAACTGCTGAAACTTTAATGGGAACCAGACTGATTCACTCAGCGCGCTGAGCGAAGGTTTTGTGAAATATACGTGTAATGCGGTGCGCATCTCAAGCCCCTCTGCGCAAAAGATATTATGTAAATCAGTTTGGTCCCCAATAGATCGTATAAGTGTTGTGAAATTGTTCAGGGAACCCAACTAGTATGGTTCTCGCGCAAGTTGTTAATACGTGATCAAAAAATTCACTCTCGCGACTCGAAAGGCAATCAATTTTCCCCCAAAATCCGTGATGTTTTTAAAAAAATGTTTAGCATTAGGGCTTTCTACAAGTAGGCCTATATACAGTAGCATTCGATCGGTAAGTTAAAAATTACGTCGGGCACAACTATAGGATTGCAATGGTGCTAGGCCCAATTGGCAAGGATACGAACGAAGTGGATTGGCTCTATATGGGGCTAGTGAAGACAGCATCGTATAATCATGGTGTCTCACTCTGTTCAGAAAATCACAGATTGTTTTCGTATTCAAGAGAGAGGGTTAATATCCGTTGTGTTTCTTTCAAACTGGTAATTATCAATTGTGCAGGGCTGGGGGAGGGGGGGCTAGGCCTCTATAGGCCTACCCTCACATTTTCGTACATTAATGTTATTGTTGCTCGATCTCGCTGTCACTGAAGACAAGCACAACTTGTTCTTATCAGTAGTAACATTTTATTTTTGTGTCACATTCTAATCCTCAAGTATGTGAAAACTTATAGACAAAGAGGTTAATTATATAAAAAATTGCACTATCGTTTGTCTCACCCAACAGTTTTTTCCCCCTGAATAAGTATTAATTGTAGCCTGCATTTTGATTTTTATAACTCAGGATGGCTGAATCAAATCAATGACTTCCAACTCGAAAATATTGTTTTAATAATGATCTTGCTAAAACAAAATTTGTTAAAGTGGTCAGATATTGCATGAGATCGCACCACAGAGCATCTAGAATCCTAACTGTTTCGGTGCATTTAAGCGGGCCCCGGAACCGGCCCATGCCGTAAGGGCTTCGCGTTACGCGCTCGTAGGTGCCACAAATTGCATTCACCATTTGCTGCTTGGTAAATTTTCACGCCCCCCGTTTGGAAAATCCTGGATCCGCCCCTGATTATGTCATTTTTGGCAGAATCGCTTTCACTTTTGCAAGGTGAAAGATACATAAGTGCAGATTAAAGTGCATGTAAAGATATTTCAGAATAAAATGTTTACCACCTAAACAAACTTACGACGAAAGTGTACGAGCAACAATATTATTTATCAAAGATAGCAAGGTCAAGAGGCATTTCTAGTGTACTACAAACTGAAATGCTGCTTTCAACAACATTGGACGGCACAAGTTTAGATGAGACTAAGTGCAATTAAAATGTCTTTTCAGATAAGGTCAAGGAAAGCATAGCAAGTGAAGACATAAAACGATGTTAGAGGCAAGGATCAATCAGCCGCATTCATAAAACCACAGAGGAAGGACCAGATAAAACCAACCAGACCTTAATCTTTAAAGGGAAAAAAGCACAAGATATAAATCTATACGGTAGCAACGGTACAGGTGCACAATTTTAATACGCATTGTTTAAACGATTTTGTAATTTTCTAGCTAGTGGTAGATATGACACTACTGAAAAAAACTTTAGACTTTATGCATGCACATTAATGACCACCATTATTATGAAAACAGATGATGTATTCACATATCAAAATTGAAATCAGCAATTTACAGTTTGGTGTGCAAATTAACAACTTGATTGATGACAATATACTTGACATCTGTGTACTTCAGAAAACCTTTAATAAGAAGACTTGAAAGTGCCTGTCACAACTTATACGAGAGGTATGTTTGCATCCCTGCCATTTTATTATTTTTTCAAAGCACTTACATATATTATAGCAACACAAAAATACTAGAAAAGGGGACACTGCAAAACCTGGGTCGACACCATGGGTGTTGTCATATAATTATATAGATAGGCCTACCGAACAGCAATCTAAATAAACAATATATTGTGTTAACAAAACCAAAAATGCTATTGTTTTGGCAGAAGTTTAAAACATTGAGTAGATTTTGAATCATTTTTGTGTGTGTAGATATAGATGTGACAACAATGGTGCAATGTTTTGCAGTGTAAAACGTTGTTCATAAACAGCAAAAAACACACAATTATAAAATCATATTTAACAGTTAAACAACTAAAACAATTAAATGGAAGAATATGACAGAATCCTTAAACCAAAAGCTATATACAATAACTAAATACAAATCAAGGCCTGACGCAGTCATGCATAGCTTTGTGATTTCTTTCAAAATATATAATACATTTTCCCAAACTCCCAGTTGTTGGTATTTTCTTTTATAGCTATTCACACACAAGATCATCAGAGTTATTACAAAATTGTCTTCATCACAGATATACTCACTTGTCTCACATAATGTGCCAGTGTATTCACCCGGGCAGCTGCATCTTGTCTCACCCCCTCCAAGGGGAAGGCATATCCCGCCATTCAAACATGTTAAACCAGAGCAACTAGTGGCTACATCTGAAAAACAACAACAACAATTAAATCGAAACCTGCCCTGATGTCACACTACTTTCAGCCATTTGCCTGCCATATCGGGGGTTAATTTGCACGTAATGATATGGTGTTCTTCTGGCACGTTGCACGTGAAATCTGATCCCAAAATGGTATAAAACAAGATTTGTTATACTTTTGATGGGTCTGGTTTCTTACCCTTTTCACAGTGATGTCCGTGCCATCCCGCTTCACAATGACAGTACGCATCACCCCACTGCTCCACGCAGCTTCCTCCGTTGTCGCAGGTCCAATATGTACATGCAGGCGGTGAATCTGCAGACCGAAAAATCATTAAAGTTCTCAATTGTACTAAACATATGTTTATTCAAACATTACCGCAAAGGTACATATTTGGGTTAATTTCTTCACTCCTGTATGACTTTGTTCTGCTTTTTATTCAAATAAACTGATTTCAAGCATACCAATATGCACCATATTTTTTAAAATATTCCTTTCGAAATGATTATGCAAGACCTAGGTTTGATCAGAACATAACAAAAAAGTCCCTTCAAAACTGTTTTGTTGCAGGCCCTATTTTTGTTTTATTATTAGAATTTTAACCCCACAGGAAGACTCTCAAAAATTTGAACGCTTGTTAAATACCATTTTAAAAACCTTTGTTGGAAATTTACTGATGACTGTGCTTCGTGTGCAGGGTGCACAAAGAAACACTTCAGTACAGAAAAACTGAAAATGCATGTTTTCATCAAAAATGCAAGCCTACCACCAAAATGACCTTCTTGACCTGCACTCTTAGTGTGGTTAATTCTCGACCTGTAATTGTGCCACACAATGACACAGGTTACACAGTTGGCATATCTACCTAGTAATCAAAATATCGTCTTATACAAACAAGCGTACGTATGAGGTACCAATGAGGTACCAATGAGGTACTCAAGGCACTTAAACAAACAGAAACAATTTGAGACAGGTTTCTGAATTTTAAACCATGAAACCAATTTGTGTAGCACCTTATGGGTTTACAAGGTGCTGCGGCACATTCAGCAGACACTGTCAGAAACACAGGGGGAACCACTTCTCTTATGCGATAAGTGTGACTGGGATATTTTACGTGCGTAACACAACACACGGGACCAACAGCTTTACGTCCCATCCGAAGGACTGTGAGAACAACGGTCTTAAAATAATTATAAAGTCTGAAGCCTTCTTTAGTTCCACTTAGATTTATTTACACAAAATTCCACAGGCCAACGGCCTTATTATATACAATTCATTTACAAAATTAAATAAAGCAATTCTCTGCTACTAGTTTGGTGTTCCAAACTCCTCATGTTGTAAGTACACAACTTCATTTTAACTTTTACTGGGTCTGAAACCCCATCTCTAATAAGTACTCAACCAGGCACTTTAACTTTTACTGGGTCTAAAACCCCATCTCAAATAAGTACTCAACCAGGCACTTTAACTTTTACTGGGTCTAAAACCCCATCTCAAATAAGTACTCAACCAGGCACTTTAACTTTTACTGGGTCTAAAACCCCATCTCAAATAAGTACTCAACCAGGCACTTTAACTTTTACTGGGTCTAAAACCCCATCTCAAATAAGTACTCAAATGTTCTGTCTTCTCCTCGGACAGTCAGCTCTCCCAATTCTCATGGTGTTACGACTGCTCATTGTGTGCGGTCTGTCCGCTGTCCACATAACCTGCTCTTAAAGTAGGTGTGCTACACCACAGCCACGTCTAGCTAGCTGGTTACAGCCATGGAGTTTTTGTTACTCCGGAACATGATAAAAACCCATCCCCGAAGGGCATCTGAAATGAATTATAAAGATTCCAAAACAAACTAGTTTTGTGCTCAAACTTGCACACTGGCATGACAAAATGATTATTCCTCAAGACAATGCATCTGAATATAAACTTGAGCTTTAAATTGGGTTTTAAATCAAGAATGCATAAACCATTCATTAACTTGCTTTCAGAACCAAATTAGTTAAACTCTTTTACATCTTTAAACATCTTATTAAATGATAATGCTCAATTCATCTTGTGGCTCTTGTGATAAGATAAGTTAAATAAAATAAGTTAACTTACGGGTTTGCAGTTCAGTGGTTTGCCTTGCCTTGCCTCCAATCACCGGTCCAAAGTCACAATTGGTAGCATCAATGCTCCCAAGTTTCACTTAATCTTCCCCTGCTTATAAAAGTAGTCAAAACCCCCAAGGGGATATCTCTAGAGCCAATTGCTCTAACTTAAAAAAAACATTCAAGTCTGACTTGCAGGAGAGAAAAGACCACAGTGGCGATCGTTGATCATACAGGTAGCAAGTGAGTTGGATAAGACACCTTCCCTATAACCTTCCACACTCATTCACACTTCACTACACACTCAGACAAAAGGCCACACCCAATTCCAGACATTCTTACCTTCTGGGTTAATGTATGCTCAATGACCCTAAACTTATGAATATTCAAACACCTATTTACATGATTATTCACATGAACCAAAACTGGGGAGGATAACCATGGCTATGTACACAATATACAACTTAAATCTGACAAGGACAAAGTAATTTTCGTAAAGTATCTTGCTCAAGGGCACGTATTAGCGCCAGAACTCAAACTCCACTCTCATCAGCTGATCATAAACACCAGAGCTTGAGTCAGGTGCTCTTACCACTCGGCCACGACGTGCCACAAGGTAACAATTACTTCTTAAAGGGACACGTTGCCTTCGGATTGGGCGCTTTGGGCTATAACAAGCGTTTGATGTGAAAAGAACACGGTCGGAAAGATGTTTTAAAAGTAGAATATAATGATCCACACAAGCATTCCTCAAAACTGTGTGGTTTTCCTTTTATTCGTGAACTAACACGGTCCGTCATTTATGGGAGTCAAGATTTTGACTCCCATAAATGGCGGACGTGTTCCTACTAGTCTTATTTCCAGTCGTAAAATAGCCTTTTGTCAAGGCCTTCGTGGATTGGAGTCGCGATCCCAAGCGACTGAAATGGGAGACCACGCACGCGAGTGGCGAAGCCACGAGGGCCTTTTCCAACTTGTTTGCGGTTTCTAATGTGTTTCTTTATAATCTCGACTTTTGCTACCCGAAACGGTAGCAAAAGTCCAAACCAATCAGAAGTGCATAACGCACGTTTCATACTTCATGAATAATTCATTAAAAAAACCGCAAACAAGTTGTAAAAGGCCCTCGTGGCTTCGCCACTCGGCTCGCGCGTGGTCTCCCATTCAAGTCGCTCCACAAAGCTGTCCAAGCCACGATGGCCTTGACAAAAGGCTAGTCGTAAAACGATGATCAGAGTGCTGCTGTGATGTGCCGTGTCTAAGTCATCATCCCTCCTGTCCACAATAAACTTGGTATAAACAACACCGGTTGTTTCTCTCGGTTAGTCCCATGACAGTTTTCTTACCCTGATTGACGAGGTTTCTTCTTTTTGGACACGTCTTAAATCTGTTTTTTATGGCGATCCATTTTGACATATGAACGGTGTAGGTGTTTACATACACGTACACACAAACCGAGCTACGCCGCGTATTCGCGGAATAACCGGCCACATATTCCGAAAATAGAATACATGCAACACAGGGAGGTGAACAGATCAGCCATATTATACTCACCTCCCTGTACTGCATGTGTTCTATTTTTCAGAATATGCGGCTGGTTATTCCGCGAATACGCAGCTGGCAATTTCGGGCCCAATACTGTGCTAGCTTCAGAGGTGAATGGTATGTTACCCAGTGTTCATCTGATAGGTTTACCAGGCCACTGGCTACGGCAACAGCCTAACTACTGTTCATCGCGCATTTTGCCATTACATGGACGATGGTATTTACGGCTGGAAATACATATACGTTTCGTGGGAAAGATGTCGAGGGGTCAGAGGCCAATGTTGTTGTTTTTTAATCACCAATCACCATTCACTAATTATTACACATTAAAGGTGTTTTATTGTAAGAACAACTCCTAATAAGGATAAGGAACACCTCTAAACAGTAAAATTTCATGAGATTTGAAGACAACGTGTCCCTTTAACCCTGTGGGACGCGTGACGTAAAGTAGCCACATAGCCTAATGAGGATTATACTTAGCAGGTAGTCACGCATCCATGAATTCACAAGGGAACAGTTATCACAATTATAGGTCGTGCAAAACATGCAAACAATTACATTGAAAAGTATAAAATACATTATGTTCTGAATAAATTAAAATATTATGACAATTTTTCCCCAGCAGACACAGCAAACATGAATATTTGTAGGTTCTTTTAATATGGTGCAAAAATCATGGGTTGGGAAAATGTTTGCCCAATTTCAGTCAAGTGTGACACACAAATAATATGTAATTCGATTAAAACAAAAACCAAGTTTAGACCTAATATTCTTAGCTTTGTGATTTATTTCATAATTTTATAATACCTATATTGGCTCAGACTCTCAGTACTTTTTTAATTGTTATACACAGAGAGTCATCAATTGGTAAATTGCAAATAGTGTTTTCATCTTTGATAAGTGGTTGACAGATACACTTACTTGTCTCACAGTTATTGCCAGTGAATTCACTTAAGCAGTTGCATTTTGTCCCGCCACCTCCAAGAGTTTCGCATGCTCCGCCATTCAAACATGTTACACCAAAGCAACTAGTGTCTATATCTGGAAAAATGAAACAATAACATCAAAACCTGCAGTGATGTCACACGCTAATGTGAAAATTGTTTCTGGATTTGAGCAATCGTACTTTAAGTAAAGTCCTGAAAATAATAAGCACGAACAATGCATTATATAGACCATGTGACCTGTGACATCACATGTTCACAAAAAAGCCACAGAGCCACAGAGCCTGGACTCTCTGCAGGCACAGTTTGTACGCAGCTCAATGGAAGAGAACAATACATCTTATGTTTTATGGAGATTGCACTGTCTGATTTTTCTCAACTTTTTATAATGAAGAAAGGGGGGACATCTCATAAACTGTACAGCTGTTGCTTTTGTAACTCTTGAATTTATGTGAAATTTATGACACAAAATGTAAATTTTCTCAATGGCCTGTGAGCTTGCCCGTCACTACTCTGTAAACAGAGGTAACATGGTCTATTATGAGAATGCAAGTTTTTGTTTTTGTTTTTTAATACATTTCATGCAATGAAAAAAGTAACAATTTAGTCACAATGGCTGGATAGCAAAAATTACAAACAATATAAGACTTTATGCATTGACGTCACCTTAGAGGTAAAACGATGAGGGAAAATTCAAAACGCACATATTTGTACGCACGGTACACAGGATTGGCCAATGTACAACCTCCTTTTGATCTATATAACGCCCTACTCATTGACATCATGTGCATAAGGTATACAATACATAGTCATATAGCAATCGGCTAGATACAGGGTGCCATACCAAAGATTTGCAGCCATTGTGACTTCAGCTCAATGGAAAAGCTACTGCATGGTGGTACAACTGCACCATTCAAATACTTTCTTTATCTCTTGCCGATTACATATCTTCATATGCACTAGTCGTCATTAAGTTTACTTTTATGATGCCTCTATACACAGTTTAACCATAAATTGTTTTTCCTTGTTGTACTCTTATAAATTACATCACTGAGTTCATCATGAAGTTTGGATTTAGTAAGACAAGACATCTTTTCATTAAACTGATTTTCAATGTTTCTAGGCTGTCCATACAAATAGATAAAGCCTCAAACCAAGTTTGACAATTGCTTTATGCTATTTGAATCAAAACAATCGCATTTTAAAAGTTTAATCTTCACAAACTGATAAATTCTAACGGACTGATAGCAGTAGTACATGCAAGCGTAACATGATTTGTGTGTTTTTGTTTCAGTGAACAATGCACGAGTTCTCATTTTCAATACAGATAGTATGATGGGTCTGGTTTCTTACAAAATTCACACTGAACTCCGTGCCATCCTGTAGCACAATGACAGACCGCTACACCCAAAATTGCATTACAGCTCCCTCCATTCTGGCAGGTCCAATCTATACAAGGGTCTGAAGATCAAAAATACATCAAATTCGCTATTGTATTTACACATCATATTGTTGAACAGAAAAAAATACATGATAATTTCATTTTCTATATACTAAAATAAGCAAGGAATCTGCACAGAGCATTACATGTTTGGAGTGTGAAACAATAACTAAGCAGGACCTTCCATTGTTTAGACAATATTTGTGCCTGGAAAAGTTTTAAAAAAGTGGGACCATGTGAGGATAACGAGTATATAAACTTCAAAAAAGACTTTAGCAAGGCCAGGAGTATGCAGTGACAAAGAGGCAACGGTGAAACACAGCCCGAGTTTTCAGCCAACTTCTTTGATGACCCAATGTATAATGTACCTTCAAACTCGCAACTATCACCAACGAAACCTTCTTGGCAAGTGCAGAACACATCGTCTAAGTCGATGTAGCACGTTCCTCCATTCAGACAGGGTTTCCACGAAGCGCATGGATCATTATATTTTGCTGTACGAAGAAAGCAAAACACATAATGTATTAAAAAGCATCTGAGAAGACTTACCTAACAATGTTTGGTTTAGAAACAATCTTTGTTAAAAATAATTTTAAAAATATTTGTTTAGGAATAAATGTTCACAAATTTGTACTTACAAATGTGGCAGTATGTTCCTCTCCACCCTGGGGCGCACAGGCAGACTGTTTCACCATGGTCGTCATTACAGGTTCCACCATTTTGGCAGAGTATGCCGCTACATGTGACAAAATCCTCTAATAAAGGGAACAAACGTTATTGTCGGTTGTTGTAAACAAAAAACATCACACCCACACACACAACTGACAAAAACACACACACACACACACATGTTTGGGAATCTCGTAAACCGAGGCCTTCTCTTTTTTCTCCCACTGTTTGGACTTTAGTTTTTTTGAACGACGTCCCCATTCGTTTTGTACACGAAAGCGAAGCGAGGACATCCTCGCTCTGTCAAACACCCGGATCCCTTTTGTTAAAGTCCTCGGTTTCAACGGGACACTCGATCACACACACCAACCATTTGAATGAATATGATTGTACTCCTTATTATGTTTAAAAACTTTACTTTACTCTTCTGAAGTGTTTAAAAGGCATTGTTTGAGTGACTTGTTGTTTTTACAAGCAAAAGGTACACAAACTTCAGAGTAATGTCGTCGGGAAATAATCCAGTTTATCATCAATAAATGATAAAATGCCTTACCAGTGAGCATGTATAATTTCAACACCGTCCGACGTAGGCCTATTGCTTTTAGATTTTGTGTTTACATTGTCGGTGCGCATGTGCACTGTGCAACAGGGGACTTCGGAAAGGTGTTTTCTGGGTCAGAGATCGATTTTTGAGTTCACGGCCTAATGCTGTGTGTGCGTGTGAGTAGGTAACCACATTCAAACCGGGAACCTATAACAAAAGAGTACAATAGGTCCACGGTTGCTATCACAAAGGAAAGCATTGTGGTCCACGGTTGCTATCACAAAGAGTTGAACAAAGGAGGGTCCACGATTGCAGGCTGTTACACACTTGTGTGTGTGTGTATTTGCAGCATTGACTGGTTTATGTGTTGCATTAATATTTCATTGTAAATATTATTGATCGGACGATGTTTGTAAGCTTTACTTTTATCCAATCAGCCTTTGCGGATTAGCGTGGGTTGTACATTTTTGCGGGAGATCCTCACTTTGTCACAGTCAACCAAAGTGTTGAGACATTAAATTTTTCCCCTCCACCAACCCCTTTCATTCCACCGTATATTTCATTGTATTTGTGCCGGTAATTCGCTATACCTAAGTTTGTGCACAGTGAATTGAATTGAACTGAAATGTTTACCTAATTACACCAAAAGTTTGGTCTTTCAGGAGGTGTCTTTGTTGTTTATTGGGCGGGAAGAATGAGTCTTCCATGGCTGTCCTTGGGCGTGAAAAATGAGTCTTCCATGGCTGCCCTTGATATAAACAATTTAAATGTATAAAAACAAGTTGGGCGGGAAGAATGAGTCTTCCTTGGCTGCCCTTGGGCGGGAAGAATGAGTCTTCCATGGCTGCCCTTGATATAGTTGGGCGGGAAGAATGGGCCTTCCCTGACTGCCCTTAATATAATTGGTATGATTTGGCGGGAAGAATGAGTCGTCCATGGCTGCCCTTGATATGATTGGTATGATTTGGCTGGAAGAATGAATCTTCCATGGCTGCCCTTGATATGATTGGTATGATTTGGCTGGAAGAATGAGTCGTCCATGGCTGCCCTTGATATGATTGGTATGATTTGGCTGGAAGAATGAATCTTCCATGGCTGCCCTTGATCTAGTTGGGCGGGAAGAATGGGCCTTCCCTGACTGCCCTTAATATAATTGGTATGATTTGGCGGGAAGAATGAGTCGTCCATGGCTGCCCTTGATATGATTGGTATGATTTGGCTGGAAGAATGAATCTTCCATGGCTGCCCTTGATATGATTGGTATGATTGGGCGGGAAGAATGAGTCTTCGATGGCTGTCCTTGTTAAAGTTGGGCGGGAAGAATGAGTCTTCCGTGGCTGCCTTTGATATGTTTAGGTGGGAAGGATGATTTTTCCATGGCTGCCGATGGGTCGGGAAGTTGAGTCTTTCTTGAATGCCCTTGGTATTATTGGTGGGAAGTTGAGTCTTCCTTTATATTGGTATTTTTATGAGGGAGGATGTTGATTTATGTTTATGTTTATAATTATGTGCCTCGCGGGAGGTGGCAAGTTTTCACGGTAAGGATAGCCACCAAACACATTTGTGGCGCTTTTGGGGTCATTAAGCCAGTTGTTTAATGTTTATATCCTAATTGTATTTTGTGATTTGTTTAGTTGCCATAGCGCTCCAGAGTTTCAAGAGGCTATGATTCCGATCACAGGTCACAGTGGTGGAAGCGCAACTATACTTTGAATAATAATAATATGTTAAGAAGACATATTTACCGTAACTGGTTTGATTTGGTTTGGTTGTCTTTGTGTCCGGTTTGCCCAAAGTTCGGTATCCGGAATAATTGAATAAAAACAGTTTTCAAAGGCTGTGGCATAAATTCAAACAAGCAAGAATGTTTATTCTTTGTTTCATTATGGAGTCTGAGTATAATGTTATATTAAACTACAACTCAGCTCAGGGCAAGCAATTTATCCGTGTTGTGAATACAGATATTTAGCTGTCGTCGTTTGAGTTCACATGCAGTGCATTGACATGAGTACTTTCAGTTCACCATAAATCATCGTGTGCCCAGAAGGCTCCATATGCCCTTCTCGCAGGCACACAAAGTACCTCTTCAGTAATAATAATAATACTTTAAAAATAATACTTTAGGCCTTGTGAGGCATATCACAATACATACAAAATAAACACATTAAGTAAAATAGCTAAAAATATGAAAACCAACCCCATCTCAATATACAGCATGGATTGAAATCAAATGAAAAAACTAACGAAAACAAGAAAGGATAAAAAAGAGAACATACAAAAAGGGCCACAAAAAACGAAGAAATAGAAATTGGACAGCAAACCAGGGAGCAACAGACAAAACAAAGGATGGTAACTGTAACTGTTCGTTACGCTCTTCTTCCATAGGCACACGACAAAGTGTAAACATTAAATTTTTCTGAAGTTAAAAGTTTAAAATGTGTTTTCCATACCACAGAATGGTCCATAGTAATGATCTTTGCAGATACAATATGTTCCATTCATTGTAGTGTTATCATGGTAACAGGTTCCTCCATTCATACAAGTGACGCTGGCACACAGTGACGGTTCAAGTGTTTCTGTAAGAAAACAGTTATCACAATCAGTATACATGTATGCGCTGTGAACGATTAACACTCTATAGTTTACGCGCAGCAAATTATCAATAACATAAGAGCCGTTCGGTCAAATCCATTCATTTATTACAATAGTGATATTCATCCATGGGTTGAGTTCACTAACAGGTCACCTTGACCCTTTTGTAAGCTTGCCGGCGGCAGTCCCCCATTGACATGTCCACACATACAAAAACATACATTGGACAAACCTACCCAAACACGTACAGAATTTCGCCTATGCATTTGTACACGAATGCTAAATTTAATAATATTATGTAGATAATGTCAGCAGTCAACATAACGTAATCTATCTATCATCAGGCTACTACAAATTCCAGCCCCAAACAGACTTAATTTGCCCTAAAAATTAAAAGTGCCTTCCGGTGAGGTGAAGATATCTGCGTCAGTTATTTTTGGGAGCCTCGGATCCAATGGCTAAGGGGAGTAATTGGGTAAATGTTGAAAGAAAATCACACATTTTTAAAGTACATCTGTTCAAAAAGTTGTGTGTTTTAATAAAATAGAAAAAATACATTTAGATCACTGATATGTCTTTTATTTTAAAATGCTAAGGATATTGACCCGGAAAGATTCTGACAAAATGGCAAAATGTGAAAAAAATTACTTGGGTGGACATCCTATCATCACCATGTTCAAGAAGTTAGTGACGAATACGTCAAAAACAACAACAATTTTGCAGTCAAATCAGGTTTGCGGTAAAATTTTAAGGAATGAGCCCACAACCCTGATTAGAACTGACTCGACCTCCCATCTTAGATAGTGGAATGGTCCAGTCTAGAATATCAATGATAACTCGCTCCGGTCATTGTTAGTGGGAAAACAATGACAAGCATGACAGGCGAGCTCATTATTGTTCATACACGTACTTACCTGTTTCGCAATATTCTCCAGTGAAACCGTCTTTACAACCACAACGCCATGTGACGGAATTTTCTTGCTCAATCACACGGCAGTGCCCAATGTTAAGATCGCATGGTAATAGAGTCATACATCTATCAATGTATTCTGCATAAGAATAGACATGAATAATTGAAATAAATAAATAAATAATTAAATAAATAAATAAATTTTACGGGCCGGGTACACTTTTCGTAACTGTCAAAGGACAATATCCTCACTTGGTGTATCCCAACATTTGCATAAAGAAATAAACCTGTGCAAATTTTGACTCAAATTTTCATCGAAGAAAAAAATGAAAGAAAAAAAACTCTTGTTTAAGTATGTACTTTCAGATGCCTAAGAAAGGCAACATGTCTGAAGACATGATTCAAAATTGAGGGTTGATTTAAAGTTGTGGGTTACTCTTTCTCTGAAACCACTTTACTTGAAAGGGGCTGGTTTAGTCGCTGAAGAGCTTCTTATACGGTATACAAAAAGCTATATTCGTCCAGTGCTCGAATACGAAGCCCCTGTTTGGAATGCTGGCGTTTCTCAGAAGCAGGTGGGCCGCCTCGAGAAGAACCAGAAGTGTGTCTGTCGCTGCATCCTCTCTAAGGATTATACGTCATATCCTAATGCTTTGGCCACTCTTCAACTGGACCCTTCTCCAGTCTCGAAGAGACCTAATCTGCTGCCAATTTGCAGAGACGGCCAGCACTTCTGTGAGATTTTCAGCGTGGTTCCCTGTGTCCGAGTACAACTCAACAATGCAATTGCGTCACAGACCCAAGTTTGGCTCTTTCAAATGCAAGACGAACACGTTTCGTAACAGCCCCTTGCCCTACGTACCTCACCAATTTGTTGAACACTTAAATTGCTTGCTTACCTATTATTGTTCTCTAATTCTGGTTTTTATTGTACATAATTCTTGATCCTTTTTTGTTATCCCATTTCTTTATTTTTTGCATTTCATCATCATCATGATGGTTTCTCTTTTTATTGTATATTATATGTTTTTAACGATTGTAAATTATGTCGCAATTCAGCGGCTTGCTTATTTGACATTTTTAATAAATAAACCATACTAACTTCAAAGGGGTCGTTTCTAACAATGCTTTAGAATATCAAGAGCTTCTTATACCAAGTTTGTATCCTCATTGACCTTTGGAGTAATACACCCTCCCTGTATACAATGGACTGTTCTTGTGTAAACAAATTAGCCGAGGAGCGTTGTAATTTCAATGGCGTACTAGAAAACAAAACTTTTTAAAAGAGAGATGTAGTAGTTTCGCTTTACTCTTGAATTAAATTTCTCGAAAAATAAATCCGATTATCACTTAAACTTTTACCACGTCTTAAAAAATTGCTAGGCTACTTACGGCATCTGCTGCCAGTCCAATATTCAGGGCAGAAACACACTGGGCTCCCTTTAATGTTGAAGCAAGTACCCAGCTCGCAGTAATCATAATAACACAGATCAGCTGGAACGGACGCTAAAATAGCATATTGAGGGAAAAGGTTGATCAATGAGAATAATTATAATTATAACAATAACAATAATAACTAGACATTAGGTGTTTGTGAACAAACACAAAGCTGTTCCGTGTATTATTGTTTTGCTTCGATTAAGTGCTTCAAAGCTTTAAAGTTGGGCTGATGTCAAGATAGAAGAATATTGACCTTTGACAGGCCCTTTTTCACTTAAGTGTGCCTAAAAACCTAAACCTGGTCTTCATTCTGATACTGGATCGAAAGGAGCTTTTAAACCAGAAATAAAGGTCAACATGGGGTCATGGTAACCCTTGTCTAACATTTAATGCTCAAAGGGTATAAAACTGAAAAGAAATTGAAAATCGCGTGTGTAGTTCTTGAGATAGGGTCCCACTTCCGGTTGACCCAAAAGTAAATGTCAACATGGGGGCACGGTTACCTAAGGCTAATCTCCATTGCCCAAGGAGTCTATAACTGAAAAAAGTTTGGAAATCGGTTGTGTAGCTCTTGAGATATGGTCCCACTTCCGGTTGACCCGGAAGTAAAGGTCAACATGGGGTCACGGTTACCCAAGGCTAATCTCCCGTGCATAAGGAATCTATAACTGAAAAAAGTTTGAAAAACGGTTGTGTAGTTCTTGAGATTTGGTCCCACTTCCGGTTGACCCGGAAGTAAAGGTCAACATGGGGTCACGGTTACCCAAGGCTAATCTCCCATGCCCAAGGAGTCTATAACTGAAAAAAGTTTGAAAATGGTTGTGTAGTTCTTTAGATTTGGTCCCACTTCCGGTTGACCTGGAAGTAAAGGTCAACATTGGGTCACGGTTACCCAAGGCTAATCTCCCGTGCATAAGGAATCTATAACTGAAAAAAAGTTTGCAAAACGGTTGTGTAGTTCTTGAGATTTGGTCTCACTTCCGGTTGAACCGGAAGTAAATGTCATCATGGGGGTCACGGTTACATAAGGCTAATCTATAATGCCCAAGGAGTCTATAACTGAAAAAAGTTTGGAAATCGGTTGTGTAGCTCTTGAGATATGGTCCCACTTCCGGTTGACCCGGAAGTAAAGATCAATATGGGGTCACGGTTACCCAAGGCTAATCTCCCGTGCATAAGGAATCTATAACTGAAAAAAGTTTGAAAACGGTTGTGTAGTTCTTGAGATTTGGTCTCACTTCCGGTTGACCCGGAAGTAAAGGTCAACATGGGGTCACGGTTACATAAGGCTAATTTCTAATGCCCTAGGAGTCTATAACTGAAAAAAGTTTGACGATCGGTTGTATATATTTCGAGATATAGTGGTCTCAAGATTGGCTAATTAAATATTCACCTCGCTGTAAATGGGCTAATTAATTAAGAATATTAAAAAAAATTACATTGAGAGTTAAGTTCATGTACTACTAAGCTTCAATTTAATATAGGATCTAACTCTTTCATACTTTTACGCTTAGGATATTAGGTCACATGCATGGTTGTGTAAACAGGTTTTTTTTGACTTGAAATTTGGTTTATGAAACTGCTGTTACATGGGTCACCAACTGTTTCAGAAACGGTATGTTGACAAAAAATTACCGTGAATGCTCAGGCTTATACATAAGCCTGTGACAGTTACACAGTTAAGTGACAGATGTTACGGTTAAACGTTCACATTTGTACGGTTCGGATAAACGTTGAAAAATTCACTTTAAAAGTGCCGTGTTATGCTGACCATAATAACTGCGATCACGATTTTCACAGCACAATATCCCATAAAACACACACACATATCATTCCCAATTTACAGACTCGTAGTCTTTGTTATTTCAATACAACTGTGCGTGCAGCAATTTGTGAGAAACATTAAACGCTAGGGGGCGTTCCACAACAATTCGATTGCGCAACATGCTCGCTTTTGCAGGTTCGCAAAGTCCAAATTCTGCAATAAAGAAGGAAGACACAATGTTTTTGATCACATGCTGGTTGTGTTAACAATTTTTTTTACGTGAAATGTTGTTTATGAAACTGCTGTTACACGGGTCATCAACTGTTTCAGAGTTACGGTTACACGTTTACAAAAAAGTAACTGTGAATGAGCAGGCTTATACGTAAGCCTGTGACGGTTACACGGTTAAGTGACAGATCTTACGGTTAAACGTTCACATTTGTACGGTTCGGATAAACGTTGAAAAATTCACTTAAAAAGTGCCGTGTTATGCTGACCATAAAAACTGCGATCACGATTTTCACAGCACAATATCCCATAAAACACACACACATAATATCATTCCCAATTTACAGACTCGTAGTCTTTGTTATTTCAATACAACTGTGCGTGCAGCAATTTGTGAGAAACATTAAACGCTAGGGGGCGTTCCACAACAATTTGATTGCGCAACATGCAGGTGCGCAAAGTCAAAATTCTGCAATAAAGAAGGAAGACACAATGTTTTTGATCACATGCTGGTTGTGTAAACAGTTTCTTTTACATGAAATGTTGTTTATGAAACTGCTGTTACACGGGTCATCAACTGTTTCAGAATTACGGTTACACGTTTACAAAAAAATAACCGTGAATGCGCAGGCTTATACGTAAGCCTGTGCCGGTTACACGGTTAAGTGACGGATCTTACGGTTAAACGTTCACATTTGTACGGTTCGGATAAACGTTGAAAAATTCACTTGAAAAGTGCTGCGAAATGCTGACCATAATAATTATTGCCACACCTATATCGTTTCCAATTTACAGGCTTAATTCTTCGTTATTTCATTACTTTGCGTGCGACATTAGTTGAAAGAAACATTGAACGCTAGAGGGCGTTCCAAAACAAATCGATTGCACGGTTACCCGGTTAACCAAACTATAATTTTGTTAATCGTTCAAATGTTAACGATTGGGATCAGCGTAAACAAATTCACTTGAAAAGTGCTGCGAAAATTGTGACTATTTAGTGTCAGAAAACGGTTACACGTTTTAAAAAAATATATGAGTGTGCTGGCTTATACGTAAGCCTGTGACAGTTACACGGTTAAGTGACAGATCATCCGGTTAATCGTTTACATTTGTACGGTTCGGATAAACGTTGAAAAGTGTTTTGTTAGTATATTATAGTCCCTAGGAAAAAAAACACAGCAGGGCCCAAATTTATGGCTAGCTTAATGCTGAATTCTGCGCTATGGGGTCACCATTCTCTGCTTAACGAGCAAGCAGCACAGAATTTCTGCACTAGCTGTGTAAGCGTAGAATGCCTAATGTTAACTATACGCAAGCACACAAAATGCCATGCTAACCCGTGTAATACGCTTGACATAAGCACAGAATAACCTGCTTCGTCAGTAAGCGCCGATCCTAAGCTTACGGTAAGCAGAGCCATAAAATTGGGCCCTGATGTATTTAGATTGATGAAAATGTTTTTTAATTGTAAATATTGGTTGTTTCAGAAACTGTTTACCTTGTATGCAGTTTTCTATAATATAAAAACACTATTGTTGTGTCTTTGTAACGATTAGTATGTTCTTGCTGGGCTATTGTTAATTTTTGTTCTTCACCCCCAAATCTAGCACTGACCGTTTAGCAAGGTAATTTCTCTGTTGTACACCTTTCCTCAATCAGCTCTTTTTATTATTTATTGCAACCGCCATCAAGTTTTGTAACTGATTCATCGCGGTTTACTGAAGTCATTCCTTTGCACAAGAAACTTTAAACATATCGTTTTCCGGCGAACGAGACCCAAGCGCAGACAAGTTTGCCAGGCAAGAAAAATCGCCAAGAACGCGGCGATCTATTCTTTACGTCCACGCTGAAAATTATCTGAATAACTATCTGATTACACTGGTAGCAAGACAAATTCCTTTCGATTTTTGTGAATGAACGTTGACTTGTGTCAGTCGGCGACAGGAATGATGACTCTATGTATATTCTACATAAACGTCAACAACACAGGTCATGAATGGGTTTAGGGCTTGAACGAATCTAGGAAACCCTATAAAGATTGAGGGCGCTATACGAGTTTAACGGTGCGTTTTTTTTTTACTTTAAAAAAAAGTAAAAAAAATTTACTCTGTCGTTAATAAACACATATCAAATTCAAGTCAGAGTACCCATGGCGTTCAATTTGCCTGAGAATTTTGGTGTTTTTTTCTACTGACAATGTTTTAATACGTTTTGATGCTGTTAAACTGATTGTCTATAAAACCTTTCTTGTTTTAAGAAAAATTTGTGTAATCTAGGACGTTAAATTTGAGCCTAATTGAAAAATTATGTTTTTAGAAGTCGGATTTGTTTTCCCTATCTCCATGTGTTTTGTACACGGGCCAAACACGCGCAATAAATGACGTCATTGTGACGTCGTCCGTAATTTTAGGCCAAAAAGCACATCTGCAGTATACCAGAAGTCTAAAACAAAAAAAAGTTTGACGATCGGGGGTATACTTTTTGAGATATGGTGCTAACAAGGTTGGCTAATTAAATATTCACCTCGCTGTTAAGTGGCTAATTAATTAAGAATGTTAACAATTTTTTCATTAAGAGTCAAGTTCATGTACTAAGCTTCGATTTGATATAATGATCTCACTCTTTCGTATTACGCTCTAGGATATTTCCTGTATACAAAAAACGTGTGCAAATGCTATGGGATTTAGGCGGAAACAAGAATAAGAAATATAATAGAAATCTCGACGAAAACAATAGCTGTTCCGACAGCTAGGTCGGAACAGCTAATAATAATAATAATAAAAACAAATAAAAATCTCGACGAAAACAAAACCTGTTCCGACAGGTAGGTCGGAACAGCTAATAACTAGACATTAGGTGTTTGTGTACAAACACGAAGCTGTTCCGGTTTTCTGATTCATAAACAAAATTTTACCCTTGTCTAACAATTACTGCTCAAATGGTTTATAACTGAAAAGAAATTGAATATCGGTTGTTTTGTTCTTGAGATGTGGTCTCACTTCCGGTTGACCTGGAAGTAAAGGTCATCATGGGGTCATGGTTACCCAAGGCTAATCTGCAATGCCCAAGGAGTCTATAACTGAAAAAAGTTTGAAAATCGGCTGTGTAACTCTTGAGATATGGTCCCACTTCCGGTCCCACTTCCGGTTGACCCGGAAGTAAAGGTCAACATGAGGTCACGGTTACCCAAGGCTAATATCCAATGCCATTAGGAGTCTATAACTGAAAAAAGTGTAAAAATCGGTTATGTAGTTCTTGAGATAGGGTCCCACTTCCGGTTGACCCGGAAGTAAAGGTCAACATGGGGTCACGGTTACCCAAGGCTAATATCCAATGCCATTAGGAGTCTATAACTGAAAAAAGTGTGAAAATCGGTTGGGTAGTTCTTGAAATATAGTCTCACTTCCGGTTGACCCGGAAGTAAAGGTCAACATGGGGTCACGGTTACCCAAGGCTAATATCCAATGCCATTAGGAGTCTATAACTGAAAAAAGTGTGAAAATCGGTTGGGTAGTTCTTGAAATATAGTCTCACTTCCGGTTGACCCGGAAGTAAAGGTCAACTTGGAGTCACGGTTACCCAAGGCTAATTTCCAATGCCCAAGGAGTCAATAACTGAAAAAAGTGTGAAAATCGGCTGTGTACTTCTTGAGATATGGTGCTGCAAAGATTAACTCATTAAAGCTTTGAATTACCGTAATTTGACACCTGATGACGTCACAGTAACAAAAATGTGTTTTTCATACTAATAAATTTGATAAGGTACACGATGGTATGTAACTTATCCCAATCCAATGCCTTTTAACGAAAACCCTATTAGAACGTACGTATATCCTCTCTCGATTTCAATATCACGGCAGTCTTTGACGCCTAGCCGTGATTGCGCAATCACGGCACAATTTGCTTCGTAGCCATGGTTTGTGTTTGAACCACCTAAACGTATTTAAAACGATTTTTTGTACACAAAAAGAAAAATACGCCTACAAATGACGTCATGATGACGTGACGAAAAATGTTAGAACAGATTTCACATCTACATCACGAGACGATCCCATATCTGAAAAAAGTTTGAAGATCGGATGTAAACTTCTGGGAGATATGGTGTTAACAAGATTGGCTAATTATATATTCATACAGCTGTCACGTGAATAATTAATTAAGAATTTTAATCTAATTACATCTAAAATTCAAGTCAGGTCCTAAGCTTTACAATGGTATATGATTTGTCTACTTTTGATAATTTTAAAAGGGACATATGGCGTTTGAAAGAGACACAGGTTAAGTCAATACGATTTTATGGAAAGAAAGTATAATAAGAACTAGATATGTAGTGATTGTGTACAATCACAGAGCTGTTCCGTTCTGTTGACCATAAAAGTTGTTTTTGTAGCTCGAGAATCGAACTAATTACTTTGTGTATATCCTGTAATCGTGTTTGAAATGAATGCATGTGATCATGCGTATTCATCGCAGTGTAAACAAATCAAACAAGATCGGATCTTGTTTGAAACCGAAAGTAAAGGTCAAAGTAAGCTACAAATCATTACGAATTTATGACGTGTGGTTCGGGAGATATGGGTTTTTCGAGCTATGGGGTCACGGTTACCCAAGGCTAATCACCAATGCCCATTAGGAGTCTAGAACTGAAAAAAGTTTGAAGAAAAAAGTTGTGTAGTTCTTGACATTTGGTCTCACTTCCGGTTGACCCGGAAGTAAAGGTCAACATGGGGTCACGGTTACCCAAGGATAATCTCCAATGCCCAAGGAGTCTATAACTGAATTTTTTTTGAAAATTGGTTGTGTAGTTCTTGAGATATTGTCTTACTTCCTTTTGACCCATAGGTAAAGGTCAACATGGGGTCACGGTTACCCAAGGCTAATCTCCCATGCCCGAGAAGTCTATAACTGAAAAAAGTTTGAAAATCGGTTGTGCAGTTCTTCAGATAGGGTCTTACTTCCGGTTCACCCATAGATAAAGGTCAACATGGGGTCACGGTTACCCAAGGCTAATCTCCCATGCCCAAGGAGTCTATAACTGACAAAAGTTTGAAAATCGGTTGTGTAGTTCTTGAGATATGGTCCCACTTCCGGTTGATCCGGAAGTAAAGGTCAACATGAGGTCACGGTTACCCAAGGCTAATCTCCCATGCCCAAGAAGTCTATAACTGAAAAAAGTTTGAAAATCGGTTGTGTAGTTCTTGAGATAGGGTCCCACTTCCGGTTGACCCGGAAGTAAAGGTCAACATGGGGTCACGGTTACCCAAGGCTAATATCCAATGCCCATTAGGAGTCTATAACTGAAAAAAGTTTGAAAATTGGTTGTGTAGTTCTTGAGATATGGTCTTACTTCCGGTTGACCCGGAAGTAAAGGTCAACATGGGGTCACGGTTAACCAAGGCTAATCTCCAATGCCCAAGAAGTCTATAACTGAAAAAAGTTAGAAAATTGGTTGTGTAGTTCTTGAGATAAGAACTTACTTCCGGTTGACCCATAGGTAAAGGTCAACATGGGGTCACGATTACCCAAGGCTAATATCCAATGCCCATTAGGAGTCTATAACTGAAAAAAGTTTGAAAATTGGTTGTGTAGTTCTTGAGATACGGTCCCACTTCCGGTTGACCCGGAAGTAAAGGTCAACATGGGGTCACGGTTACCCAAGGCTAATATCCCATGCCCAAGAAGTCTATAACTGAAAAAAGTGTGAAAATCGGTTATGTAGTTCTTGAGATAGGGTCCCACTTCCGGTTGACCCGGAAGTAAAGGTCAACATGGGGTCACGGTTACCCAAGGCTAATATCCAATGCCATTAGGAGTCTATAACTGAAAAAAGTTTGAAAATCGGTTGGGTAGTTCTTGAAATATAGTCTCACTTCCGGTTGACCCGGAAGTAAAGGTCAACTTGGAGTCACGGTTACCCAAGGCTAATTTCCAATGCCCAAGGAGTCAATAACTGAAAAAAGTGTGAAAATCGGCTGTGTACTTCTTGAGATATGGTGCTGCAAAGATTAACTCATTAAAGCTTTGAATTACCGTAATTTGACACCTGATGACGTCACAGTAACAAAAATGTGTTTTTCATACTAATAAATTTGATAAGGTACACGATGGTATGTAACTTATCCCAATCCAATGCCTTTTAACGAAAACCCTATTAGAACGTACGTATATCCTCTCTCGATTCCAATATCACGGCAGTCTTTGACGCCTAGCCGTGATTGCGCAATCACGGCACAATTTGCTTCGTAGCCATGGTTTGTGTTTGAACCACCAAAACGTTACTAAAACGTTTTTTTGTACACAAAAAGAAAAATACGCCTACAAATGACGTCATGATGACGTGACGAAAAATGTTAGAACAGATTTCACATCTACAATACGAGACGATCCCATATCTGAAAAAAGTTTGAAGATCGGATGTGTACTTTTAGAGATATGGTGTTAACAAGATTGGCTAATTAAATATTCACACAGCTGTGACGTGAATAATTAATTAAGAATTTTAATCTAATTACATCTAAAATTCAAGTCAGGGCATAAGCTTTAATATGATATAGGATTTGTCTGCTTTTGATAATTCTAAGAATAACATATGGTCTTCGAAAGAGACACAGGTTAAGTCAATACGATTTTAGGGAAAGAAAGAAAAATAATAATAACTAGACATGAGGTGTTTGTGAACAAACACAGAGCTGTTCCGTGTATTATTGCTTTGATTAAGCACGTATAATCCACACCTTTAAAGTGGGTCTGACTTCGAGAAAGAAGACCCTTCACCTTTGACATGCTCTTAATATTTTGATTTTAAAAGTGCCTATCAAAACCTTAAACAACGGTAACAACCATCGTTCTGCTAATGATTCTAAAACTTAACAGGTCTCTAAAGTTAGGACGTAATTAAACAAAATACCCCTGAAACGTGAATAGGATCTGAGCAGTGATACACGACGTTTAGAGCAAGCACCTTCTTCTAGATTCTTGTGAATAAACTTAGACGTGTGGTAGTCGACGACGCATTATTATAGTCTATTTTATGTTCTACAAACAAAGAAATAACACTGGTCATAATTGGATTTAGGACTTGTTTGTTTTTAGAATTTTACAATGTATCCATTCCGTAAAATTTGCCTGTGAATACAGGGTTTGTTTTCTACTGAAAATGTTTAATTTCTTTTTTGATATTTTGAAATTGGCAGGCAAAGTTATTATGCGTAATTTTGTTGTATAGGCCTATAGTTACATTTTCATAGATTTAATATAAAAAGAAAGATTTGATTTGAGAAAAAAAATTGTTCTTCGTTTGACGTGTTTTCTCGTTGAGACTAAACATTTCCAGTGTTTCATAGAATAGCAGGAAATAGTTGTCTTAGAAATGCGGGGAGCGCATTGTGGTACAAAAATGGTGATTACGTAAACGGGGTGTGGTAGCGGGAGGTTTAAATAGAGGAGAAATTGTGATTAGAGTTAGTTCTAGTGTTTCACACACACACCCACACACACAGAGAGGTCACACATTTTAACATTGTATTAATTTTTTTGGGGAGGGTACAGGGTACAGGGGAGGGTATTGAATAGGGTGAGGTCCAACACCCTCATGGAGGAGGGCACTGAAAGTTTTTGGGCACAGGTTTTCAGAGGAATTTTAAAGATCTCTGTTTTTGCCTGGACGTCGTGTTCTCTGATGAAGTGAGTCGAAATGTCATTTGACTTTGTGATGGATGGTCAGAAGTGAGTCGAAATGTCATTTGACACTGTGGCGGATGGTTATTTTATTTATTCAGACAGTTTTGAACGTTGGGATTGAAAGAAGGCCGCTGTAAAGATTTATAACACAAAGTTATTTTATTACAATAGCAATATTATTGTCATACTTGCAGTAATTCCCTTTAAGTAATTATTGTTTGGATACAAATTATTAATTAAATATGTAAATAAAAGGCTGGCACCTGTCACTCAAGTGCTTCGCTAATCTCTTTAAACACAATAAGTGTCTCTGCGTTATTATGTATAAGAGAAAGCAAAGATAAGACATGCCCAGTCTGTAGAGATCTTTTTCGCGGGCAGATACTCCCTAAGTCTTGGTTGGCCCAAGACTTGGTTGGCCCAAGACGTCAGCGATCGATAGTGGATATTGTGTACTGCGCGCGGTCGGTTGGAACTCGTTATACCGCGCCCTCTTATGGCTTGATTTAAGCAGCTGTCACTAGCCAATTTGGTTAATTCCAGCCACAAGAGGGCTCGCTATAACATGTTGTAACCGAGCGCAGTTCACTAGCCACGATCGATCACCGACGTCTTGGGCTAAGACTAATGTATCCCCTGATCGGGGGCGAAGAAGGGCTCGAGCGGGCGGGGGTGGCCATGCCGTTTAAGCTTGCAGGAGCGCAGGCTGCTAGAGCAAGGAACATCAGTGTGATTCGTGTGTGAAATCGATCGTCTGGCGGCCGCCTCAGACTCGGAGCGTAAGTACATAGGCCCCTACATGTAGAACAACCATGGACTGAGGCTGCCTCCTCTACATGGTACTGCTAGGGGAGTGAGGAGGTGATTGTCAACCTAATCAGTCTGGTCCCGTACGAAAGTTGCACTAGAAATTTGCATGCAGCAGATCATACAGGAGCTTGGGAGCCAGAGTTAACGAGCTGGAGAACGGTAGGAGTTGGGGAAATGGTTATCTTATCTTAAATAATTTAGATTTTATTTGTTTTATTGAGATGTTTCGTTAGTTATTTTGTAATATTTACTGACAAATTGGTTAATGTCTTTGTTTTAGTTTAAATTATCAATGTGCTCCTCGTTTGTATGTTAATTTTAGCGAGGTGATAAGGTAGGCCTCCGCTCCACTCTGAACGGTCGGTAAAGTGTACTGTTAATGTAATTGTAATGTACATCTACATCATGTGTACACATTCACGATTGTACATACGGTGACGTCGTAGCTGTGGTAATTAAGTTAAATGTACGTAAGGCTAGCACAGTCTGACCATCTGACGTCCGTTCGGTGCAGAGCCAATCCAACCCGCCTGTCTGTAGAGTCATGACATAATAATAATATCAAAATTGAAAACATTGAAAAATCAAGGGGCCTATAATAGTTAATACTAATAATATAGTCAATCTTTGACATTGGGATGGGATTGCTACCCAAAATAGACGCAACGCCCTATTTCACATTTCATAATAGTTATTGAGGTCCAGCACTCTGAGGCCTACCTATAGCATGGTGGTATCTTGCATACACCTACTTCTAGGAACTAACTTTTAAAGGCTCCCCCGCGAGCCTTAGGGGTCTACATTATGGGCCTCCGTAACGCTATACGTTTTCAAAATGGTCATTGATAGGTGAACATTTTACGGTCGTTTGCCATCAATAACATCAGTTTCCTTTGTACTACACAGCAAAAACTTTCCACATACACTTAATATACATTCATATAATGAATGCATTTCCTTTTTGTTGAGTTGCATGCAAAAACATCTTGAAAAAATGAAAATTACCACGCAATACTCGGTTGTTTTTCTCTTCATTGCGGCGTGCATGCATTGCGAAAAAAATTAAGACTGCGTGGGGTGCGCCGGAAGCCAGGCGGATTGCTCCGCGCACAGTGCGTTGTCTTTATTTTTGCGCAATGCGTGAACACTGCGTGAGTGCCGTGATGAAGAGAAAAACAACTGTGAGTATTGCGTGGTAAATTTAATTTTTTGAAGATGCTTGAAAAAGGCAATAATACGTTCATACTGAATGTATATTTAGTATGATGGCAAAGTTTTAGCTGTGTAGTACAAAGGAAACTGAAGTTATTGCTGGCAAACAACCATAAAATGTTCACCTATCAACGACCATTTTGAAAACGTATAGCATTACGGAGGCCCAAAATGTTAGACCCCTATAAGGCTAGACCCCTATAAGGCTAGACCCCTATAAGGCTAGACCCCTATAAGGCTAGACCCCTATAAGGCTAGACCCTATAAGGCTAGACCCCTATAAGGCTCACGGGGGAGCCTTAGAGTTTCTAGAAGTAGCACCGGGGTGTAGTGCAACAGACACGGATGTCCTTGACCAACTTGGGCAAGGTCATTGATGATTGGTAGCATCTCTATTCTCTTCTGTTCTTGAATCTTTTGGTAGCACTACCTTGCATTTAATTAAGTACACTAGGGTATGCATATTTATACTACACTGTACATGCTATTTCAGTTGGCAGTAGAAAGTAGCAAAAGTACTCGGTCATTGTCTAATGTCAGTGATGTTGTGTGGGTGGGGCTTAATGCGCAGGACAAGGCAGGACTTGGTGCTAGGCTGCAGCATGTAGCTACGAGATCTGTAATGACCTTGAGTTGAGGTGATATTGTGAATTGATCTGTTTTGCTGCAGCATTGTTGAAGAAAAATAGAACAGTTGGGGGACCACCGAGGGAGTTGTAGTTTTAAGCATAGCATGAGTAAAGGCATTCAATATTTTTTTTTTAAATACCCCAAGCACATGTTGGTTCTTTTTATTGAAGTTTGCTTTGTTACGGGGTGTTAAGTAAACTGGTTGCTATGGGCAACATTGGTTGCATATGTTTTCAAAGTCTACATTTCTTTGGGAGTTTATGTTGAAGGGCTCAGTAATTCTAAAATAAGGTGACGTTACTTAAAAGATTGACAAAAATGTTGTATACAAAATAAATTCAAATTTAAATATTGGGCTGGGGCCCTAAAATAGTGTTTAGTTAAATTAATATTAATTTGTTCTGTTAATTTCAGTGGCCTGTATGTGCATAATTTATCTTAAAGTAATTAGTAATGATAATGAGGGTAGAGACAAATGGGGGTTTATAAAACTGCCTTCAAATCCGTAAAGCCTAATTGAAGGAAGGTTTACCTGTGATATCTTGTTTGACAGCAATAAAAAGCAAAATATTTGTGGCATGGTTGTCTGCGCACAAATGTCATTGTCATGTTTTATGCTGAAAGTGCTAAATAGGTTTTGGATCAGTTGTCTGTGTTTTGATGTTTTTGTTAGTTGGGGGCCATTTATAGACTTACAAATTACATTGCCTAAATTTAAAGGCAGTGAGAACCGAGGGATTTATTTGTGCATGTGTTAATAGTGTGGGAATTGAGTTCCATGAAGGCATGAATGTGTGTACATGCCTACAACATGGCGGGTGATGTTAATGACATGAACTATAATTAATACAGCAGGTGCTTTTTATGGGGGTATCCATTCCTATCGGGCAATATGGTTTGACGTGAACTGCCCTATAAATTGTGTCTGCTCTTCTTTCCCCTCTCTTTTTATGTTTCCTTCTTTCCATTGTACTTTTTGTCTGGAGGAAAAGGGGATGAGTGCAGACTACATGTATTTGAATTTATTTAATTAATATAGTTTTTAATATAGTTGATATGATATTTTTTTGTCAACAGATGATGCCAAGTTACTGGAGTCAGGCAAAAGCTGAGAGCAAAGCAGTGTGGCGTTGCCAGATGAAGGAGAAGGCTGCTGATGGATGTATGTCTGCCGTGTGTGTCCATGTGTTGTCTCATTTCACTCCTTCATTCATGTCCTCCCATTCATGTGTCATTTCACCTCCTCATGCTGTTTTGGGGTTTTGTGCATCTCCCCAATGCAGTAAGAAACAAAGAAAAGATGTACCTGTCAAGAGGTTGGCACCTCCTCGAGACAGTATGAAGCCAAGAAAAGGTGCACATGTCAAGAGGTTGGCACCTCCTCGAGACATGAAATTTGAATCCATGAGAAAAGGTGCACATGTCAAGAGGTTGGCACCTCCTCGAGACATGAAATTTGAATATATGAAAAAAGGTGCACATGTCAAGAGGTTGGCACCTCCTCGAGACATGAAATTTGAATATATGAAAAAAGGTGCACATGTCAAGAGGTTGGCACCTCCTCGAGACATGAAATTTGAAATGATGAGAAAAGGTGCACATGTCAAGAGGTTGGCACCTCCTCGAGACATGAAGTTTGAAACTCTGAGAAAAGATGCACCTGTCAAGAGGTTGGCTCCTCCTCGAGACAGTATATACATGAAATATGAGCCCATGAAAAAAGATGTAAAAAACTGTGAATCAAGCAATAAGCCTCAATATAATACTGAATGTAAAACTCACATAATTTCTGTGACAGCTGTTAAAGAGAAGTTTGATAGAAGCACTGAAGGCAAGCAAGAAGTTGAAGGTGCTGAAGGAAGGTTTGAAGAAAATTGTGAAAACTACAAGATAGATGAAGAAGTAGGTAAGAAGATTGATGATAGATTGAATATAAAGATAAGGAATAAGAATGAGAGAGAAATAATCAAGAAAGGTGAACAGAATAGATCAGTGAATCTTGTCAATAGTAGTCATGAGCCAGTAAGAAAAGCAATTAAGCTGAAGAACTTGAGAGTTAATATACTGACTAGACAAAGAGTAAGTAGTTTGAAAGCACTTGATATGTTGAAGGCAAGGAAACAAAGTTGTTGTAGCAGGAGGCAGGTATTGGATTGTGTCGTAGAGTATTGTCAGGTTTCAAAGCCAAACAGAAAGAAGATCAGAAGAAATGAGCGCAAGAAGTTACTGCAAAGGCGTAAGAATGGTAGGGTGGTAGAAGTACGTATGGGCAAAGAAGAGAAAAAGAATCATGAGAAGGCACAGAAGAATATTGAAAGCCATACAAGAAGAAGTTTGAGTTGTGTTCTGAACAACATGCATTCAACTACATTAATGCATACAAACAATCGCAGAGAGAGAAAGAGCTCATGTAAGACAAATGTTAAGTCCATAAAGCAGAATAAAAGAGGAAGGACACTGAAAGCAAAGGAGAGTATTAGCAGAGCCAGAAACGATTGGAAGATAAAAGAAATGAGACAATGTTGGATGTGTGATGACAAAACTGGTCCAATGGAAAAGGTCGTAGCATGTGATAGTTGTAGTACATTGTATCACGTACATTGTATGGGATTTTCCAAGGTGCAATTATCTATAGTGAACAAGCCGGTGTCATGGTTGTGTCGCAAATGTGGACGATGTAATTACACTGAATCTTTGATGTATGATTTTGGAATACCTGCAGATCGGAACATATTTGAAATTCCAGTGCTTGATGGTAACATTGAAGAAGTTGCAGTTATGTCGCATGCTGATGGAGTTCGCAATACTGAAGATTTAAATGTCAAAGGAGTTGAAGGTGAGGATTTTGCAAATCTGAGTTGTATATATGCATGTCTGTGTGTAGACAGAAACCAGGGTTCGGTTCAGCAAACTGGAGGTTATTTTTTGCGTAGCAAGAAAAACAAAGACAAAACTGAGGGAAATGATGTAGAGGAGAACCAAGGACAAATAGACAAAAGTAAGAAAGTTGAATTGGAAACTAAGTGCAAGATACAGTTTACTAATCTAAGTAGAAAAGCACAACCATTTGTAACTAATGAAGCAGTCAGTGTTGACAATAAAATGGCAAAGAGAAAAGCTGTCAAGAAGGTAGTTACAACAATGACAGAGAGAGACTCTGAATTACCAAACCAAGAAGAATCAAGATTGCTTGGTATAGACATTGAGGAGAGTTGGAAACAGATGCATAAAAGTGAAAGGTTGGGTAAAATAGAATCTTGTGAGGGAAGATGCTCAGTGGATTATTTCAACAACAAAATGGGAAATAAAGATAGTAATGAGGATGATGTGCTTGTTGGAAACAAATCTGTGAAAATACAAAGTGAGGACAATTTGAATGTTGAGACAATTAATTTAATAACATTGGATGAATCAATAGTACTAGCACAAGGTAGTTTTCATCAAGGAGATGAACGATTTGGAGCAAATTCTGGTAAACAGTGTGTTGCTAATAGTCTGGTGTCAATGATGTACAGCAAGAAAAAAGAAGTGAAAGATTGGAAGTGTAGTGATATGGATAACATTCTCAGGACTGGGAATGAATTGTATGGTTTCTTACAACAGAGCTCGACGATGAACAATGATTACTTGTTGATTAATGAATTGCCAACTGATTTAGATGTATTGAACACACAATATAGCATGGAGTATCATGACTCTGTAACAGGTACATTTGATGAAAATGATCATAACTTGATAGAATTTAATATGCTACCATTGAAAGCAACCCTACAACAACATCTCCAAGAATATTCCGCATGCTTTATAAGCTTCTATGAAAATACATTTGCAATAATTTATCAAAATGGAATTTTTTATGTGTTTGATTCACATTCCAGAAGTATCCAAGGCTGTATGGTTCAAGATGGAACAAGCATTGTCATGAAAGCAAGAAACTGGCAAGGTGTTTACAGGTATTGTGTAAAGTTAGCTGAATCTATGAATTTGTCAAATGCTGAACAGTATGAATTAACTGGTATAACCCTCAGTGTTAATGGTGAAGCTATTACAGGTACATGTACAGCTGGAGAAAATGAAAGTGAACCACAGGGCATGTCAGAAACTGTAGATTTGTGTTTAGATATTGATGATTTTGGCTTACCTACATGTAGTGTATCAGGCAAATATAACTTGAAGAGGAAAACAAAGATAACTATTGACCAAGGTGCATACAGTGAAGAATTGGGCAAATGTGATGTTGGCATGAGAAGCACCAAGTTTGCAAGAATAGAAGATGATAATGACAGCACATATGATGACTCTAGTGAAGTGGAAATAGTTCAAGTATCAGGACCTGGTGTTATGAAATTCTGTCTGTTGAATGAAGAAACTAAGGAGGCTATGTGTAGAACATTTGGTCTAGAATCATTACATTTGAAGTCTAATGTGTTAAGTGCAGAATGTCAAGCCATGGGTAAACCCAGATCTGTAAAAGGCATAACAGGTGATGGTAACTGTTTCTTCAGAGCTATATCATTTGCCATGTCAGGAACTGAAGATAACCATGTACACTTGAGAATTGCTTGTGTCAATCATTTGTTGAAGAATGCTGATAAATTGAATTGTTTTCTGCGAGATGGATTTGCCAATGTAGAGGATTATGTAATGAGACAGAGAATGTTTTATTCTGGCACTTGGGCTACTGAGATTGAAATAATGACAATGGCACATATGCTCTGTACTGATATATACACATACGATGAAACTCGCAGTTGGTACCATTTTTCAGCAAAGGATGTTGAGAGAAGTGCTGTGACATGTGGTATGGGCATTTATCTGAATCATAAACACAGAGTGCATTATGATGTTGTTCTATCAGTCCATGAGTTATCACCAGAGAGGTTGGATATAAATGAAGTGCTTGAAGTTTATTCAGAGAGGTCTGATGTATGTGATAAGTATGCTGCACAAAGTGATCAATGTATAAAGCAGACTGTTAACCATAAGGTCATTGACAGCAAACGTAAAACAGAGTTGCCAAAATGTTGCACAGTGAAGAGAAAGAAACGTGTTAATCTGGTAAAAAGGAGAGAACTGGCGAGAAAGAATTATATTGAGCGTAAAATGACAAAATGTGATAAATATAAGACCAATTGTGAGTTTAGAGAGGCCAAGAAAGCAAAGTGTAGGAAACACCAAAAGATAAAGTACAGCACTGATGAGACTTACAGAAAGAAAACCATAGACTCAAAGAAACATGCTAGCAAAGTATCATATCAGGAAAATAATAAACATAGAGTGGCTAAACTTGAGAATTGTAAAAGAAAGTACAGGGATAATGTTGAATTCAGGAAAGAAGTGAAAAATGCCAGTAAGATGAAGTATGCGGAAAATGAGGAATTTAGGAAAGAAGTGGTGAATGCAAGTAAGATGAAGTATGTGAAAAATGAAGAATTCAGGGGAAAAGTAAAGAATGCAAGTAAGATGAAATATCAAAGTGATGAAACTTTCAAGAATAAAGTTATTGATACTATCAAATTCAAATACCACAACAATCCTGATTACAAGAAAGCAACAATTGACAGTGTCAAGAATAAATACCATGTTGATGATCGTTACAGGAACAAACTCATTGGTGCTTCTAAATCTAAATATCATGAGAATGTACATTTTCAGAAGAATGTGATTGACTTCAACAAAAAGAAGTACAAGAGTAATCCATGTTTCAGGCAGAATATTGCACAGAAGAATACCAGTCGAATAATGCAGAAAAAGGTGAACAAACATCATATCCATAATGTTTTGAGTGATTTCAAGAAAGAAATATCAAACGGACCTGAATATGTGTGTTCTGTGTGTATGAGACTTTTGTTTCGAAAGCAAGTCATTAAGTGTAATATTACTAAGTACACGAGTTGTGACAGTATCTGTGAGAAGTATGTCCATAAATGTGATGGAAATTGTACAGCTGATTGTGTTGTATCAAAATCAAGCAGGTCTTCTTTGTGGATATGTCACACATGTGACAGGAAATTATTGATCGGTAAAATACCAGCAGAAGCTTGTTCTAATAATTTACACCTGACAGATATTCCAAAAGAGTTGGCAACATTAAACAAATTAGAAGAGCATCTTATTGCACTCAATATCCCATTTGTAAAGTTAATGGCATTGCCTAAAGGTGGACAACATGGTGTACGTGGACCAGTGGTATGTGTTCCCTCAAATGTTACAGAAACTGTGAAATCATTACCAAGAAATGAATGTGAAGATCAGATGATTCGAGTTAAACTGAAGAGGAAGTTGACTTATAAAGGCTATTACCAGTATGAGTTTGTCAACAAAGAACATGTAGAGACTGCCTTACAGTATCTTAAACAGAACAATAAGTGGTATCGTGATATTGAGATTGACACAGAGTGGAGTAATTCATTGTTAGAAGAGGCGTGTGATGAGCTAGATGATGATCACAAAGTTGAAGTCAAGACTGAAGTTGTTGATAATGTTGATAATGACAATGACAATGACAATGGGGAAGAAACAGACGAGGAACGATTGCGAGGCATACCATTGGACACTTGTTTACAACCTGCAAATATTGGACAAGAAATCTTGGATCAGTATTTTGATGATGTATATTGTGTTGCACCATGTGAAGGGAATACTCCAATCAGACTTTTAATGGAACAAAGTAATGAAGCTAAATGTTTCCCAGTATTGTTTCCAAGAGGTGAGCCAGTATTCAGTGATGAGCGCAGTGTTAGAATAACACTTTCCAGATATCTTAACAATAGACTGATGAATGTTGATAACAGATTTGCACAAAGTACGCAGTACATATTCTACGCTCAATATTTGTCTGAAATTCAACAAGTTATTTCCAGTGTCTCCATAGCATTGCGGAAAGGTTCAGGGAAAACAAAAGATGGTGGTAAGGTCACTGCTAATATGCTTAATGACAAGGAGAAATTAAACGATATGTTAAAATCAGACAGTGGGTACAAGTTTTTGAAGCCTATCAGAGGAACTCCTCCATATTGGCAATCAACTCAGAAAAATATTGGCAATGGTCAGACAACTTGGTATACCTACATGGTTTTGTTCATTTTCTGCAGCTGACATGAGATGGCCCGAATTACTCAATACACTACTCAGTCAACAGGGTGACACTAGGAGTATTGATGAATTGGATTGGAATGAGAAATGTTTGTTGTTGAGAAATAATCCTGTAACTGTGGCTAGAATGTTTGACAAGCGTTTTCATACATTTTTGAAAGATGTTGTAATGTCAAGAGCAGCACCTATTGGGAAAGTGACAGATTATTTTTATCGGGTAGAATTTCAGCAAAGAGGCTCACCACATACTCATTGTCTATTTTGGATTGAAGGTGCACCAAAGTTGGGTACGCAGACTGATAATCAAGTGGCAGAGTTTGTTGATAAGTATGTAAGTTGTGCATTGCCCTCAAAGCAAGAAGATGAAGAATTGAATGAGATTGTAAGCAGTGTACAACAACATAGTAAGAGACATTCTAAATCATGTAAGAAGAAAGGAACAGAGTGTCGATTTAATTTTCCAAGGCCACCATCCATGATGACATTTGTTACTAATCCAGTGCCAATGGATACTGATGATTGTGAGCAAAAGTCAGAAAATACACTAACGGAAGATGATGCAAAGGATTTGTTGAAATCAGTATGGACTGCTGTTAATGACGAGGAAAATCAACACATGACAACTGATGAAATATTCACAAAGATTGGTACCACACAGGATAATTTTAAGAAAGCAAATGATGTGTTAACTCAGAAAGTCACTTTTGTGTTAAAACGAGAACCTCAAGATGTGTGGGTAAATCAGTATAATCCTGACTTGTTAAGATGTTGGAATGCAAATATGGACATTCAATTTATTAGTGATGTTTATGCCTGTGTAACGTATGTAGTGTCTTACATGGCTAAAGCTGAACGTGAGATGGGATTGTTATTGAGGCATGCACAGAGTGAGGCAGAAAGTGGTAATCAAGATGCTAAGCAGAGTATGAAACAGATTGGTAGTGTTTATCTGCAGAATCGTGAAGTGTCAGCTCAAGAAGCAGTTTATCGTGTCTGTACATTAAGACTACAGGAATGTTCAAGAAAAGTAGAGTTTGTACCCGTAGGTGAAAATCCTGTTCGAATGAGTTTGCCCTTGAGTGTAATTCAAAACAAGTCAATTAATAGAGATGAAGATGGTGATGATGATGATGACAATGTGTGGATGGTTAGTAAAGTAGATCGTTACAAAGCAAGACCAGATACAAGTTTATTTGAATCAATGTGTTTAGCTACATTTTGTTCAGAATACAGAGTACTATATCAAGGAAACATGTGTAAAGTATCTAGTGATAAGAGAAAGTCACAAGTGTTTGGTCTGAAGAATGATTTGGGACACATCCAGAAACGTTCTAGAACTGATCCAGCTGTTATTAGATATCCAAGATTTTCAGTGACCAAGTCTCCTGAGAAGTATTTTCATAGTATAATGCAGTTATTTCTCCCTTACCGGGTTGATGTTCACTTGAAACCAACACAGTTTGAAACTTACGAGAAGTTTTTTAGCAATGGTTTTGTCAGTGTACTAGGAGGTTTAGAATCAGTAAAGTCAATTGTGGAAAGTAATCGATGCAGATTTGAAGTTGATATTGGGTTATTGGAGGATGCAGAAGAACTTCTTCAGAAATTTGGTCCACAGGAAGATGCATGGGCATTAATCACTCCAGAAACTGAATTGCAAAGAGATGAATGTATTGAAGATAAACAGCAAGATTTAGCAGATGATAGTGATGAGGAATGTAATGTTCCAGATTTACAATCTGATAGAAAGGAAGAGAAGATATGTGACGTTGAAGCACACTCATCAAGAGTTCCAAAGTCTGATGCATTAAGTATGATGCGATCCTTAAATAACAAACAGAAAAGGGTGTTCTATAAAATTAGGCAGTGGTGTTTGGACAAGGCTAATGGTAAAACCCCTGATGCATTTCAAGTGTTTCTTACTGGTGGTGCTGGAACAGGCAAGAGTCTTCTTGTAAAGTGTATTGATTATGAAGCAACACGGACACTTGGTTCAATGATGAGAAACCCTGATGATGTGTCGGTAATGCTTACTGCTCCTACAGGTGTTGCTGCATTTAATATCAATGGTGCTACCTTACACAGTGCACTATCAATATCAACAGATGTATCGTTACCATATCAACCACTTGGTGAGGAAAAGATAAGTACACTTCGCAATAAACTTGGTCAGCTGCAGATATTGATTATAGATGAGATATCAATGGTTGGTCAGAAATTACTGTGTTACATCCATGGACGTCTGAGACAGATAAAGCAATGTCGGAGTCATATTCCTTTTGGAGGTGTCAGTGTATTAGCTGTTGGAGATTTCTATCAGTTGCCACCAGTGAAGGCCAAATCTTTGTACCAGAATAATGTTGCAGCTGATCTGTGGAATGATAATTTCAAACTTGTTGAACTGACTGAAGTTATGAGACAAAAGGATGATGCACAGTTTGCAGAAATACTGAACAGACTTCGTGTAAGAAAGAAACAAGAAGCAATACAGGATGATGACATGAAGATGTTGAAAGGGCGTGAAACAGGACAGGAGTGCAATGATGCAGTTCATATATTTCCATGTAATATACAAGTAGATAAACAAAATGTAAAGATTCTACAATCCAAGTGTGCAGATTGTGTGTATATTGAAGCAAAGGATTATCAGACAGACTCTAGAAATGCAAAAGTTAGAAGAGGAGAACCGTTAAAGAAATCTAATGGAAGCCTACCAAAATCCCTGTTACTTGGTGTTGGTGCTAGAGTTATGCTAACTAAAAACATTGATGTGTCAGATGGACTTGTTAATGGTGTCTTTGGAACTGTAACAAAAATTGTAATGTCACACGACACATCTGATGAACCCAAGTGTATCAGAATTAAGTTTGATAACAACAAGGTTGGAATGAAACTGAAGAGACAATCTGCATCATGTGCAAGGGATGAAGACAGTGTACCCATTGAGATCCAGGAAGAAAATATCGGTAAAAAATGTGTACGGCATCAGTTTCCATTGAAGTTAGCTTGGGCATGCACAGCACACAAAGTACAAGGAATGACTACAGATAAAGCAGTAGTGTGTCTTGATCGCACATTTGCAGCTGGACAAGCATATGTGAGTCTAAGTCGTGTTACATCACTTAACGGTCTTGTCATTGAAGGACTTAAAGAGAAGTACATATATTGTAATGAAGCAGTAGGTGATGCTCTGAAAATAATGCCAATGTATATTGATGATGAAGGTATGGAAGATACAGAGTCAGCTGTCAGTATGACCATTATGATGCATAACATTCAAGGATTACATGCACATTATATGGACCTGAAATCCAACACTGAAATGATGAAGGCAGATTTTATTTGTTTGACTGAAACATGGACTGAAGATCAT